>OY754473.1:19722222-20046222 GCA_963575645.1 Xanthostigma xanthostigma | reverse complement strand
GACAGTAAATGATTTGATGAAAATGGGGACAAAAAAAATTCTGATATGTACCATACCGCCATTAAAAAAATACGATGTGACACCAATTAACACAATAATTTTAGAATTGTGTTCAAAAATATCCTGTGTGCATATAGTTGATATATATAATGAATTTAAAAAAAATAATGACAATCTACACGAAAGGTCTGTAATACTTAAAAATTAATTTAATTAATATTAGTTACCCCGTTGATTTTTATTTTCCAACCCATTGCAATGACTTCCCTTTATACATGGTGAAGACAATAACATCATATTTTGGAGACCATATTATATTAATATTAAAAATATTAAAACAATTTACTATAGCCGCTATTTTTAATGATTTAGCTTTTAAAAATACTGTACCAAAGATACATTTCTAATGTTTCAGAGATGGAGTTCATCCTAATAGTGCAGGGCTGATGATCATTCAACGTATGTTGTCGGAAGCGGTTTGAATGAATTAAATCATTGAATTGAATACATTAGGATGTTTTTTTGTATTTTTTTCGGTCCCATTAGCTAATGTTTTAGCACTGAACCTAAAAAATTCTCCAAAAATTTCAGCTTCCTAAATCAAACCTGTGGGATGCAAACCGAGTTTGTGGCCCATTTAATTAACATAAAAAAATGACGTTTTTACTCAAACATGGATAACTGCTAGAAAACATTTTTTTTTTAATTTTTCATAGTAGTATTTTGTAGAGAATTAAATTTCCCACAAAACAGGTCATTAGTACCTTTGAAAATAAACAGTTCACGGATTCATTACTAAGGACTTTGTGGGAAATTTAATTCTCTATAAAATGCTGCTATCAAAAATAATTTTAAAAAATTTACCAGTTATCCATGTTTGAGTAAAACAAACCCTTCAAGTAAATAAAATTGTCGACCAATTTTTCTCAGACCATACGATATATTGACAAAAATAATAAAAATACAAATCAATATAACACAAGATGACGTTTCGATCCGGATTTGGATCTTCTTCAGAAATATCTAAAAAAATATAAAAAATAATTAATATTAAGTTATTTATTAACTAATCGCTTGTATGCAAAATTGAAAGTTTGAAAGATTCAAAAATAATGAAAAATTAATAACAAACAAAATTTATAAACCGTAGTCATAGATATCAAAGTACCCATAAAGAAAAAAATATTTGAAAAAACAAAAAATTATTTCAAAATAATATCATAAAATATATTACTTAAATTTTCCGTATCTAATTGAGCATTAAGAGAGTTTTTATTAGATTTTATATATAACATTTCCGAAATACTTCTTTTAAAATAATTACTTTCATTATCTAAAATTTTAACACTATCCCAATTAATTTTATGGTCGTAATCAATTTTATGCTTAGTTACGACATTATGTTTATCAGGGAATAGTTTATAATTGTTTTGATGCTCTTTAACACGTGTTTTCAGCGCTCTTTTTGTTTGCCCAATATAATTCATATTACAATCTTCACAACTAATTTTGTAAACAACATTATGTTTTTGTAATTTGTTTAGTTTATCCTTTCCCTTTTTAATAATTTTGTCTAGTTTGTTATTTACATTATAAACTGTTTTTATATTTAAATTTTTAAGAAATGAATTAAATTTCTGAGAAATATTTTTGTAAAAAGGAACAGTAGCGTAACTACACCGTTTGAGGCCTGTGGCAAATTCAATGAATGCCCCCCCCCCAATATAAAGAAGCTCAACCAACAGTAATAGTATTTTTAATTTTATAATACTTATTTATACACTTTTACTTGTAAGAGTTTAATAATAAATCACTACATGAAGTAGGTACATACAAACTTTATAATGATAATTACTTGATTTTCTAATAATTCACTTTAAATTAAAGGTACCTAATTTAAAGTACATATTGAACTGTGATCACAATTGTAGTTTAAGTACACAATTTTAATTATTAAAATTCCTTTCTTCTATTTTTTTACTAAATGTGTAATAATAAATGTTGGGAGTTGGGATTCTCCTCTGACCGGGGGTCCCTTCCGGCTGAGGGCCCGTGGCATTTTGCCGACTTGCCACCCTGTAGTTACGCCACTGAAAAGGAATCACAATAAAAGGACAATCGACATTATTAATATTGTTTTGTGGATTATTGTTTTTTGTTAATTTATTAATTCTAATTTTGAAAAATTTATTTATAAATTTAAGAGGATAAGAATTAGCAAGAAGGATTTGACGTACTAAATTAAAATTGTTTAAGTGGAATTTTGGTTTAGATAATAAAATAGATTTATCAATAAGATTATAAACCATAGCTATTTTTTGATTTATTGGGTGATTAGAATAAAAATTTAAAACTCTACCAGAACTAGTTGGTTTATTATACCAGTTAAATTCAACATTACCGTTATTATTAATAATTAGTGTATCTAGAAAACTAATTTGATTATTATTTTCAATTTCATGTGTGAATTTAATTTTGGGATGAAAATTATTAAATATAGAAATCATATAGTTTATTTTATCTTTAGGAATAATGCAAAAAATATCGTCAACATATCTATGATATGTAATAGGTAAAAAATTAAGATTACCAAAACATTGCTTTTCTAAATCTCTCATAACAAATTCAGCAAAAATTGGAGACAATGGAGAACCCATAGGAGTACCGTCAATTTGTTGATAGCATTTATTATCAAATAAAAAATATGTGGAATTTAAAATTAAATTAATGGCTATGGTTAATTCATTCCGTGGAATGTTACAATGTGAGCTTATAATGTTCCAATCTTATTGATAAATCTATTTTATTATCTAAACCAAAATTCCACTTAAACAATTTTAATTTAGTACGTCAAATCCTTCTTGCTAATTCTTATCCTCTTAAATTTATAAATAAATTTTTCAAAATTAGAATTAATAAATTAACAAAAAACAATAATCCACAAAACAATATTAATAATGTCGATTGTCCTTTTATTGTGATTCCTTTTTACAAAAATATTTCTCAGAAATTTAATTCATTTCTTAAAAATTTAAATATAAAAACAGTTTATAATGTAAATAACAAACTAGACAAAATTATTAAAAAGGGAAAGGATAAACTAAACAAATTACAAAAACATAATGTTGTTTACAAAATTAGTTGTGAAGATTGTAATATGAATTATATTGGGCAAACAAAAAGAGCGCTGAAAACACGTGTTAAAGAGCATCAAAACAATTATAAACTATTCCCTGATAAACATAATATCGTAACTAAGCATAAAATTGATTACGACCATAAAATTAATTGGGATAGTGTTAAAATTTTAGATAATGAAAGTAATTATTTTAAAAGAAGTATTTCGGAAATGTTATATATAAAATCTAATAAAAACTCTCTTAATGCTCAATTAGATACAGAAAATTTAAGTAATATTTATGATATTATTTTGAAATAATTTTTTGTTTTTTCAAATAATTTTTTCTTTATGGGTACTTTGATATCTATGACTACGGTTTATAAATTTTGTTTGTTATTAATTTTTCATTATTTTTCAATCTTTCAAACTTTCAATTTTGCATACAAGCGATTAGTTAATAAATAACTTAATATATTCAAAGCAATGGCACGTCAATCCGGTGTCGGAGAGGCAACCGGATGGCGAGTGGTAATCTGGGCCTATGAGTGGTGCAGAACCCCCTGGTAGCGGCCAAAGTGACCCCAAATGGACGGGGGCGGCGATATGGGGGTGGGGCAAATTCGAAAAATGTTTGAAAAGGCAACCGGATAAAAATGCGGTTGCATTGAAGGAAATACCCTAATTATATAATAAATTTTTTTTGCCATCCGAACCACGCGGGCCGTTTTTGCACTAGCGAATGAAAAATAAAATTAAAAAAAAACTGAAAAGGCAACCGCTTCAAAATTAGTGAGCATACTTATTGACACCACCAAACGTTGGAAAAAAATTGCCATCCGATCCTGATGGGCAGTTTCGGAGAAACAACCCTTCAAAGTCGCCGAAAAACCCTTTTTTTCGATTTTTTCAACAATAAGTAAAAAAAACACACTAAAAATTGTTCAAATCGGATGGCATTCGAAATTTATACTGTCCTAAGTACAAATAATAGTGTGTATCAATGCCATCCGATTTTGATTAAATTTACCCCTATTTAGCCAACCCCCAAAACTCAACAACAATAAAAATAATGTCATACGCTGCATAAAATTGTTGTTTTCATGAGTTTTGGGGGGTGGCTAAATAGGGGTAAATTTAATCGAAATCGGATGGCATTGATACACACTATTATTAATTGTACTTAGGACAGTATAAATTTCAAATGCCATCCGATTTGAACAATTTTTAGTGTTTTTTTTACTTATTGTTGAAAAAATCGAAAAAAAGGGTTTTTCGGCGACTTTGAAGGGTTGTTTCTCCGAAACTGCCCATCAGGATCGGATGGCAATTTTTTTCCAACGTTTGGTGGTGTCAATAAGTATGCTCACTAATTTTGAAGCGGTTGCCTTTTCAGTTTTTTTTTAATTTTTTTTTCATTCGCTAGTGCAAAAACGGCCCGCGTGGTTCGGATGGCAAAAAAAATTATTATATAATTAGGGTATTTCCTTCAATGCAACCGCATTTTTATCCGGTTGCCTTTTCAAACATTTTTCGATTTTGCCCCACCCCCATATCGCCGCCCCCGTCCATTTGGGGTCACTTTGGCCACTACCAGGGGGTTCTGCACTACTCATAGGCCCAGATTACCACTCGCCATCCGGTTGCCTCTTCGACACCGGATTGACGTGCCATTGCTTTGAATAATATTAATTATTTTTTATATTTTTTTAGATATTTCTGAAGAAGATCCAAATCCGGATCGAAACGTCATCTTGTGTTTTATTGATTTGTATTTTTATTATTTTTGTCAATATATCGTATGGTCTGAGAAAAATTGGTCGACAATTTTATTTACTTGAAGAGTTCTATTCAGACGTTAATCAAAGATTTGTAAAACAATCCCTGTTTGCACCGTTCACAGGTTTGATCTAGGAAGCTGAAATTTTGGGAGAATTTTACATCCAATGCTAAAACATTAGCCAATAGGACAGGCCCGTAGCCACGTACCGGCGATACCCGTTATATAGTCTTGCCCGTCCTTCGCTCTTATTTGCCCGTACTACGATTTGGACCTGGCTACGGACCTGCAATAGGACAAAAAAATATAATAAATAAAAAAACATCCTAATATATTATCCATATATCGACTATGTAACAGCTGGTATAGCACATGCCTGTGTTATTTTCATAACTTCATATATTGTCTACTTATTTGAATATTTTTTTAAAACACTGTTTAATTTGCGCCTTTTATTCATTATTTGTGTCTATCGTAGTTTAGTAATTCCTGTATTATCGATTAAAATGTCGCACTACATTATCACTTTAAGTAACCTATCCTCCAATACAAAGTTACAAACAGATGAAAAATGCTAATTTGTTTGGAATTGAATTTTAAATAAAGAATACAAAGCAACTCCCGTTCTGATAGGCATGAATATTCAAAATTATCAAAAATTGAATAAGTTTAGGAAACTTTGTGTCTTGATGTCTTCAAAACAAAGGTCAATCGGAACGGAAGTTGTTATGATTTTTTTTTTTCAATTCACTCCCAAACACAGATTTTTATTCTTCGTCTCGTTTTGTAAATTACCCAGTATAAGCAATGCAGATTTATACCAGTTTTATTACTTCTGCCTTTAACGTTATTGTAAAACCTTATAATATTATCACCTAGGAAGAAATCTATTTATACAATTATGTTCAGTAAATTTGACCATTTTTAAATTTTAAATACAATATATTTTTTAAATTAAGTATAAGAAATACAAATAAAATAGTAATAAATTATATATTAAGGATCTATATAAAGAAAAGAACTGATTCATCTATATTCTATATAAATAAAACCCGAAACCAAAATTTGTCCATCCGACAAAAAATTTTGAACGGTAACTTCGATCATAATGAAATTTGGACACAACATTCATCTCGTTAAACTAAGGTGAATGTTCATACTCGTGTTTCTCCCTATTCATTCTTTTGTACCCGGGTGAAACCGGGATGGACCACTAGTAATTAATATGAAGACTAAAATCACATCGATTAATTAACAGAATTGATTTTTGATTTTTTTTTCTTGAGATACACAATGTTTCTAAATTTATATTAGCAAATTTACTATCATATTCAATTCATACTAAAAATACATCACTGTATAAATAAATTGAATTTTAATTATTTCTTAAATTAATTATCAAATATACTACAGTATGTACTTCATATATAATATAAAATTTTTATTACAAAATGTGTCTACACTCTACAGCATAAAAGAATTCTTTGACTGTCAACATGTACATAAATTATTGTACGAATGACAATAAACGTTATTATTATTATTTTAAAAAATCATGATTATTTTCCAGTATATTATTTATTTTACCTAGAAATTAGTTTATCCTGGAGTGTATATATTCATACTAGGATAAACTAGTTCAGCCTAGGTTAAACTGGTTTGTCCTATCGAGCTTAGGTCAGACTAGTTTGGCCTACATTATAGCGGTTTATCCTATCGCACATAGTTTGAACTAGTTTGGCCTAGGCAAAACTAGTTTGTTCTGAAATCGGATTTGATCGGTAACATATACACACAATAAGCTTGAAAACAAATAAAATTTTCGACTAATTTATAATAATCAATTGATTTAAAGCTGAAATATTAATCGAAAAGTTTTCTTTTTTTTTAATAAAATCAGACGTTAACAAAGAATTAAACTTGAGAATAGTTAAAAAGTTATGGCTCGGCGAGTATTATAAGCCATATAATATATTCACTAGACTTGCATAGAATATTCAGTATTCGACCAAATATCAATCAGTAGGGTATTTACTGTCGAAAACTTTAGTTAGACTCTTTTTATGCATTTAGTTCCTCAAAAACACCATTTAAATAAAATAAAATTTCATTTGTCAAACGTTTGAAAATTTACAACTCTACACGCGCATACAAAATATTTCTGTTTTTTTTTTTATTTGTTTATTTTATGAAAATGTGCACGTTATTTTCTTCATTTTAAAAATGTTAAAAATATTACTTTCAGTTCCGATGTACGGTCATTGTTTCAATATATACGATGGCATCATACGCGGGGGAAGATTTTCTAATGTTTTGTCATGAACTTATTTCATACTTCTTGCAAAGCCTTAGAACCACCACCTACAAAAAAAAATACAGCATCAAAGTATGACTGTTAGAAGATCTTTTGTTACTGGTTGTAACTTGCGTTAGCAACATAATCCGATGATTATCTAGTAATTTAGAGGCCAAATAGTTAAATAAAAACTAGGAATAAGTATCGAAAGAAAAACATCAACGTTAAGTTCGAATTATATATCGCAGCTAACCATCGATGTCAAAAAAAGGATGAGTATAGAAAGGAAAACAAACCATCGGTGTTAACATAAAAAAATAATATACAATCGCAACTAATCATCAATGTCAAAAACATCGAATGATCAGTTGCAAAACATACGTTGTAAAGTGTCAATGTATGTAATTCAACAAAATAAGCAATTCTGTGATTCACCAGCAAGGAATATTTTTTATTTAAATTTTCATATTGCAAAGGATAGATAAAATTAAACTCATTTTAAAACTTACAGTGAGATTTTTTCTATAAAATTGAATCTTACTTTGTCACATTTTTGATTTTTATTTATCTTGATATTTATAAAATTAAAAAGAACAATAAGAAAAAATTCGCAGGTTTGTGGACAAAAGTTATATTTATAATTGTACGACGTTTCGTCTATAAATTTAGACTTTTTCAAGTACAAAATTTTGAAAAAGTCTAAATTTATAGACGAAACGTCGTACAATTATAAATATAACTTTTGTCCACAAACCTGCGAATTTTTTCTTATTAACTATTATCGATGGACACGATATCTAATATATATTAAAAAGAACTCAAATTAAATTATTTGCAAATATATAATTGAGAAAAATGAGAAAAGAAATGTACATTGGGAAAAATAAACGTCAGAAAAACAACGGCAGTAAAATATCAATGATTCTAAAACATTGGTTATAGAACGTCGATTGAAAATAAAACATTGACGTTATCAAAGCATCGTTTATTGATGCTCATCCTTAATTCAAACCTTTGCACTAGTGCTGGGACTTTTTAATTTTTTGGTTTATTACCCACGGTTATGAAAACTAATAACCCGTAACCAATTTTTGACTGATTAACCAATTTTTTTATATATTAAATAACCATCGTTTTCACAACTAATTGATTGATCCGTTAGACAATTACCTAACCAATTTTCGTACCCAGCCTCACTTTGCGCATTCCTATGATATCAAACAAAGGAATTGCAAAGGTGAACTTTAAATTTTACCTTTTTTAAAAGACTTTTTAGTATGATCAAAGCATTTGAATATACAATATTTCCCATATCGCTATCCATGGGAGCAGATAAAATGGGATTATTTTAACAACTATTGTTGCCTGTTCATAGCAGTAAAAGATATTTAACATGCTTTGACTGTAAAATTTCACCTATTACACGCGTAGTTCTTTTTTTTGTAAATTTTAAGACGAAACATCTGCGCCCATTGTTATAGAATAATGAAGAAGATTTCAGTTTATATACCTTTATAACAGAGTGAATTAGTGTTCACCATAATATACTATTCTGAAAATTAAAGATTTTTAACCTCTTTAGTTCACCATCAAAAATAGAAAACTACTGCACACATATAATATTCACATTTTCGAAAGTAAAAAAAAAATTATAAATAAATGTAGAAGACAAATAAATAAACCTGAAACAAAAACTACTAAAATTTATTTTATTTTTAGGTTATAAATACTAAGCACAAATCATTACTTATCAGCATTGGCTTTCCGTCTATGTGTAAATCGCGTCACTTTGGATTTTTAAAGCATTTTTTTTTTATTTTCACAATAAGCACCAAACAATGCCC
Organism: Xanthostigma xanthostigma; assembly: GCA_963575645.1. Classification (NCBI taxonomy): domain Eukaryota; kingdom Metazoa; phylum Arthropoda; class Insecta; order Raphidioptera; family Raphidiidae; genus Xanthostigma; species Xanthostigma xanthostigma. Next base: position 20,037,184 of record OY754473.1, on the reverse strand, counting down.
GACTTACGAATATCGCTGTCATATTGCTTTTGTGAAACATTCATAAACATGCCTTTAGTTGACTGACAGTTCAATGATTTGAATCTTAGAGTATAAAGAAGCAAGAACAGATAAATCATTTCATGGATGTAGTTCTATGTGTATCTATAGTCAATTAGTCAACCCTATACCATCGAGCTTACATACCTGGAGCGAGCAAAGCGGGTGCATTTGCGTTACTACTTAAGAAAAAATTCGGGGTCAAGCTTTCTCTCTCGCTCCGTGCTCTGATTGTTGTCGCGACGTGTACCACTTGAATCAGCCAATCAGGGCGCGGTGCAAGAGAGAAAGCATGACCCCGGATTTTCTTAAGTAGTCACATAAGAAAAAGCATTGCATGCTCCCTCCAGGTATGTAAGCTCGATGGCCAATACATCGTATTTTAAACGCTTTGTTGCAAAAATTTTAATGTTGGCTACACAGCCGATAATGAAAATTTGAATTGCTTGTGCCTTCACATCATAATCAATCGACAGTTAGAAGTGACAATAGAATATTTAATTATTGTATTGTTATCTTACAATTGATTGAAAATACAGCTTTTTGAGATATTTGTGACCGTGTGTGTTGGAATAATTTCAACTGGTTCATTTTTCATTATTTACATCTACTACAGGCCAATCAGTGAAACAACAACTGTCTGATAAGTATTTGTTCAATTATTGACTAAAAACACCTACACAACTACACTGCACTATATGCCTACATGATTGTTCATTAACTTAATAATTAAATTGTATATTGAAGAATATTTCCCTGAGATACGCTAGGTACTACATATAAAGTAAATATTAATTTATTTATTATCGATCTTATTTCATAATGCCTAAAACTAGTAAAAAGAAGTCAATTCAGACATTACGCAAAATTCGCAAACAAAAACAAAGAAATTGAATCAGAAAATCTATAGTAATAATGAAACATCAAGTCTTCAACAATGTGTTTTAAGGTAGTACCTCCACAAATTCAATATTTTAGGAAGTCTTTGAAATTTGGTATATAAGTAATTAAATGCATAATACACACTCTGTTAAAATTTGAAAACGATTTACCATACCGAACATGAAATAATTGCAATTAAAAATGACATTTTTTATACATAGGGAAAGGGCATAGGGAAAGCATGAGAAAAGGAAATTTTTTTTTGTTTTTAATTGAAGGACTTTCACCATCTTGATGAAAAACTAATATTTGTTAGAATAATATATTCCGAATAATTTAAAAACTATATAAACATTATTTACCACGTAGTTTTGATAAAAAATAAAAATGAAAAACATATTTAGACAAATATTTGCAGTGGAAGGATTGTGAGAACGGTGGCGTGGAAACTATGTGGCAACGGTGTAACAAAAGAGAAAGGCGCGAAAATATGAAATGATTAAATTTTTTTAAGAAAATTTTTTTATTGAATAGGTACTACTTATTTATATTACTGCGCCTGTGTTAAAGTCAGAATGCTTGGATTTTTCATTTGTGCAACATGCATTTTTCCGGTTCGAACTTTTGTTATTAGGTACAACACATTTTTCACACATGACTTTTAGGATTGAATTTAATCCAGTACGTTGTTCATCAACTACATTGTTAAGACAAAGCACTTCTTTACACTTACAACATCTTAAGTTTTTGCCTAATACTTTTAATTCAACAAGGCGAGTGCCCTCGCATAGATTAGATTCGGCTGATTCAGCATTATTTGTTGTTAAATTATTTGATTCTTTTTTCTCGCGTAGAGCTGTGGCAATTTTCAGTTTTTATCAAACACTTTTTTTTATAAATCTTCTTTTATGACGTCTACAATCTCCCATAATTATTTCTTCAAGACTACAAAAATACCAAGAGTTTATGTTTCCTCGGTTTGGAAACTATGGAAATATTCGGTGATGTCAGATTTCCACACAAAATAATATGTCATAGTGTGTGTGTATTCATATAGAGGATATAGTAGTGTAGGAGTACACTCACTAAACATAGTCTGCTGTCTTAGTAACGATCATATCAATAATGGGGGTCAGTGCCGCGTTTACAAAATCAGCGCCCAGGGGCTTATGATCTTCAAGCGCTTTACCATACTTAAAATAGCAGACGAAATGGAGAAAACCGTACAAAAGCTCGTAAATTCGGATAAAAACGGTTATAGAACTTATGAGCTTTTTGTACAGTTTTCGTCCATTTTGTCCGCTTCTTTCAGAAGGGCAACTGGTCATATCTTAAAAATAATAAAGAAACAATAAATGAGTTTACATGGGTAAGGCCGCCTTTGATTAAAGGATATTAAAAGACTTCAACATTTTTTGAGTGATTTTCAACAAGCGATAACTCAGCGAAAAATAGACGTGCAGAAAACAAAAGGAAATTGTAGATTAAAGTATCTGGAATCTAGTTTAGTGTTGCCAGTTTATAGTTTAGTACAATTGTACTTTGTACTAAATCGAAATCTAGTACTTTTATATGCGAGTCAGTGCGTTGCCAATTTTTTTAAGGAAACACTTCTACGAATGAAAAAAATCCACGTTAAAATATTGTAATTCACGCTTACATTTTACAGATGATGCTTAAAAAAAATTAACTGCTTGACCGAGAATTGAAACCCTCGACCTAGCGATTACCATGCCAATTCCTAACCGGCAGGCTATACCGCCTACTACGTATAGTAGTGTCTAAAAGCTCTACTATAAGCTACGCATTTTTAGCGATGAGGTTTTTCGGTTCGGTTCTTGGTCGTGTGGCATTTTTTTTGTAGCAGTGTTTTAAAGAAAACACTACTTAGGATGAAAATAACCCATGTTAAGATTGTAATTCACATTTAAAGATAGAGCTAAAAAAAAATCCGCTCGTCCGAGAATCGAACCTTTGACCTCGCGCTCAGAAGTTTCACTTCAAAAAACTTTTGCCCAATTGTACGTCACGGTGGGCGCCCCCTGACGTCCGGCGCCCTAGGGCTCAAGCCCCATAAGCCCATAGGTAAACGCGCTACTGATGGGGGTATTAAGCGTAAACTTTTTAACTGGACAGTCGTGGAGGTACTACCTTAAATCAGACACAAGAAAATAATATAAATGAAGATGAACAAAAAAAGAATCGTAATAAGCAGCAAATTGCTATCAAACGTAGTAATCCTATAATTAGAAAAAAGGAATTGTTAAAAAACCAATATAGAATAAGTAAAAAACGAACTGATCCTAATTTTAAGCAACAAGAATTATTAATGAAAGACATTAATGAAAAAAAATTCTTTATAGGAGTACTGAATATGTACGGTGCGTGACGCAAATATTACATGAGTCGCGAACGCTGCATAAAATATCTGTTGATGACGCGCTTTTCACGTGGCCAGTGTGGTATGTGGTATTTGATAATTTTAAAATTTACAGTTAACAGTTACCGAATTTAAAACGTTCTAAACTTTCAGAGTCAGGTCTTATTTTTTTTTTATACAAACCATAAATAAAGAGTGTAATAGTAATTTGTAGGTATATACTGAAAAAAAAAAACGTTCAGTCATTTTCACAATGCTGAGATGTATTTTGCTAAGGGCTACTGTCCCTTTACATTAAATAACTAATAAAAAAAACTTACATACTATAAACATATCGTTTGAATTGTTTTACAAACTATGATTAGCGTACCCAATTTCAAAACCATCGCCATGCTACTGGGTACACAAAAATTTTATACTCTCTAATTTCTATTAATTTCTATATAAAACAGATTGGAAGATGCTTTAGCATCTTGTTTCACTTAAAACTAACTTAGCCTAAAATTAATTCTAACTTTTTGATCTTTATTTTCAAACTTTCTTTACAATTTATTATATCAAAAATTTTATTATTCTCATAGATTCAACTTATTCTTCAATTTTGCGTATTTCCAATTAATTTTTACAATTTATAATATTTCAAAATTTTACTTTAATAATTTTATAAATTCAAATCATTTCTTAACTTTGCTTATTTCAAATTGTTTTACAATTTACATATTGTCTTTCTTTATAATTTAATTCATTTTATAATTTATCGTTTAATATTTAATTAATCAAAATATGACTTTATTTTTCAAAGTAATTTATATACCTCTTCGTTACCTTCGGACTTTGCTAAATTTTTCTATTATATCATTATTTCTACTCGATATTATGCATTATAATTATCTCATTCATTCATTTTCAACTTTTATACCAATTTTATCATTTCTGTAGTTGCCCGATCTTTGCGGGTCTACAATAATATATAACCTTTTTAAATACTTTATAATTTTATAATTTCATAATAATAATTTTTTATAATTGCCCGTCTTTGCGGGTCGACAATTATATACTTTTAATACTTTATAAATTTTTATCATTCATTCTTATTTTTTTTAGATTTAACGCATGCTTTCTTATATTAATACTTCAATTCTACAAATATTGAGCAAAGTTCGACTGCAAGAGAAAAAGTATATGGCAAACTTCTCTAAACATTATCTTATTCTTTTCAATATAAATATTTGCAAAGTATCGATTTCTTTTGAATTTAACACAAACCAAAATTATCATGTCATAAAAAATGAAAATTAATATTCTTTAATCATTTGAAATCAAAATTATATAATTTACTGTGGAGATATATTCTGAACTCCATTTTTAATATTTAATGTATTTATAACTTACAACTAATACTTAATATCTATATTTAAATCGTTTCTTTTATTATTTACAGCCCCTTTTTTGGGTATATTTATTTACATTGATACGTTATATTGGATAGAGAGAAACCATCGATTCAATGTTAACGGCCTTACTTTTATTAAACCAACAAAATGGCGTTACATATTTAATATTAAAATATCCAAAGCAAAGAAAAAACGTTTGCTAGGATTTCGAGAATTAATTGACTTTATTTATGATTTTTTAACAATTGTTCCCATTGAAACGTCAATATTGAGAAGAGCAAAACCATCCAGTCAATATTAACGGTATTAATTTTATTATCTGTAAAAATTATTTTTGAACGATTTTTTATATAATAAAAATCTTACCGAACGTACAATTACTTCATAACTTGAGAACTGATTCATTGATTGGTGATGTTAAATGATAAAATAATTTAATCTTTATACTATTAAAAATATTGTAGAAATTTACTTTTAAACTAAATTAATATCTTTTTGTTGAGATCGGTTTTGTATGTTTATTAAAATAATTTTTGATCTTTACTCTTTGAAATTCCTTTGCGATCTCTTTGCATTGTGATTCCAAAAATCATCATTAGCGGCGTTACTTCGCCCCACTTTATTTTGATTTACCAATCAGCTTGGTTCAAATTTTCAAGTTTACAGCAATATAAATCGGAATCAAACTTAGATAACATCTTTTTGAAATGTACTGTGTGTTCATAAATGTAATAAGAATTAATAGCGTTTTGCATTTAAGATACTGAAGGTTCAGAAATAAGTGAATTTAATTAATAAACATTATTTTACGTTTCGGTTATTCAAAATAATGATTGGGGACAACGCCTGTAATGTTGTCACATTACACAATGAGTATTCCAAACTTTCCAGAAATGCACTTCGAATGAATCTATCTTCGAAACGTTAAGTGTTACGAAACAACGGAGGGGCTTGGTGACTACAGCGTGTCATTCTACAAGCATACTGTATTTGATATTCCAAATTTTATCCTTTTTAGGCGCGAATAGCGTAAGCTAATGCGCCCATATGTACTCGCTTTGTCTGTGAATCTGTGTGTCACGCTTTTTTGTGTCACGCGTACAGCCCAAACACCTTAACCGATTTTAAAAAAACTTTTTTTGTAACTTAGCTCGTAATGTCGGCTGATTCTTGAATTTTGTTCCCAGAGGGGAGCAATTAAGAAAAAACGAAGTTTTTCGCTTATAACTCGCTCAAATTAAATCAGATCGGTTCGAAACCTGTCTTAAACGAAAAAGAAGAAAATTTTACATAAATTTCGTACAAAAGAATTTTCCCAAGCGGTTTTTTTTATACAGATTTATATAGAAATAAATTCCGTTTGATACAACCTTGGCAAATATCTTTGGGTTATCTCTCTCTGTTGCATTGTGTAATATGGTAATTTAAAGACTGTGTATGTTCTGTCTTAAAATAAAATTGGTCGATAATTTTGTTTATTAAAATAATAAAATAAAAAGATCGCATTTGTTCAAAAACGGATGCCATATCAAATAAAAATTCGTATGGTATCGGTGAAGTGCCAACAAAAATTTTAAAAGCAACTACTGAACCTATTTTATCTCCTCTAACTTATTTATTAAAATTATCTGTTAAAAATGGAGTTTTCCCATCATTGCTAAAAACTTCGTTAGTCAAACCATTACATAAAAAGGGTGATAGGGAAAATTTAGCTAATTATCGTCCAATATCTTTGCTCTCAACTTTTTCCAAATTATTTGAAAAGGTTATTTATAAATTTATATTTAATTTTTTAAATAAATATAATCTTATCACACCCTATCAACACGGCTTTAAGGCTAAATTTTCATGCGAATCGGCAGATTTTAATTTTGTTGAATTTCTAAACAGTAACCTGGATGCAAATAAACATGTAATAGGAATTTTTTTTGACCTAACTCGTGCTTTTGACTGTGTAAATCATGAATTTTTAAAAGAAAAATTAAATTGTGGGTATTCGGGGTGTCATAAATAACTGGATAATGTCATTTATTTCTAACAGAAAAATTGTTATATCGTAAATCATTGTCGATCGAGTGATTATGATTGTGACTTAGGTGTACCTCAGGGTTCGGTCTTGGGTCTACTATTGTTTTTAATTTTTATTAATGATCTACCCATAAATATATCGGAAGGACAGTTAACTCTTTTTGCGGATGACACATCAATAGCTGTCAGTGCAACTACCATCGAAGACCTTGAGCATAAAGGTAATGTAACTCTGAATGACTTTCAAACTTGGTGCGTAAAGAACAGATTAGCCCTAAATGTAGACAAAAATAAATGTCTCTACTTTCAGAAGCGAAGACCAACGCCTAATCTAAATCTCAAAATAAGTTCTTTTAATAAGTATTTACCCGTCACTATTGCGTTTTTTTAGGATGTGTGATAGATGAGAAATTGACCTGGTCTCTACATATTGAAAAAATTTGTAAAAAACTTAATAGTGCATATTTTGCCATTAAATCTGTTAAATCTTTTTTAAACGTTGAGCAATTATTGTCTATGTATTATGCACTAGTCTATTGCCATCTTAGTTACAATGTAGTATTGTGGGGTCAGTCTGTTGACATGCGTCGCGCATTTATTTTACAAAAAAGAATAATCCGAGTAATTTTTAATATTGAATTCACCGATTCATGTCGAGAAATTTTTAGACAGTATAATGTTATGACACTGACGTCTATTTTTTTATATAAATTACTATAGTGACCCGGTCCGGCTTCGCCCGAATTTGTAGATTACTACCATTTATTCGTCGACTTACGTTGCAAAATTGATCTCCACGAAAAGCACTTTTATTTTAACGTGAGGGGGAAAAATTGAAGCCGTGTTTCTCAATTATCAAGCTACAACTTTAACCAAAAAATGTAAATTATTCTAAACAGAATATTCCGTCGACTGAATTAATATTATTGAACTTAATAGGTATGTAAAAACACTATAGAAAAAAAAATAGAAATACCTATAAAAACTGAAATATTACTTAAAACTACTCACTAAAAATACATTATCCGCGAATCTTAATGATTTTGACGTTAATAATATACATTGTTTTTTCAGGACCTGCTCGTAATACATAATTTATTTTGTTATGGTTCCCCATATGCATACCTGAGGCTTTCCCACGCTGACATCCCCGGCACCGCAGATCACTACCAGAATTATTTTGTCAAATAATGTTCTAAATTAATTACTTAAAATAATATACACATTTATTTAAATATAGATTAACACTATCGGTTAAAACAGCTTTGTAAATAGTTTATTATTTTTTTATCAAATTTGTTAGATAAATATGGTTTTTGTGTGTAATCCTTAGAAGATAGATATATGCTGTCGCGGACTTTTTTTTAAAACTTTTCAAGAGGAACAATTCAGCCATACATTATTTTCGTGTAACTTTTACTATTCCCGCAGCGGACGCCGTGAAAGCTCTCAAGAGGCACGACTTTTTCCGACTTAGTTGACGAATATCATCATAACTTTAGCTAATTTGCACATAATATACATAATATATAGCCTATATGTTGATCAGGAGTAATGAAAGAATTTTTCAAACAGGTGCAGTGGTTCCGGAGATTACCTTCCACATATACAAACTCACAAAATTTGCTTTCTCTCTTTATAATATTAGTATAGAATAGATAGTATAGATATTTACTGTTCTGTGATAGATATAGATAATAATGATTTACGTTTATTACGTATTAATAATTTATTATTCCCAATTTGTCTATCACGACATAGGGTAAGTCCGGAGAATACAGTAATTATGTGTTACATATAATTAAAAATTCAATATTATATAGTTGTAAGAAATACAACTAATAATAATATAAAAAAACTCGGGTCGCAGTGCGAAACCCTGCCGACAATATAGTGTATTTGCTATTATAGGCAGTGTGGCTCTATTGTATGAACTTAACTTTATTTTTGAACAAAATACAAAATTTAACCCCTTAATACCCCCCCTAAAATAATATTTTTTTCTTAATTTTAATATTACTATCAATACAACAAATTAAATTCAGCCTTCACTATATAAATCCATATCTACAAACGACCGTTTTCATAAAATTTTTAAATCCGGTCCTGCCGGGCCGATTTTAGTAAAATTTTGGTAGCACATTTTAATCGTTACTAAAGGATTAAATTTCAATTTTAAAACGATTCGGAGAAATTTTTCGGTATTTTTGGGCCCAAAAATATTTTTCAACCCCTAAAACCCACCCTTAATGTGGCCCGATTGGGCCCATTTTAAATAGGCTTCGTGCGGTGATGGATTTCAATATGTGGTCCAAATTTCGTTAAAATCAATTAACTCCTTCGAAAGTTATAGCCCGTACACATATATATATATATATAAATATATATATTGTAACCTCAACTGAGGAGAAGCCGCGGCTAGCGTAGTTCAGGCGGCGCGAGGGGCGTGGGCGAAGCCAATAAGAGATGAGAGAATATCTTGATGGGAAATGCCAGAAAGGCTGTAAGTATCCAACCACCGACCACTTACACGTAAAAGAATTAATGGTAAAATAACTTCAATTAAAAGCTTAAAATTAAATCAAGGACGACACAATATCAACGACAAACGTTGTCACGTGACGGTGAAAACTAAAGTAGTGTGGGCCCACCGACCAAAGATGAAAAGGGCGCCAGGACACAAGGGCCACACTATAAGAGTATCCAGGGAGTCCACCCCTGGATTATCGTGCCACGCAGACCACACGAAAAATAACACGCCCAAAACCGTTTCCCAAAACGTTAGCAAAACAACAACAACCAACAACGACGATCCACTTAACAGGATGGATCGCCACCAATAACGACAACAAAACAAAACTAACTCAACCAATCTAGTCCAAAACAATAACCAAGCTTAATTCACAACAAACAACAAATTAAGCGACTGAACAGCCACTCGTTACAATTATTCAGATTGTAACACCACAACAACTGACTAAATTTAAGTGCCAACTTAATCTACAACACTCGATGCGTACAACAATTAGACGACAAACTCAAATTAAATCAAAGTTGTCGCATCGACTTCAATACAATGAGGCGGAGTGTCGCGCCAACCTCAAAACCAAATTAACAACACGAATTAGGCCTGCAATAATCTTCAAACATCAACAACATTAGATGATTGGCCGCATCGGCGCATAATATTTGCATTTGACATTTACTGACGCAGTAATTCATAAGGCGTAGCTGATACGTGGCGACGTAACTACGACAACTCACAATTTCTGAACTGAATGATTCCAGAAATTCCAGGAATGAATCCTGATCCACAAAAACTATCTCAACGCTAATCCTAAACAGCCGAAAAGCAGAAACTAACATCCAAAGGTGGGAAGGAACCTAAAATTTGGAACCGCTCTGCGCGGAACCAAATTCTCTGTGTTAAAAAAAGGATTCACGGAGGAATGCCCTAAATCGCCAACGAAACTAGAAGTTATCAAACACTAAAACCTAGTCACAAAATGCCTACGAAGATTCGCCACAAAAATAATAGTCAAACGCAATATAAAATGCACATCAAAATCTGTCTCAAACAATACGATGTTCGCGTGCCAAAGGCACGCCGGCCAATGAGCTCGAGACCAGTTCAAACCAAACAGACACTCTCGCACGCCGACTACAGCTCAAGTCCGAACAATCTTACGTCGCTATGTGTAGGCATGCATCGTGTCGTACTATTTTAACTCATGGCTTTTTCGCCTCTCTCGCTCGCACTCATTGTAACACTTTTTGCAATTTTAAATTACTTTTAATAATTCAAATATTATTTCTAAAAATATTTACTCAAGACAAAATGGCCTAAGGTTGTAAAACGTTACAATATATATACATATATATATAAACATTTCCAAAAATGGTGCCAAACTTCTTAGGAGGCTATGAAACGTCGAGAAATTTTGGTCCGACCCCTAGGTCCCGCCATCCGACCGACGCCAATAGTGTAAGTGCCTTATGGCAAATACACTAATAATAGAATAAAATACTAAAACATAAATAAAAGAGCTATAAAATAATAAACTTTAAAACTGGTTTGGTGTTGTATAGTACCTACTATTATGCAAAATTTGCGTCATTTAAAAAATCATTATAAGTGTAGTAGCACTTTCTAATTAAAATTTCCTTAATGGTCTTTTTAAAACATTAGTGTCCATTTTCTTTAATGATACACTAATTTTATTAAAACAAGTTATCGCGTTGTATTTAAAACTTTTTTTAAAAAACGATGTCTTATGTTTGGGTACTAATAAAATTGTGTTGTTTCTTGTAATATGGTCATGATTACTTTGTACCAAATCGAACATTTCTATATTTTCTTTTACGAATAGTAAAATATGAAAAATATATAAACAGGGTACCGCCATAATATTTAAACTTCTAAAATATGACTTACAGCTGTCTCTTTTCCTTATCCCTGTTATAATTTTAAAAGTCTATGTATATCATTGGAGCTTCCCCAGGCAATTATGGCATATGATAGAATGGACTGAAAGTGTGCAAAATAATACATTTTCAGATTGTCTTTATGTATTGTTTGCGCAAGCTGTTTTAATACATAGTAAACGGGGGCTAGTTTTTTGCACATTTTGTCAATATGTAAACTCCAGTTACATCTTTCATCTATTACAACACCGAGAAAATTCGTATTTGTAACTTGAGCAATACTAGATTTATTTGACTTTATTAATAGAGAACTGTTACTGCTGCTTTTGGCTATGTTAAATTTAATGAAAACGGATTTATTAGAATTTAAAAACTAATCGTTTTTAAGAAACCACCGTTCTAAAACTTTTATGTCTTCATTTGCTTTGATGGTAAGATTTAAAAGCGTTTTTGATGATATAAGCAGTGAAGTATCATCGGCAAACATAATAGCATTTTTCAAAGGTATGTCATTTACATAAATGATGAAGAGTAATGGGCCTAATACAGAGCCTTGTGGGACCCCTCTTTTTAACAAGAGTTCATCGGAATTTTGATTTTCAAATGCAACGTAGTGTTGTCTGGCAGTGAGATAACTTTCAAACCATTTTAAAACAATGCCTCTAATGCCGTATCGATATAATTTATCAAGCAAAATAGTGTGATTGACCAAGTCAAAAGCTTTGCTAAGATCTAGAAAAATACCTACGCAGGAAGTTCCATTGTCAAGATTTTCATATAAAACATTTAAAAATTTAACAATTATTGCTGTTGAAGTAGAGCATTTTTTTCTAAATCCAAATTGGTTGTTGTTAAATAAATTAAATTTATTAAAAAAAGAAACAATTCTGTTTGCTAAAATTCTTTCCATAATTTTGGAAAAACAGCTAATTAGAGAAATTGGTCGGTAGTTAGATATCTCCTCTTTTGAACCCCCTTTAAAAAGTGGTATAATTTTTGCCGTTTTCATTAAATTTGGCACTACTCCTGTTTCAAAAGAGCTATTAATAATGGATGTAAGAGGCGGTAAAATTTCATGAATACAATGTTTTAGCATACTAGAACTAATACCATCATTTCCAGTTGAGTTAGATGATTTTATATCAGCGACAACATTTAGTATTTCATTTGCAGTTACCGTATTCATGAAAAAAGAAAAAGGATTAAAAATTATTTGACTAGTGTTATCACAATTAGGATTTTGTATTAAAGAGTCGGCTATGTTATTAAAGTAACAATTAAATTTATTGCTCAGAATCTTAGGGTCGCTTAAAAAAATGTATTAAGCTATTCGACATACATTTTCTTTTTTAATTTAAAATGAAGTGAAAGTGTCAGAACCTGAGACAGTGTCAATAACAGGGCCTTTTATCTTACCTAGCACAATAGTAAGTACAACGTTCTTATTTCATTTCTATGACAACTAAGGGCAGAAATGTCCATACTAATAGCTTTTAAAAAATTCCATCAGATGCGGCTTGTATACACATAGTTTTACTGGCGACATCCGACGGAATTTCTTCAGTTGTTTTTTGATCGGATGTCGCTAGTATACACAATACACATTGTGTGGCGACAACTCCACTTAACGCCGTTACCGACGCAATGGCGTAAGCATAACAGAAACGCGCTAGTGGCCACGAGAGGCGCCACGCCACACTTGTCGTGGCGTTCTTCGGTCGTTTCTGATGTAGAGCTCGTTCACTCATCAGTCTCTTCTCTATGCTCATCAGCGGTCACTAGTCGCGTAGCATGCAACGTGTGCACCTTTTGTACTCGCAAATTTCTACACATTATTATGCTACTGCATACTAAGTGATTGTTATTATGTGTTAATAAATCTATAGTTTATACGACTCCCGGCTTTGATTCAAACCTATTCGTAATACTTCTTATAATACGACCGCTATAGCATAGTGTATACAAGCGACATCTGACGGAATTTTTTCAGCGTGTCATTTTCTATAAGCTTACCGATTTGAATCGGATCCGAGAGATCATCCAAAATTGTTAAAAAAAATTCCAGCCAATTGGGCGAAGGGACCATTCCAACTTCAAAAATATTGACATTTGATATATTATGTAGTATAATAAAGATAATAAAATTTCTGATATTGCGTGACGTGACGCGGGTAATGGCTAGTATTCCATATGATATTTGCCATTCTTTTCCATGGTTACCTACATAATTCGTTTCACTTTATTTATAAATTAATAAAAGCATGCTGTAACGTCTCGAGTTACACTTCTCGCTAGTTCTTGAGAAGGCAACGGCTAGCTATACTCAGACGGCGCGAGGAGCGTAGGTAAAGGAGATAAAATATTAAGGCTAACCCGTTGTTTGGGAAAGGCCCACTATGGGGCGTTAAAATCCGACCACCGATCACTTTAACCGATAAAATTGTTTAGTGATTTTGCCTCAGTAAAATAGATTAACACGAAGAACAACATACAACGCCACAATCCCCTATTATTATTTAAACGAGCTAAACTTGTATCTACCTATGTAGGTACCTATGTCCCTAAATATTTTCTCGAAAACGGCCCTAACGATTTGGATGAAATTTACTGAAAAGGGATTTTGGGGGGCAAAAAATCGTTTTAGCTAGGTCTCATCTCTCGAAAAAATCGTTTTCTTACAAATTTTATCATTATAAAAATCAATTTTTGACGTATGAAAATAGTCTTAAATATTGTAAGTAGGTTTAGGAATTTTATTTTATTTAACTTTCCGAGCAAAGCTCTGTCACCCAGGTACTAATAATTTAAATAAATAACAACAAAATAAAATAAGACACCTTGATATTATGGTATGATAAAATTATGCGGGATACAAGGCTAAATATAAAAACAATTTTAATTCACTAGAACATCATTTAATCGTCAACGTTTCGGAAGAAATTTATGCCTTCTTCAGGACCTTAAAAATGTCTAGTAAAAAGTCATAAAATTAAAATTAAAAACATAAAATTATTTGAAAACATTATTATCAAACATTTAAAACTTTTTTAAAAACTAAACTTCATAAATAATAAAAAAAAAAATTGGTTGTCTGTAAAGTCGGTTTACGGACGATAGTTTTACGTGATAACGTATTCCGCTCGAATATCATATTTAATAATCACGCACAGGGTCAGGCGGAACGTTAGGAACGTTACACTTTTTCGTGCATGCAGCCGGTGTTTCATCTTTTTATATTGACGTGATTCATCAATTTATAAGACGTTATCACGTCAATAATTTATGTTCTATTTCTCCTATCTTCTACATATAATAATTATAATTATTCGAATCTATGATATTGCATCTTTCGCTTCAAATTTAGGTTAATTTTATTTATTAAAACTCACTACCTATAATAATAATTGTTTTTTTTTAACTTTCTTTCTTTCGTATTTATTTTAAGTCTCAAAGATTAACTGTCATAATATTTTGAAAACAATGGTTTTATTGTTTATATAAAATTCCAAAACCTACTTACAATATCTAAGTATTTTCATACGTCAAAAAATTGATTTTTATAATGATAAAATTTGTAAGAAAACGATTTTTTCGAGAGATGAGACCTAGCTAAAACGATTTTTTGCCCCCCAAAATCCCTTTTCAGTAAATTTCATCCAAATCGTTAGGGCCGTTTTCGAGAAAAGCACGCACAGGGTCAGGCGGAACGTTAGGAACGTTACTCTTTTTCGTGCATGCAGCCGGTGTTTCATCAATTTATAAGATTGGTGATTCATCAATTTATTAGACGTTATCACGTCAAAAACTTTAAAAGATCTATTTTAAAAAATTATAAAAATATATCTTTTCTTTCTATAAAAATTTTAGCATAAATGAAGTTTAGCTAATCGGTCGATAAGCTTTGGCTGACATGTAATTATTTCGTCCCGGTTTGGGTATTTACGTTATCCTTGTTTTTCTCCAGTTTAGTGGAATGTGCTTTAGTGCAATGCTTGCTCTAAAGATTTTGCATACGGGTTTTATGAGATGTTTAATTCCCTTTTGTAAAAGTGCCGGGAATATCTCATCACCTCCAGGGGATTTAAAAGGAGCAAATTAATTAATTGCCCACGACAATTTTGGTATATCGTCCACTTTTGTAGCTATATGCCAATCGTCTTTTGAGGGCCTATTAAGGACCTCTAGATAATTGTTGTTGCTAGTGGTTTCATCAAGAATTTTTGATCCAGGAAAATGATTTTGAAGTAGAACTTCTAAAGTTTCTTTTCCTGTGTGTGTTTGTTTACCATTTGCTGTCTCCAGCGATCCCAGTTTAGTACGGTATTCACTCAAGAGAATTTTGTTGAGTTTTGCACTGTCTGGAATATCTTCGATTTCCTGACAGTACTTCCTTCATTTTTAGGCGCGAATAGCGTAAGCTAAAGCGCCTAATATGTACTCGCTCTGTCTGTGAATCTGTATGTCACGCTTTTTTGTGGATTGTGTACAGCTCAAACGCCTTAATCGATTTTAAAAAACTTTTTTTTGTTCGATTCGTCTCCGGGTAACTTAGATCCTAACGTCGCCCGATTTTTTAATTTTTGCTCCAGAGGGGAACAATTTAGAAAAAACGAAGTTTTTCGTTTATAACTCGCTCAATTTAAATCAGATCGGTTTTAAACCTGTCTTAAACAAAAGAGGAGAAAATTTTACATAAATTTCGTACAACAGAATTTGCTTAATCAGTTTTTAGGCGCGAATAGCGTAAGCTAAAGCGCCTATATGTACTCGCTTTGTCTGTACGTCTGTGAATCTGTACGTCCCACTTTTTTGTGTCACGCGTACAGCCCAAACGGCTTAACCGATTTTAAAAAACTTTTTTTTGATCGATTCGTCTCCGGGTAACTTAGATCCTAACGTCGCCCGATTTTTGAATTTTGGCCCCAGAGGGGAGAAATTTAGGAAAAACGAAGTTTTTTGCTTATAGCTCGCTCATTTTAAATCGGATCGGCTCGAAACCTGTCTTAAACGAAAGAGGAGAAAATTTTACATAAGTTTCGTACAACAGAAAATGCCCAAACAGTTTTTTTATACACATTTATATAGAAATCAATTCAATTTGATATAACCGATGGCAAACATCTTTCGGTTATCTCTCTCTGTTGCACGGTTTAACATGGCAATTTAAAAATTGCGTATGTTCTGTCTTCAAATAAAATTGGTCGATAATATTATTTATTACAATAATGAAATTAAAAGATAGCATTTGTTCAAAAACGGATGCCGTTTCAAATATTTGTGAAATGCAACGCCTTCTGAGTTAACAATTTGAATAACTAATTATTAGAACATAATACTTTGACAGATGCAAACGTCACTTTTGACATTTCTTACCATTCTGACACCACGGATGATCGGATTGAAACCAAATTTTGGGAGGATGTTTGATATGCAAATATAAAGTGGCCTATTGTTTTTGGGGAACATCGGCGCATGCGTAAAAGAATATATCTCTTATAATGTTGTTTTATATAATAATAATATAGTTTTTAAAAGGTTTATTCTTCTATCTATTTTTAATAGAAATTTTTGTAAATTTTTTTGGGGAAAATCGGCGCATGCGCAAGAGATATATGCCGTCGTTGTTTTTTTTTTTTTTTAATAATAGCGGTGTACTTTTAATAATAGTTTTTTATTCTATTTTACAAGAAAGTTTTGTAAAATGTTTTTTTTGAGGGAAAGTCGGCGCATGCGCAGAAGAGGTATAAGTTATAAAGTTGTTTGTATATAAGAATGGTATACTTTTCATAACGGTTTTTTATTCGATCTATTTTTACAAGAGTTTTGTATAATTTTTGGGAAAAATCGGCGCATGCGCAAAAGAGATACATGCCATAGTTGTTTTTTATAGGGGAATTATAAAACGATCGAATAAAAAAAAACTTGGTGACTGATGATAAGATACTGTTTTAATAACTTGAGATATTAAAATAATAGTTGGGTGACTAAATTAATAAGTGAGCGACTGAATTACTAAGTGACTGACTAGAATGCCTTCGGTAATTTTGAAGCAGATATCTTCAACCGATTGAGATGAACATTTGTATACACGTTTAGTTTGGATGACAATGCATGGTAAGCTGTGTGACGTCACTCTAAAACCAATATGGCGGACTTCTAAATATGGCGGATTAATTTTATTATGCTTTCCTACAATATGGGTATCAAATGAAAGGGCTTGCTGAGAATAACTCGAAAAATAAAGTGACGTCACTCTAAATCCAATATGGCGGACTTCTAAAGATGGCGGACTAATTTTATTATGTTTTCCTACAATATGAGTATCAAATGAAAGGGCTTGCTGAAAATAACTCGAAAAATAAAGTGACGTCACTCTAAATTCAATATGGCCAACTTCTAAAGATGGCGGACTAATTTTATTATGCTTTCCTACAATATGGGTATCAAATGAGAGGACCTGCTGAGAATAACTCGAAAAATAAAGTGACGTCACTCTAAATACAATATGGCGGACTTCTAAAGATGGCGGACTAAGTTTTTTATGCTTTCTTACAATATGGGTATCAAATGAAAGGGCTTGCTGAAAGTAACTCGAAAAATAAAGTGACGTCACTCTAAATTCAATATGGCGGACTTCTAAAGATGGCGGACTAATTTTATTATGCTTTCCTACAATATGGGTATCAAATGAAAGGGCTTGCTGAGAATAACTCGAAAAATAAAGTGACGTCACTCTAAATCAAATATGGCGGACTAAGTTTATTATGCTTTCCTACAATATGGGTATCAAATGAGAGAACATGCTGAGAATAACTCGAAAAATAAAGTGACATCAGTCTAAAACCAATATGGCGGACTTCTAAAGATGGCGGACTAAGTTTTTTATGCTTTCCTACAATATGGGTATCAAATGAAAGGGCTTGCTGAAAATAACTCGAAAAATAAAGTGACGTAACTCTAAATCGAATATGGCGGACTTCTAAAGATGGCGGACTAAGTTTTTGACGTGATAACGTCTTATAAACTGGTGAAACACCAGCTGCACGCACGAAAAACTGTAACGTTCCGTAACGTTCCGCCTGACCCTGTGCGTGCAAGCGAGAGCGCAGTAATGTATTATTAAATATGATATTCGAGCGGAATATGTTATCACGTAAAACTATCGTCCGTAAACCGACTTTACAGACAACCATTTTATTTTTGCTGTTGCTCTTGTAGCTTTTATAAGCACAGAATTTCGAAGTTGGATTTCAATTCCTTGTCTGCCTCGAAATTCATTTTTTTTCGACGTCTTAGAATTTCGAGCTTGATTTCAATTTCCTGTCTGCCTCGGAATTCTTCTTTTTAAGTAAATAAAATTGTCGAACAATTTTTCTCAGACCAATTATTTACTTGAAGAGTTCTATTCAGACGTTAATCAAAGATTTGAATTCTTTTTTTTTAAGTTATAATCTTGAAATCCAGTCGCCTCAAGTTTTTGAATTTAGCACAGAACGAAGTTTTTACTTCTCCGAAGTTTTTTTTTAAGATTTCTCGTCTTTTTCCAAAGTGTGAGACATTATTTTTATATAAATACCTATATAATATTGTTGAAACTGCGAACTAATAGGTTTTTTTTAATCGATGTAACTTACACTTTTACACGTCTATAATAACGTACAGGTTACAACTATACGATCTAAAAAAAAAAAACAAATAATAATCACCGCAATTCCAAAAATATGTATATTACGCGCCAAATATAAATTCACTTTTGTAGTTTGTTAAATAAGAAGTAACAATCGAAAGTCGATTATAGAAATTGC
The DNA here is from genome assembly GCA_963575645.1 of Xanthostigma xanthostigma. Classification (NCBI taxonomy): domain Eukaryota; kingdom Metazoa; phylum Arthropoda; class Insecta; order Raphidioptera; family Raphidiidae; genus Xanthostigma; species Xanthostigma xanthostigma. The sequence continues at coordinate 20,018,231 of OY754473.1, read as the reverse complement.
AACAATCGACTTTTGATTTTTACTTCTTATTTAACAAACTACAAAAGTGCATTATATTTTGCCGCGTAGTCCATTGCTGCCACGGTGCAACACTTAGTGGTGCAATCGGCTCATTACACCTCCATGCGAATACCATGACATTCAATTTGTAAACAATCCATGTGAAGTCTATTAAAAATAACCAGTGGGAGTATATGCCCAAGTAATTCAAGAATTACAAGGCGCGAAATTTTACATCATATACCCCGGTGTTTTGTTTGAAAATCGGTGTATATTTAACGTTCAGCCCGGAATTGTTTTTTTTAAAAACTCCACATTTGCCCCATCCCTTGTCACTGCGAGACAATTCGAATACCCCTTTATCGTTCACCCCGGAATTACAATTTACATACCCGTTTATCGTTCACCCCGGAATTATAATTTTAAAAACTCTACCTCTGCCACATCGCGTTTCACTGTGAGACAATTCTTCTTTAGAAGTCCGTCATATTGAATTTAGAGTGACATCACTTTATTTTTCGAGTTATTCTCAGCAAGCCCTTTCATTTGATACCCATATTGTAGGAAAGCAAAGAAAACTTAGTCCGCCATCTTTAGAAGTCCGCCATGTTGGTTTTCGAGTAACGTCACTTTATTTTTCGAGTTATTCTCAGCAAGCCCTTTTATTTGATACCCATATTGTAGGAAAGCATAATAAACTTAGTCCGCCATCTTTAGAAGTCCGCCATATTGGATTTAGAGTGACGTCACTTTATTTTTCGAGTTATTTACAGCAAGCCCTTTCATTTGATACCCATATTGTAGGAAAGCATAATAAAATTAGTCCGCCATTTTAGAAGTCCGCCATATTGGATTTAGAGTGACGTCACTTTATTTTTCTAGTTATTTACAGCAAGCCCTTTCATTTGATACCCATATTGTAGGAAAGCATAATAAAATTAGTCGCCATTTTTAGAAGTCCGCCATATTGGATTTAGAGTGACGTCACTTAAGTTTTCGAGTTATTTTCAGCAAGCCCTTTCATTTGATACCCATATTGTAGGAAAGCATAATAAACTTAGTCCGCCATATTTAGAAGTCCGCCATATTGGTTTTCCAATGACGTCACTTTATTTTTCGAGTTATTCTCAGCAAGCCCTTTCATTTGATACCCATATTGTAGGAAAGCATAATAAACTTAGTCCGCCATCTTTAGAAGTCCGCCATATTGGATTTAGAGTGACGTCACTTTATTTTTCGAGTTATTTTCAGCAAGCCCTTTCATTTGATACCCACATTGTAGGAAAGCATAATAAAATTAGTCCGCCATCTTTAGAAGACCGCCATATTGGATTTAGAGTGACGTCACTTTATTTTTCGAGTTATTTTCAGCATGCCCTTTCATTTGATAGCCATATTGTAGGAAAGCATAAAAAAATTAGTCCGCCATATTGGTTTTCGAGTGATGTCACTTTATTTTTCGAGTTATTCTCAGCAAGCCCTTTAATTTGATACCCATATTGTAAGAAAGCATAAAAAACTTAGTCCGCCATCTTTAGAAGTCCGCCATATTGGATTTAGAGTGACGTCACTTTATTTTTCGAGTTATTTTCAGCAAGCCCTTTCATTTGATACCCATATTGTAGGAAAGCATTATAAAATTAGTCCGCCATCTTTAGAAGTCCGCCATATTGGATTTAGAGTGACGTCACTTTATTTTTCGAGTTATTTACAGCAAGCCGTTTTATTTGATACCCATATTGTAGGAAAGCATAATAAAATTAGTCCGCCATTTTTAGAAGTCCGCCATATTGGATTTAGAGTGACGTCACTTTATTTTTCGAGTTATTTTCAGCAAGCCCTTTCATTTGATACCCATATTGTAGGAAAGCATAAAAAACTTAGTCCGCCATCTTTAGAAGTCCGCCATATTGGTTTTCGAGTGACGTCACTTTATTTTTCGAGTTATTCTCAGCAAGCCCTTTTATTTGATACCCATATTGTAGGAAAGCATAATAAAATTAGTCCGCCATCTTTAGAAGTCCGCCATATTGGTTTTAGAGTGACGTCACACAGCTAACCATGCATTGTCATCCAAACTAAACGTGTATACAAATTTTCATCTCAATCGGTTGAAGATATCTGCTTCAAAATTACCGAAGGCATTCTAGTCGCTCACTTTAGTAATTCAGTTGCTCACTTGTTAATAATTCAGTCACAAAACTATTATTTTAATATTCAAGTTATTAAAACAGTATCTCATCATCAAACACCAAGTTTTTTTTTTTTTATTCGACCGTTTTATAATTCCCCTATTATTATTTATTATTATATAAAACAACATTATAAGAGATATATTCTTTTACGCATGCGCCGATGTTCCCTAAAAACAATAGGCCACTTATATTTGCATATCAAACGTCCTCCCAAAATTTGGTTTCAATCCGCTCATCCGTGGTGTCGGAATGGCAAGAAATGTCAAAAATGACGTTTGCATCTGTCAAAGTATTATGTTCTAATAATTAGTTATTCAAATTGTTAACTCAGAAATCGTTGCATTTCACAAATATTCGAATCGGCATCCGTTTTTGAACAAATGCTATCTTTTAATTTCATTATTGTAATAAATAATATTATCGACCAATTTTATTTGAAGACAGAACATACGCAATTTTTAAATTGCCATGTTAAACCGTGCAACAGAGAGAGATAACTGAAAGATGTTTGCCATCGGTTATATCAAATTGAATTGATTTCTATATAAATGTGTATAAAAAAACTGATTGGACAAATTCTGTTATACGAAATTTATGTAAAATTTTCTCCTTTTTCGAACCGATCTGATTTAAATTGAGCGAGTTATAAGCGAAAAACTTCGTTTTTGCTAAATTGCTCCCCTCTGGAGCAAAAATTCAAAAATCGGGCGACGTTAGGATCTAAGTTACCCGGAGACGAATCGAACAAAAAAAAGTTTTTTAAAATCGGTTAAGGCGTTTGAGCTGTACACAATCGACAAAAAAGCGTGACATACAGATTCACAGACAAAGCGAGTACATATAGGCGCTTTAGCTTACGCTATTCGCGCCTAAAAATGAGCTATAACAAGTCTATGCTCTGTGATACATGATTCTTTTTTATTTATATTCATTTGAAATATGGATATTCTTGAAGATTCCATGAAGGCCAATTTTGAAGGCATGGAAAAAAATCAATGAACAAGGCCAACCATTAAAAAATACAAAATTTTTTTCATATCATTTGTAAAATACTTATTTTGCATTAAATAAAGAAGTTTCACTTCGAAAACTTTCCACTTTTTAATTTTTGTTGCACTTTTTATGATAAATATGGTTTTTAATAAATTAATTTATTTAAATCTAACTTCAATCATATATTTTGTTATGTTTTAATAAAAGATTTGACGAAAGTTAATTTTTCAAAAGACAATAATTTAAGAAAATAAAAAAAAGTAAAAATTAAAAAAGAAATAAAAATACAAATCTTTGATTAACGTCTGAATAGAACTCTTCAAGTAAATAAATTGGTCGACAATTTTATTTACTTGAAGAAATAAAAATATATGAGAAAAAAATTGAGAAAATAAATTAAAAAAACAATTAAAAATATAAAAAAAAATTAAAAATTAAAAAAAAATAAATATAAAAATATATGATTATATATAAATATCAAGTGGAAATAAAATGGAGTAGAAAAAAAAATTTTTCCAATGATGCTGGCGGGAATCAAACCCGAGACCCTGTTATTACTAGACTAACGTCGTAACCGCTCGGCCACGAGAACGCTCACAGTATATGCTGTTTTTGTGGTACAGAAGTATATATGGGTAAAACGAAAAATCGGTGATACGAAAATCACGTGGTCACAGAACTATAAAACTTGGAAACTGGCCTCATATACACGGCGTTATATGGGAGACAGGCAAAATCAATGTATAAGAATACGTTAGAGATTCGTCGGCATTTAGCACAGAAAAGAATCTCTAACGAGATTTTTCGATAAAATATAATAAATATTTAATTGAAAACACTGTAGGACAATTATTTTTATATATAGGAGGTACTGTAATAGTTTTCAAATGAGCTATTATTTAGATTTATTAAATTTTAATTAGTTGTAAATAAAACTAAAACAAATTTAAATGATAGCCTTAGAAAAAAGCAATGTAGAAAATAAAAAAAAAAAAACATTAAAAACATATTCGTCCAAGGTGGGGCTCGAACCCACGATCCTGAGGTTAAGAGTCGAGCGCTCTACCGACTGAGCTAACCGAAATTCGGTACGTGCGCCGCTAATATTAGGATATTCTGTTAGGGCATTTCACCTGAATATAAGTATATGGTGAAAAATGTTGACTGACATTCTGCAACATTTTTCATTAATATAGCCTATAGCCTTCCTCGATAAATGGGCTATCCAACAAAAAAAATGTTTTTCAATTCGAACCAGTACTCCCTGAGATTAGCGCGTTCAAACAAATAAACAAACTCTTCTGCTTTATATATTAGTATAGATTTCTGAAGAAGCTCCAAAGCCGGACCCCCCAGGGGGGCATTGGAATGTAGTTGCAATGGCAGTTACGTTCCAATGTCTTTTGGGAATTAACGCTCCCAGGGGTTCCGAGCTCGCATCAGTCGGTTGTGTATGCCGACTGGATGAATGTATTTGGGGACTATTATGAAGGGCAGACAGTTTCAACATTTTCTTCTTCTTTTTCTCTCGTCTTTTGGTTTGATGATAGAGGCATGTCCCTTCGTTATGGGTACATTATTCTTGCTGTCCCTTGTTTATAGTAGTCCTCAAATAATACACCTACGTGTTTGCCGTGCGTGGTGACCCGTAAGGGGGAAAGGGGGATCCTGGTAGTTGAGGTTCGTCTTGGTACGCCAATACACTGCTTTGGCTTCGGCTTCTGTGTAAACGGGCGGCTAGGCCTAACCCAGCCTAGCCAATCGGCTAACGTCGTGGATATTTCTTAGTCCGGCGGGGTGAGCCAGTATCTCTTGACGGAGTGGCGCCGTCTCTAGAGCTGACTATGGGTTAATTCCAAGCAGCCAGCAAACGGTTCCGAAACCGTCACCCGCATGCGCACTAGATAAAACGAAGCTGTTAGTGGCGATTTTAGAACACGTTTTACCTACTGCGCATGCGGGCGACGGTTTTGGAACCGTTTGCTGGCTGCTTGGAACGAACTTTATATCACCGTGTAGCCCTGGCGCTCTGAACCGGTTTGCGGTCACCGTCCCCTTGTTGGGCTCCGTGGTGGGTGGGGAGCACGGGTGATGAAATTCATATAAATATTATGAATAACTTTCCTTTACTAAACAGCCCTCCCTCTAAGAGAGGGCGTAAAGATGAAAACCTTGGTATGATTTTTGGCAATGAAACGGCTACTGTTACACCTTGAAACAGATTTTTGATTATAAATAAAATCAATGGCAATTTCAATAAAGATAGTCTTTTTTACCTTAGCAAACATCTTATTGGACTTTTTGGAACATTGAAAAGCATTAAAAAATTACGCGACGGGGCATTACTATTGGAAACAGTATCACAGCAACAATCTGATAAGATCTTGCACAAGTATTAAAGGACCAAACATAGCGACTGACATTCCGATAAAAGTGGAAATTCAAAAACAACTGAACTTATCGAAAGGCATTATTTATTGTTTTGACCTTCTTAATTGCTCTATCGGAACAATAAAAGAAGAGCTTAAGGATCAAGGAGTCACAGACGTTTATAGAATACATACACGTAGAGACGGTCAGTTAGTACCAACTCCGTCTCACATATTAACGTTTTGTACACCGCAACCTCCGACTTCAATCCAAGCAGCATTTTATCCACTCAAAGTGCGTCAGTACATACCATCTCCTCTTCGATGCTACAAAATATGTCAGAAATACGGCCATTCGCAAAATAATTGCAGTTTCGTTAGTCTTTGCGGAAATTGCGGCCAAAGCGTGCATAAGGACATTCCATGCACAAGGTTGCTGCATTGTGTTAATTGTGACGGCAACCATTCGGCAAGATCTAAAGTTTGTCCACGGTACAAAGTCGAGTTCAAAATTCAGGAAATTAGAACAACAGAAATGATTTCCTTTGCAGAAGCACGACGAAAGTACAAAGAGAGCGTTCCTACGTTCTCTCGTTTTTTTGCAACCGTTACAGCGTCTCCTGTTGAAAAATTAGACATGTCAACTCAGACGTGTGATATGTCCACTCAGACAGAAATTTCCCCGCCTAGTACCAGTGTTGCTGTCAAACTGACAAAAAGTCAGAAAAAGAAGAACAGTCCTAGCACTCGGCCAAGATCGCCAATTGACAGTAGTAAATCTAAGTCCCCAGCTAGAAAATCGAGATCACCAATTGTTGGAACAAAACCGGTACCTCCAGTTAAAAAAAACAAAAATTATTCTAAATCGTGATAATAGTCAGACCATGACTATTACACGTACACCTGTGGACCATAGCAGCAGTGCAGACTCTGCTATGGACGATGATGACCTCACGAGACCTCCTCATGATCGTAGCGATTTAGGGAGGAAAAAACTAGGTAGTTTTTTATTATTTATTATATTATAAATTTTCAATTTATTACAGTGGAATATGAACGGATTTTATATTCACCTTAGTGAACTAAAGTTACTGCTTAATGATCATAATACTACCGCTGTTAGCTTACAGGAAACACACTTAAAAGACATTAACAGTCCGTCTGTCAGTGGCTTTATTATTTATCGTAAAGATAAACCGCTTGATGAACGTGCAAGCGGCGGGGTGGCTGTTTTAGTCAGGAACAGTGTGTTTTCCGAAAGTGTCCCAATACAGTCTGATTTACAGGTCACTGCAGCCAGACTTTATGCGCCGAAACCAGTTACTTTGTGTTCAATATATATTCCTCCAACAGAACAACCGACTCTTGCAGACATCTTATCTGTGGTCGATCAGCTTCCACGCCTATTTATCATCATGGGAGACTTTAATGCCCATAACCCTACTTGGGGTTCAAATCATATGGACGTTCGTGGAAGACTGATTGAGACGATTACTCTAAATAAAAATCTGGTTATATTGAACACAGGTACTAATACACATTTTTCGGCAGCAAATGGGACATTTTCAGCTATCGATCTTACTCTCTGCTCTTCTTAAATCGCCCCATCTTGTGAATAGGAAGTTAACGCCGATCTTTGTGGCAGTGACCATTTCCCGATCATTTGTCGGGCTCTTCTATTCCATTTGGCTGAAAAACAATTCCCGAAATGGATAATACAATAGGCGGATTGGTCACATTTTCAGGAAGTTCTTGATATCGGCGAAATGAATTTTAGCAACGTTGATGCGGCTGTAGAGTATTTCACGGATGCGGTCATTGAAGCATCTTTGGCTGCAGTTCCACGCACGTCAACAATACCACGACGTGTACCCGTTCCTTGGTGGAACGAGGCTTGTCGAGATGCCATCCGTGAACGCCGAAAGGCTCTCCGTCGTTTCAGTAACAACATGACGGATGAAAATCGAGTTATTTTTATGCAAAAGCGCTCCGTTGCCAGACGTATCATAGCAGAGAGTAAAAAGCAGTCATGGAATAAGTTCGTATCTACTGTAAGAAATTCAACTCCCTCTCGTGAGGTGTGAGAGAAGATCCGGAGAATCTCTGGTAAACAGAGTTATAATTATATTTCTGGATTGGCAATGGAAAACGATAACGTCGCCTGAAGAAGTCGCAAATCACATGGGTTTGTGCTACGCAGAAGTCTCAAGCTCGGCAAATTACATGGAGTGTTTCGCTGTTCAGAAAAATCGACAAGAACAAGTAGCATTGAACTTCTCATCACTTAACGATGAGAACTATAATGCACCTTTCTCTTCGTGGGAACTACAGTCGAGTTTGCGCGACTGCCATAATACTTCTCCGGGACTTGACGACATTCATTACCAATTTTTGAAAAGACTACCTCCCTCAGGATCTACGTTTCTTCTCAAGATGTTCAATTTAATTTGGTCTAGTAATTCATTTCCATCCGCTTGGTTCAATTCTATTGTAGTGCCATTATTGAAACCGGGAAAAGACCGAAAACAAGCATCAAGTTATCGTCCTGTTTCTCTGACTAGCTGTTTGTCTAAACTCCTCGAACGAATGATCAACCGACGATTGGTCTGGATCCTTGAATCCAGACATTTGATCACGAATGCCCAGTGTGGCTTTCGTAAGCACCGTTCGACAATGGATCATCTCGTAAGGTTGAAGTCCGCAATACAGGACGCTTTTCTGAATAAACAGCACTTGATAGCGGTCTTTTTCGATCTTGAAAAGGCTTATGACACTACATGGCGGTATGGGCTACTCCGCAAGCTACACAATTGGGTTATCAAAGGACATCTTGGGAAATTTATAAATAATTTTTTATCTGAGCGTTACTTCCATGTACGCGTCGGCAACACTTTGTCTAATGGCTTTGTACAGGAGAACGGTGTTCCGCAGGGTTCGGTACTTAGTGTCACTTTATTTTCCATCGCTATTAATGGCATAATTGCGAGCATTCCAACAACTGTAGAGTCATCTCTCTACGTTGATGACTTGGCGATTTACTGCTCGTCAAAGTACATTCGTACTGCACAACGTCACCTGCAGTTGGCTATTAATAGCATACAGCGATGGACAACCAACAATGGTTTTAAATTTTCTGTTGAAAAATCTCAGTGTGTGCACTTTTGCCGAACTCGTAGTTGTTATCAGGAACCATTTTTGTATAATTTTGTATGACACTCACATTTCTGTACAAGACAATGCCCGATTTCTTGGGCTCACCTTCGACCGATCGTTGACTTGGAAGGCTCATTTTAGTATTTTAAAGAGGAAGGCGATGTCCTCAATTAATATTTTAAAAATTTTATCTGGCACCACATGGGGAGCGGACCGTACGATTATGCTACGAATTTATCGCACACTCGTACGTTCCAAATTGGATTACGGTAGCATTGTGTACGACTCGGCGCGTGAGTTGTACATAAGAACGTTAAATGTCGTTCATCACGCTGGAGTTTGACTATCTACTGGTGCTTTTCGATCTAGCCCAGTAGTTAGCATGCTTGCTGAAAGCGGAGAGCTTCCACTTAATATCAGGCGGAAAAGAAACATTGTTTCCTATGTTTCCAAGCTCCGTAGTCAACCTGATCACTCTACATATAGTTGCGTATTCGAACATCGTTTTTCTTCTCTGTATAGACGGAGAAAAAATGCAACTCGTCCTCTCGGTATCAGGTTGACTAACCTTTTGAGCGAACTTCAGCTGGTACTCCCTAGAACCCTTAGAGTTGGCCGTAATTCTGTGCCTCCGTGGCTAATTCCTCAGCCCGTCATCGACATGTCACTTTCCGTTCATCCGCGAAATACAACAACGCCAGAGCTTTATCGTCAGTTTTTCCTGGCATGGCTGGGACAAAACGAAGACTATTATCCTATTTACACCGATGGATCGAAGTCTAATGATCGAATTGGTTGTGCGTTGGTTACCGGTAATGAAAATTTTGGTTATAAACTGTCTCAAGAGTGCAGTATTTTTACCGCAGAACTTTTTGCAATTTTTCAAGCCTTGAAACACGTCCAAGGTTCGAATAAGTATGTTATTTGCAGCGATTCTCTGAGCGCACTTCAGGCTATGCAGTGTCCATATCCTAGCTACCCTCTGATATGTCTTATTCAGGATAAGATATAATCCCTGAAGAGAGGTGAAACCATCGTTCGGTTTTGTTGGATTCTCGGTCACATGGGAATCGTGGAAAATGCACTAGCTGACACTGCAATTAAAGACGTTGCAAATGACAGTCAAAACGTGTTTTGCGTTATGAAGATGTGAAGAACGGACTTATTACAGCCGTCCAGGAGCTCTGGAAGGATGAATGGAGTGCTGTCGTTGAAAACAACTTATGAATAATCAAACCTACAGTTGACCCGTGGATTACATCTTGCCGTGCCTCCAGATGGGAGGAAGTGGTTCTTACTCGGCTTCGCATCGGTCACTGTAGGTTGACTCATGGATTCTTGATGGCACGCGAGGAACCGCCATACTGTGAGACGTGTGACACTTGAATCACCGTCTCACATATTTTAATTGAGTGTGTCCAGTTTAGGGACACACGACAGCAGATCGGATTGTCAAGTGATCTGTCTCTGATTTTAGGGAATGATCCGGACAATGTCGGTCTGCTGTTTCGATTTTTGAGAGAGACCGGTCTTGATCGGTTTCTTTGATTTTATTTATTTTTCTGTTATTTGTTGTTGTTACTTGTTATTGTTTATTGTTAATTTTTTTTAGATGTTTTTTTTTATCTTAATAGAGTCTTTACAACTCTTTTTTTTAACAAGTTGATTTTTTTTTGTTTTTATTTTTTATTTTGTTTTATTTTTTTTTTATTTATTATATATTATTTTTTTTATTTATTATATAGACGCTGATGACTTGAGCTGTTGAGCGTCTATAATTTACAATCTCTCTCTCTCTCACGGTGTTTTCTCAAAAAACCTGTTGTAGTAACATGTAACGGCATCTGATAGAATTTACTCAGTGCTATTAGTTCAGAAGCAAACAAGAAAAAACTGTTTTAGTATCAAGTAACGACATCTGTTAGAACTCGCTTAAAGCTATTAGTTTAGAAGCAAATCTGGTAGAACTTGCTCAACGCTATTAGTTCAGACGGTGAAACCGGGATGGACCGCTATAATATTATAAAGAGGTACAGTTTGTTTTGGATGTAGGAGGCAATCTCCGAAACTACTCATCCGATTTTAAATTTTTTTTCACTAATATTTAGAATGGACCTTCCGGATGGGGACAGGCTATATATTATCGCGTTGAAACAAAAGCGCTTTACGTGGAGACCAATTTTGCAACGCAAGTCATTGAAAAAACGGCAACAATCTTCAAATTTGGGCGAAGCCGAACCGGGCCGCTAGTATATATGTATATAAGCGAAATGCCACCCGCTGACTGACTGATTCATCACGAGATCTCCAAAACTATACGCCGATTGACTTGAAATATGGAATAGTTGCTCCTATCCAAACGTATTTTCCACCAACCATCACGTATATTATGGGTTTGAGTTGTTGCGTAGGTGGGTGTTGGTGGTTGCGTAAATGGGAAGAGAGAGAAAGAGACTACTGCTATATAAAACACTTTTTCATCTCAATTGCTTGCGAAGCCGCGAGTAGCCGCTAGTTGTTAATAATTTATTTTTAGTTTTGAAGAACTTTGAAGTTGAGAAAAATTGAAAAACTTAGCAGCTTAATGTGAGCACAATTGAAAGACCTAAGAAAAAAACACAAAAAATCCTAAATTTCCGGGACCCGAGCGTCAATTTGGCCTTTGGATTTGTTTATAATTTTAAAGCAGTTTGCAAATGTACACAATTCAAATAAATGACAGCACAATATGAGCACAATTGATTTGTCAAAAAAAAAGATTTTTTTTACATGTCGGGGGTCAAGTTTAAGAAGTCGTATAGGATAAATCGAATATAATTACTATTTAGTCGGCATCTGTTTTACTAGAAACTGACTGTTGTAGTGCTGCATCTATGTTGTTGTGGCTATTTCACCCTATACATATTATAATATCGTAACGTAGACACGTTTACTAGAAGCCGGGCTCGCTAAGATAACTGAATGATTATTATATTGACGTACAGTGACTAATGACTATATGCAAAATGGACTAATGGGAATTAAGTTCGGCCGTTCATTGAAATATTCTATAATAGAAACCTTGAACAATATAATATTCGAAAACAGACGGTGTGTCCTACAACACATTTATAGTAAATCATTTGTAAACTGCATCCAGGAGAACAAAAGGATATTAATTTATTGTAACAAATAGTGACCTTAACTTGTCACGGTCTCTGTAGATGTGAATTTAATGAGAATAACGTGTTAAAATTTATTGTAAAATTAGTTGTATTTTGAATTGTCAATTTTTTTTACTCTTTCAGGTAATTGAAATATTTGGTGCTGTTGAATTCTTTTATAAATATCTTGTAGAACTCTGTTTATACAATTTAAGATTTTAACTACTATACCCAGTTGGCTCAGTTAGACATAAATTTAAGCAACTTAAAGTTACAAAGCCTATGGACTTTGGCGACCAATATTAACAGTGGGGTGACAAATATTGTATTAAATATGAAAAGGGGAGGGCGTTTGAGGGGAGTTCTTTAAAAAACAATTACGGAGTCATGTCGATGCGATGGCGTTTTTATATTACGGTTTTGAATGTTGTTTCTTTGTTTATTATTTGTTTATTAAAGATATAACAGAATCTCAATTGTATAGTTTTGGAATGCACATTTTCTATTTTTTTTTTCGCCGTCAAGTTTCCTCTTAAGAGTATTCGTCCCGGCAAATACCCCCTGCACCCTTCATCTTAAATCTTTTCCCCTCGCCTAAAAACGGTTCGCGCTCTCCCGACGCTATTTTTAAAGCTAGTGAGTTCTGGTAAACGCCAAATGAAAGACAAAGAATCAGACTACAGATCCTTCAGGCGAATTTTTTGAAAAACACTTTCGCCTACGTGTGAAATATTACGTAACTTATTATTTTTTTCAAAAGGTTGTAAGTTTTTTCAGAAATTTTTTTTCAAAAAATTCGCCCTAAAGGATCTGTAGTTTGATTCTTTGTGTTTCATTTGGCGTTTACCAGAACCCTCTAGCTTTAAAAATAGCGTCGGGAGAGCGCGAACCGTTTTTAGGCGAGGGGAAAAGATTTGAGATGAAGGGTGCAGGGGGTATTTGCAGGGACGAATACTCTTAATAACCAGTTGTAAGCTTTGTTTTAATTTAAACTGGCATCGAGTTTTTGTTTTGGTAACTGAATTAGAGTATTCGTCCCTGCAAATACCCCCTGGACCCTTCATCTCAAATCTTTTCCCCTCGCCTAAAAACGGTTCGCGCTCTCCCGACGCTATTTTTAAAGCTAGTGAGTTCTGGTAAACGTCAAATGAAAGACAAAGAATCAGACTACAGATCCTTCAGGCGAATTTTTTGAAAAAAAATTCCTGAAAAAACTTACAACCTTTTGAAAAAAATAATAAGTTACGTAATATTTCACACGTAGGCGAAAGTGTTTTTCAAAAAATTCGCCTGAAGGATCTGTAGTCTGATTCTTTGTCTTTCATTTGGCGTTTAACAGAACCCACTAGCTTTAAAAATAGCGTCGGGAGAGCGTGAACCGTTTTTAGGCGAGGGGAAAAGAGTTGAGAAGAAGGGTGCAGGGGGTATTTGCCGGGACGAATACTCTTAAGCTGTTACTTTTTACTTAATACTATCCTCCTCAGCAGCTGCCAACCTACTATTTTTGCTACCCACTTTAATTTTTTTTTAATACCCAATTCAGATTCGTTTGCGCCGCGTTAAATACTAGCCATATACATTATACATTCAACATTAACTGTGTTTGGTATCTTTTTCTTTATTTAAACCAAAAGGAAAACAACAAAAATTATGCATCAACTCATTGAGTATTGAATACAATATTATAAATTAAAAGGAAAACGTAAATAAAGAAATAATTAATATTAATCGGATAGGTATTGAAATTGATAATGAGGTAGGTAGTGTAAAGGTGATTCCGGTAAGTAATAAGGTAGGTAAGTAATTATATTTATTCAACACGCGTGAGTAATATGTAATTTCGGGGCCCTGCTAAACTCGGGAGAAATAAGAAATTACTTCATGTTGACGCGTAGAGTGCTAATAATAAGCCGTACAGTGTGATAATGAATTTTCTGGACCAATAGAAACTCAGTAGCAAGCCCAAGCGTGAAATAATGAAAAAAAACTGCACGCAGCTTCTGGACCAATAGGAACGTGGTAGGCGGTATTGTATATATGAAAACAGCATCGCAATTCAGCGAAAGTCATGGCATTCTTGTGTGCATACACTGACGGTGGGTACGTCAATCAATGAAGTGATTTATTATTTTTCCCTCTTTTATCAGGGCCCCGATTACATATTACTCCTGCTAGTTGAATAAAGTATTATGTGCGACCATTGATCGAAGGAGAATATTCCACTCGCGTGCGTTTTACGCTCATGGAATCTTCTCCTTCTCTCACTAGTTGCACAATATACTATTTGTTGGTATCTTGTTCCAGTGTAAAAACAATGCTTTTTACACTATTGCGTTTGTTATACAAAGATTTAAATTATACTCGTCTGTTTGGTATTTCAGTATAGGACTAAATGGCTAAGACCTGGCTACGGAGAAAATAGGTGACTCGGTGCAGAGCTGAAAATTTGCAGAATAATAGGAGATAGTACAAGTAAGTAGGGAAAAAATTGCCAGCAGGCTAGGCGTATAAGGGCATACTGAAAATTCAAACATGATATAATAATTAGGTACATTCGACAAATATTCAAAATTATTAATGTCATTTTGATAGAAATAAAATAAATCGTTCTTATGTTTACGCATATAGCCCTAGTTGCTGAGCGTTTTATATTAAAAAAAAAAATAATAAATCGTCATATATTTTCATTAATAAAATAAATTACGTTGTTATAACAACGTAATTTTGTTAATGAAAATATATGACGATTTATTTTCTTTCTATCAAAATGACATTTATAATTTTTTGTAAAATGTCAGACCTACAAAATATACAACTGACATTTTAATATTGTTCGGCAATCGTAGATATTCAGGGAGGTGTACTTTTCGCTTATTTGTAAAAAACATAGCATTTTGTTTTGTTAACAGCTCAAGGCATACCATTTTTGAAGCCAAGCTAATAAAGTATAAAAGAAACATCAATAAAATTTAGACTACACTCTTGAACTTTTGTCTGTTATCATGTCATGTATAAAATATCGGAGAATTAATTATACATAGTTTTAATTTGCTGTGATATATTCATTTTGTAGTGTTTTTTCAGACTCTATCTTTCCGAAACGAATTTATGTCCGTAACAATTTAATATTGATTCTATTAAATATTTCAATATTATGTATTTTTAAGCGTTAAAACAGAGATTCAATTTTTCCAGGCATTTTTCCCTATAATGACACTCGTTCACTCTGTAAATATTATTTTGGTCATCATTTTTAAATCTAGGGCCGTTATTTTAGATCCTTTAAAAATTTATTGTCGATTCAAATGTTATTTTTGACGTATAAATTAACTGCAATATTGTTAGTAGGCTTTGGAGAAACAAATAATAAAATGTCAAAATACATCTCTATGCAAAATAGTGACAGTGAATATTTGATATAGTTAGGAGCTGGCGCGCAAAAAAAAACATGTCGTCCCAACCGCCTGGTACATAATAGTGGAGTGGATTGGAAAAAAAGGCTCTAATCCAGTATGTCTCGAATCGAAAAATGTTTCCTACAAAAACTGTAGAGTCGAACTCCCCCGACATTTTGGTATAGTTTGTGACCGACTGTCCGAGGGGAGAGGGGGATATTCCGTTCCCGAAAACCCTTTTTTGCCCCATAACTCGGCCATTATTATCGGGGGAAAAAAGTTTCATTAAAAGTTGTAGAGAAAAAGAATCCGCGTAATAGTCCAGTGCAATTAGCTTTATACCTTGGAACCCAGCTATAGTGAATGGATTTGAATGAATTTTTTTTATTGGATTTGCCATCAACTAAAAATTTTATCCATTTAAAATTGCCGAAATTTTGAAAATCCATAAAGGAGGGGGGTCAATTGAGTATAAAAAATGGTTTTTGTTTCTTTTTTAATATCTACTAACAATAATAAGTCAATTTTACCCTAAAATGACCACTCTCAAGCCTTCCTAGTATCTCTAAGGGGGGGGGGGGGGTAAAGAGGATGATTTTACTGCGGAGTGTAGGTATATAAATACAAAAATATCTAAACTTGATCACCAGACTAGGATATCTTAGGGTTTTTAGGGTCGCTGATTCCGAATCTGATGTTCGCTGACCTCCATCATATCAGGCTCAAGATCATTGGAAGTTCAAATTGAGAAAAAAGTTGATAAAGAAATGCAGAAAGTCAGATAATTAGGTTTATACCTCGGAACCTAGCAATGAATGAAATTGAATGTTTCCGGATCTTTCTTATTTCTTATACTAAATAATAAAAAGTTTAACCTTTGAAATCTTTCACTTTTTTAAGCGTACTTCCATGAAAATGACGTTACTTCTAGTATAGTATATAAAGTAAAGTATACAAAGGGACAGCAATCGTCCTTTAAAAGTAGGCATTACAGGATATAGCAAGCGAGGGTAGTGGAGAGCACGAGTAGCAGATTTTTTTCTGCTCCGAAAACAGTTTTTATTGCGTTTGATTTTTTTGACATTTTTACAGTATTTGTTGAAATTCGTGATTGTATTCGCCGATAGAAAGGTATTTATTTATTTTGAGACCTCTATTCGGAGCCCCAGAATCGGCGGCTGGTCAGGGTGGGAAAGCGCACCCGCAGGCGTCGTCATCATGTGACCGCATCTCTTCATTGGTGGGACACTTGGACAACGTTGAGTCAAATGTTACAAGTGAAAAAGTATCTGATGATCAGTAAATCATATTGCCTTTCAGTCGAAGCAATAAAACAGTCTCGTTGCGTTATTTGCAAATCCTCATGTACACTTGTTACACAATCCGAAGCGAAATTACGGAATCAGGGACCCCAAAAATCTATATATTTGATTTTTTGTATTTCTTTATCAGCTTTTTTGATAAATTCTGACCGTCGAAAGTTACAATTATGGCTTGAGTTTTAACATAGATATCGTTCATTTTTGGAGTCACTCGTTTAATTTTATGAATAGCATGTGTCACTTGTTTAATTTTATGAACAAAATGTGTTGTAATATTTTCCATTAGGCAATCATTTGCCAAAACTGAATCTACATTTCTGATAACGCCAGTTTTGAACAATAGATGGTTAGAAATATAGCTATTTAAATTAATTTCGTCAAATTTCGAACTTGTGATCATTTGATTTGCAGACTTATTATCAGCAAATTCTATTTTTATGCGGTTTTCCCTATTTTTTTTATATTAATAATAGAATTTTTAATTTCAGGGAAATTAGTGTGAACAAATCTCCTTATGAACATAGGATGACATTTTCCTATGTTTTTTTCTTTATCGGTACTCTCTAAAAAAATAATATATGGACCAGTATGATTTTCTTTAAATTCAGGTTATTCTTGAATATTTTTACTACTACTATTATTGTTAACATTATTTATATTTTTAGTTGATGGCTGTGAATTATTGTTTAAACCACGCAGCTGATTACTTGGGTACACAGAATTATTATCAACTATTGTAGTTTCTACATCAGAAATTGAATGAAGTGATTCAACAGAGCCAATTAAATTACCTGAATGTGCGCGGTGCTTGTTTGAACCGATAGAATCAAATTTAATATTTTGTTCTTTGATATCAGTTTTTAAATCACAATTAGAATTGTTAATTTCACTTATTTTTTCATTTATGTCAAAAGGATCTTTGGAAAACTTTGTTTTCTTTTTCTATCTATAATTTTCTTCACACCGTGAATCATATTTTCTACACTCTTATCGCCTATATGTGAAGATAAAGCTCCCTTATCGGGGGGCAGTCGTACACCACCACGTGAATCAAGTGGCATTCACTTCAACTTTAAAAACTTAGCTATGAACATTGAAAATTATAGACCTATATCGCTCTTATCAGTATTTTCAACAAATATTGAAAAATGTGTTAGCATTCGTATAATGAATTATGTAATAAAATATAATTTACTTGCTCCAGAACAGCATGGTTTTAGACAGGAACACTCAACTGAAACTGCTGTACCTATTTTTATTGATTATTTACTAAAAGAGTTAGACAGTGGAAAACATGTTGCTGGAATGTTCTTTGATCTCAGCCGTGCGTTTGATTGTGTTAATCCTGAATTTTTAAAAATTAAACTAAATGCTATAGGAATTCGTAGTAATATTTGCTCTTAGATAATATCATTTATGTCAAACAGAACTATTAGAGTTAATGTAAACAATAATATGTCTCATGAATTTCCAACTGTCTTAGGTGTACCTCAAGGCTCGGTCCTTGGCCCATTACTTTTTTCATTATTTATAAACGACATGCCTCAACACATAAACCTGGGTAAGATTATTATTTATGCGGACGATACGTCTTTTGCAATATCAGCTTATACAATAGATGAATTGGAATTAAAATCAATCAAATATTTAAGGAATTTGAAACATGGTGTTTCAAAAACTCTTTGGTACTAAATGCAAATAAAACGAAATGTATTTACTTTCATAAAAAGCGCATTATCCCTAAGCTTACCCTAACTCTTAAAGGTGATTATGTGGAACTTTCTGAAAAAACTAGTTTCTTGGGAGTAATTATTGACCAAAATTTAAGGTGGACTTCTCATATTGATGCTCTCTGTTCTGACTTAAACAAATATTACTATTTAATTAAGACGGTAAGTAACTATCTAAATGTTAAACAGCTTCTGAACATTTACTATGCCTCGATTTATTCAAAATTAAGTTTTAATATCATTGTCTGGGGTCAAGCTTGTGACATTCAAAGAGTTTTTGTAATACAAAAAAGAATTATTAGAACAATATTTAAATTAAAGTATAACGAGACATGCAGACCAATTTTCAAATCTAATCGTATATTAACTGTTACCTCCATTTATCTTTTTAAGATTTTGCTCTATGTTAAAAAAAATATCTCTCATCTCGACTGTGTATCTGAAGTGCATCATTACGAAACTAGGCAAAAAAATTTAATATATAATGACTTTTTTACAAATTCTTTTTTTACTAAATCTCCAAGATATGCTGGTGGTAAATTATATAATCATTTGCCAAAAGAAATTAGAGACATACAGAATTACAAAAAATTTATGCACACTTTAAAATATTATCTTACTGACAGATGTATATACAACATTCAAGAATTTACTGATATGTAACTATTTTTATGTTTGACGCTATTTATACTGTGTATACAGTCTTTAATAAAGTCTTATTATTATTATTATTATTATTATTATTATTATTATTATTATTATTATTATTATTTTTATTATTATTATATTTAATTATTTATACAAATAAACTGGGATTTAAAATTAAATCTGATAATATTACTGAAATATTAAATATATAACACTTACCAAACACAAAAGCGATAACTTTTTTCGTCCCCCGAATTTGTTTTTAAATTCAAAGTACTTTGCAGTTGAGCTAGGTTGAAAAATTTTGTAGCACAATGTTTTACAATGCTAGCACAAAAAAAAATCATTTATCAACAGTTTTCCAGGGGCTGTTCATCAAGTCCGCCCCCGGATTTTTTTTAAATTTAAACAACTTTACAATTGATAAAAATTGAAAAACCTTGCGGTTTAATGTTACACAATGTCAGCACAGTTGAGGAAGCAAAAAATAAAATAAATAAATATCAATTTGAAAGTGTTTTCCTGGGGGCTGAATATTAGGCCCGCTTCTGATTTGTTTTTACTCTGCAGTTGAGAAAAATTGAAAAACTTTGAAGCACAATATTACACAACACAACTGAGTGACCTAAAAAGACATAAAATCCAAAATTTTCGAGGGCTGGGCGTCAACTTGGCCTCTGGATTTCTTTATAATTTTAATCCAATATGCAAATGTGCACAATTGAAAAAAATGACATCAATGTGAGAACAATAATTGATTTGTAAAAAAAAAAAACAAAACAAATCGGAAGCCACGTTGACGAAGCTCCAACCTCCGGGATCCAACTCAGGCAATGCTCGCTCATTATACTTCTATTTAAAAAAAAAACTTCTGAGAAGTAAAAACTTCGTTCTGTGCTAAATTCAAAAACTTGAGACGACTGAATCGCAGAATTATAACTTAAAAAAAAAAGAATTTCGAGGCAGACAAGAAATTGAAATCAAGCTCGATATTCTGTGCCTAAGACGTCGAAAAAAAATGAATTTCGAGGCAGACAAGGAATTGAAATCCAACTTTGAAATTCTGTGCTTATAAAAGCTACAAGAGCAACAGCAAAAAAAATGCAAAGACGGTGTTCGCATAACTCCTTTAGTTACCACTTAAAAAACGCCGTCTGTGCACTTTTTTTTGCTGTTGCTCTTGTAGCTTTTATAAGCACAGAATTTCAAAGTTGGATTTCAATTCCTTGTCTGCCTCGAAATTCATTTTTTTTTCGACGTCTTTGGCACAGAATTTCGAGCTTGATTTTAATTTCTTGTCTGCCTCGAAATTCTTTTTTTTTTTAAGTTATAATTCTGACATTCAGTCGCCTCAAGTTTTTGAATTTAGCACAGAACGAAGTTTTTACTTCTCCGAAGTTTTTTTTTAAAATTTAACGTCTTTTTCCAAAGTGTGAGACATTATTTTTATTTTTTCTCCAAAAAATAAACATATGTGCATTTTTAGAATTAAGAAGCCACAGATTCCATGAAGGCCAATTTTGAAGGCATGAAAAAGAAAATCAATGAACAAGGCCAACCATTAAAAATACAAAATTTTTTTCATATCATTTGTAAAATACTTATTTTGCATTAAAAAAAGAAGTTTCACTTTGAAAACTTTCCACTTTTTAATTTTTGTTGCACTTTTTATGATAAATATGTTTTTTAATAAATTAATTTATTTAAATCTCACTTCAATCATATATTTTGTTATTTTTTAATAAAAAATTTGAGGAAAGTGAATTTTTCAAAAAACAAGAAAATAAAAAAAATTAAAAATTAAAAAAGAAATGAAAATATATGGGAAAAAAATTGAGAAAATAAATTAAAAATAAAAAAAACCATTAAAAATATAAAAAAAATTAAAAATTAAAAAAAAAATAAAAATATATGATTAAGTATATATATAATACGTAGTTATACTTCTATATTTTTCTCCAAAATTGATATGTAGGTTAAAATATCTAAACAGAATAGTTTCTCTGTGAAAAAACAAAGATTTTATTATTATTATGTACATTATCTTAAAACTAATATAATTTATTATTATGAAGTATTTACAAACCTGTGAAAAAACAAAGAAACAACATTCAATGTTTATTATTCACCCTATTTACACGATTTAAAAAACTTATTTTTATACGACTTTTAAATGTTATTTTATTGACTGCTGTGCGTCATTTGTTAATTGTTTTATTAAACCACCGTACTAGATTAAGGAAGTAATTTCCTTACATCCCCCCCTTCGGAGAAAAAAATTTGTTTACCAAAATTTTTGTCCATCTTCGATTTATTTTGTATCGGTAGACTTACAGTTCGTTCTAGTTTTTTTTTTTTAAGTTGTATAGAATATTTTTTAAAACCATTTTATATTAATTGTTGCCTTTTAAATCTATGTTTCTATCTTGGTCCTCAATAATATCTTGTAATTTTATTAAATTTACAATTTTCTCATTTTCTTCTTCATTTTCAATTTCTTTTTTATTTCTAATATCATTTTTTTCTCTTGTAGAGTTAGTTTGTCTGTCTATCTCACCTGTAAAATCAGGAATTGTTTCTTCATGTTCATATTTCTCTTTATTATCTTCACAGTTACCTGTACTTTCAGGAATTTTCTGTTCTATCTTTAAATCATTCTGTATTATATTATCATTTTTTTCTTTTGTAGAGTTAGTTTGTTTGTCTATCTTACCTGTAAAATCAGGAATTCTTTCTTCATTTTCATATTAATTCTCTTTATTTTCTTCACAGTTACCTGTACTTTCAGGAATTTTCTGTTCTATTTTTAAATTTTCATTCTGTATCAACTTAAATCTTTTTATACAATCTAGACCAATTAAAAAGTCATATTCAAAATTTTCGTTATTTACTACAAACACATCAATGTTTTCTTCCATAGCTAGAATTTTTGCTTTTATAGTTATTAGACCGTCTGTTTTATTTACACCATTAATTGTTCTTAGATTGAATTTTCTTAAATCACTATTATCTTTCGATTTTAGATGTAATATTCTCGAATTAATCAATGAAACATTTGAGCCTGAATCATAAACACCAAATACTTCTAATGTTCCATTTAAAGTTACTTTGAGTTTGATTAATGGTGTAATATCTAGTTTTTTGATGCTGGTTATTCAATTCCATTTCCAATACAGAGTTGTTAACGTTTTGTATTTTATTATTATTATTAAACCAACATTTGGTTTCAGAGTGGAAGCGTGTACCTTTACCTAAATCTTTACACATTTTACATGGTGTTTTTTTCCGGTATTGTAGTTTTCATTTTTATTTATTTCACTATTTTCCATGTAAACTAAATGTTCCAACCTACCTATTACGTTGTACAGATCTTCAGTTTCTTTCAATGTTTCTCTGTCAATCATATCAGATACAAAATTTGGCAGGCCAGTTGCAATGAGGTCTATTAGAGTTCCAGTATCAATTGATTTTCTCACCTCTAATAATAATTTCTCCTTTCTTATTGCATAATCTAACAAAGATCCTGTTTTATATCTGAATGATAATGCATATCTAATTGGAGTCCAGCCTTTATTTGCAAATGTGTCACAAAAGTTTTTTTTCCATTTCTCCCATTCTGATTCTATTGTAAGTTTTAACATCATACATCTATACCAGTCCAAACAGACATTTTCAAGGAAAAATTTTAAAATCTCAATTTTCTTCTTATCTTGTGATACACTAAATCTTTCACACTCTTTTTCAAATTCGTTTATCCACTGGTATGCATTTGAGTTTTTATTAGTGAATTTTTCAATCATGAACTCTGCTGCTACTTTTACATTTCGAGTTTCAAATCTCTGACTATTTTCAACAAATTTCTCAAATAATTTAAGCATTGTTTTGATCTGAATCACTAGCCTCAGCTGCAGCAGCGCTTTTTTCTGTTGTTTCCTCTAAAAAATAATCACTAAATTGTAAATTTTCTTCGTTGTCTAAATAAACATTAGCTAATTCTGGTGTTAGAGTAATCCAAATTTTTCTTGTTTAGTGTCTCTTCTTCAGTGTATTTTTTATCTTCTTAAAAGCTTGTGTTTTTGTTAGTAAGGTGTGTTGAACTGCTGGCTGGTATTCATCTGGGATTCCGAACACTCAGCCATCGACTGTACCTATTGAAGTTTAAGTGCTAAATCAAAATTTAATCTTAGTGTTTCCATAGTGACTTATCAACGAGAATGTTGTTTTATAATGCGTAGTTACTTCTATATTTTTCTCCAAAATAAATATGTAGGTTAAAATAATTAAACAGAATAGTTTCTCTGTGAAAAAACAAAGATTTTATTATTATTATGTACATTATCTTAAAACTAATATAATTTATTATTATTAAGTATTTACAAACCTGTGAAAAAACAAAGAAACAACATTCAATGTTTATTATTCACCCTATTTATACGATTTAAAAAACTTATTTTTATACGACTTTTAAATGTTATTTTACTGACTGTTGTGCGTCATTTGTTAATTGTTTTATTAAACCACCGTACTAGATTAAGGAAGTAATTTCCTTACATATATAATTAATATCAAGTGGAAATAAAATGGAGTAGAAAAAAAAAATTTCCAATGATGCTGACGGGAATCGAGCCCGAAACCCTGTTATTAGTTATTACTAGTCTAACGTCGTAACCGCTCGTCCACGGGGACACTCGCAGTATAAACTGTTATTGTGGTACAGAAGTATATATGGGTGATACGAAAAATCGGTCATATGAAAGTCACGCGGTCACAGAACTATAAAACTTGGAAACTGGTCTCATATACACAGCGTTATATGGGAGCCAGGCAAAATCAATGTATAAGAATAATACGTTAGAGATACGTCGGCATTTAGCACAGAAAAGAATCTCTAACGAGATTCTTCGATGTGAATTTCTAATTTAACTCTTCCTCAGGTCACGGCAAGCCGCATCGATCGATTTTTTTATTTTAATTTTAATTATAAATTATCCAGAGTTCACTGACTGTCATTTAAAAAATTTATTTTTTTTTCCTGTCATTTTTTCATGCATAGACAACGATTTTGTGTTCAAGTGATTAATGTTAACAACATTTATTATTTTTATAGTAATATTTATAGTTAATAATAATATTTACTACTGAAAAGTGTTTTGGATTGTCTGTGGAAAAACCTAAAGTGAGATTCTACACTTTTTTCTGGTAATCACAAGGTAAGAAATCTGTTTTTATTAATTTAATATTCCCTTCAGTAAATATCCAAACAACAATATTCTCATGTAATATCCCGAGCATTTTATATTAATATATTATCCAAAAAAATATGCATTTAATATTTTTAGATACATTTCTTAAAATTTCTTGTTGTGTTGAAACCAAATTATTATAATTTTGTCCAATATGCAACCCATTTTAATACAAGTTTTTCTCAGTATTCGCTTTAATCTTCTGATTTTGTTGCAGGTTCACGTTATGAATATTAGAATATGCAACAGCTGTAGATGAAACTAATTCACAGACCCCGGTTCGAATTTTTATGTCTGCGAAATTTAAATCACTGGATAATTTTTTTCGTGTTTGAGATGAAATATTTATTTTTTATAAATGGACTTCCATAACTAATATTTTAAAAAAGATGAAATATTTACCATAAATAAAGTTAGAAATTTGTAAATTAATATTCAATTGATAATGAAACTGTAAATAAGAAATTAGTCTAAATAAATCATCATTTTGAAGAGAAGTAGGAATTTATATTATTCTAAACCTACAAATATTATCCTTTCAGGTGTCTATTCAATTTATTTTTTTGTAATGAATTGAAAATCCAATTGATAATTTTAATAATTATCAGTTTAGTACCTGGGAATAGGGGTCTTGTAATAGTCTAATAGAGAAGCCATGGAAACGCCAGGTACTGCTAGTAGCATCAGTAACGCCATTATTATCAGTGACCTGAGGAAGAACTAAAAACTAAATTTGACCTTGAACGTCAAGTAAACTATCTATAAAACTATATAATCTATGATCCAACTTGACCTTTAGGTTACGAGCTACCTCGCCGCCAACTAGGCTTGATGGCTATACAGCCGGTTTTTATAGTATACTAGCGGCCCGGTTCGGCTTCGCCCGAATTAGTAAATTGTCGCCGTTTTTTCGTCGCCTTGCGTTGCAAAATTGGTCTACACGAAAAGCACTTTTATTTAAACGCGATAATATATAGCCTATGTTCATCCTGAAGGTTTTTTCTAAATATTGGTGAAAACAATTTTGAAATCGGATGAGTAGTTTCGGATATTGCCTCCTACATCCAAACTTACAAATTTCACCCCTTTATAATATTACAGCAGTCCGTCCCAGTTTTACCCGGATGCGATAGATATAATTCTGCAAAATGTATTTCGTTTGCGGTTCGACATCTGAGCTAATAGCTTTCAGTAAATTCTATCAGATGTCGTTACGTGTTACTAAAACAGGTTTTTTGAGAAAATACCGTAATTTTGTACAAAATATTAAAATCTGTTCAGTGGTTTCGGAGATTAGCGCGGCCAAAATTGTGACACTGGAAATTTGTATATATAGATGGTATACGTAACGCGACCATTTAAATTATTTTTATTCAAAACGAGACACTGAAAATTACGACGACAATAATAGTGTCACAATAAAAGAAAGTAACTTTATATACTGAGAAATACCTAGTTAATGAAAAAAAAAGCAACAAAAGCTGATGATTTTTGTGTTTTCCTAAAATAAAACATAATTGTTTTAAATAAATAAAATTGTCGACCAATTGTTTTAATATAGCTGGTGATAATTTTAGACACAAAACTTTGATTAACTTCTGAATAGAACTCTTCAAATAAATAAAATTTTATTCATTTGAATAATTTTAGATACATAAGAATGAAATTCTTGGGATGTTTTTTTTAATATTCACCTTTGTTATCAACATGGCTTTGAGAACAGATATCTAAAACTGAATTTTTTCATATTTCCACAATCTATATTATATTTAAAACACAAGCCCTAAATCTCTAGACAATCCGCCAGCCATCCCTACTAAACCGATTGACACAATTTCTTTTTTAAACTGAAGCCTTTAGTCCACAGATATGTTATCTCTATTTTTTTTTTTTTTTTTTGGTGAAATTTCTTTAAAAGGGGTGATTTCAAGCGATAATAGTAAAAATGACGAGGGGGTAGCGGGGTGAAGAGGAACGTAAAGAGAGAAAATCCTTCGATGTTCACGAGACATGAGTGTGACAGAAATGCAAATATGTACGTATGTCGGAGATTTTACAAACAGTTTGACAAGTCGACTTTATATTAATACACAAATAAATTTTATTTTATTTTCCAAATAATTTAAGAACGTGTAAGTTTATGTAAATTTAATGCCAAAATAGAGTTTTTAAATATTACATGGACTGTACCAAGTCTAAAATTTGGTCTCAGATCAGAAAAAAAAAAGTGAAAATCGTAAATGTATCAAATGAGGTTAGATTTTCTAAAAAGGAACAGCTCTTGCAGGGTAACCATGACAACGATGAACAGATCTCATACATTTTTTTTGAATTTATAACCAATTAAATATAGAGACAACTTGATGGATCAAGAAAAAGAAAAATAACTGTAAATGGAAACTAATGAGGAATAAAATTATTGTCGTAGGTCTGTATCAAAATATCGTTTTTTGAAAACAATAAGAAAATACATGCAAAAGGTTTTGCACGGGTACACTAGTTTATTCATTAAAGAGACAACTCGTTCCACTGTTCGCTTTGTTCCAAGCAGACACACAATCTATTCTATAAAAGTAAAAAAGTTTGCATGACTCAGATTATTAGTGTGAAAGTGTTTAAATACTGCCATCCGAAGATTTTCGGTCGAAACATTTATGTCCATTACTCCAATTTGCTACTTTTTAAGATGTAGGTAATGTAGTTACAAATTAGTGAAAATTCATTGAATCTTTCTGTATCTTTATCACAATCAAAATATCCTTTTTTAATCAAAACATATAATAACTTTCGAACATCACCCTACGCAAGTACTTTTTTTAATTTGCCCAATAAAATATCTCCAACTCTTTATTAAACAGAGTCCACTGATCCAAATATTTACAGGTCGTTTTTATAAAATTTTGTAGCTGTAGTTTTCATAAGCTCTTCGTCAACATCAAAGCTATTTTCCAACTTTTAACATTCCAGCACCATAAGTGAGGAATGGTACTAATTTAGGTGAAAATTAACTCTTCAAAATTTAATAATATTGTTTTGTTTTCAGGTCACCCGAATCCAAAAAACATATTTTTGGAAGCAATCTGTGCGTTTGTTTGTCTATACACGGTACAGGTCAAACGGATGCGCGGATTGAAATAAGACTTTAGGAGAATATTTGATATACAAATATGAAAAGTCTTATTGTCTTTGAGGAAAATCGGCGCATGCGCAAAAAAGATATTCGCAGTTTTTTTAAGACAAAATTGTAAAAATGAATATTATTAATAATAATACAAATAAAAAGTACATGTCTATCTATCTTTAACTGCGAATATCTCGAAAACCAATGACTTTACAACAAACTAACAAGTGTACATTATTGACTTAGAAAATATCAAAAAAATTAAAATTATAGTCAAAATTAAAATTTAGACAGCGGCGTAACATTTAGAAGGAGTACAAGCATTACTTACTCCTGCCGTACGCCACTGGTAGAGCGTACTGAACTAATTTTTTTATTGTTAGGTGCATTTTATGATATTTAACAAGTGTGCCGATTTGAGTAAAATTATACGGTGTATTAAAAAAATTATGGACATTAATAATTTTTCAGTTTTCAACTTCAACACCCTGTATTTCGGAAACGAGTAACATTTTATCTAAGCATATTTCGCTTAATCGTTTTATTTTGAATTGGAGAATCTGCGGTTGTTCTATGTCCCATTCTTAATGGGACACCCTGTATACTAAGACGATGTAATAATGGTATACTTTTCATAACGGTTTATAGTTCTATTTATTTTTACAAGAAAGTTTTGTAAAAAATTTTTTACTAAACTTTATAGTTTTGGAAATACAGTAAACCCTCGTTAACACGAACACGGTTAACACGAATTTCGGTTTAACGCGAACAAAAATTTGCTCTCGACAATGGTCACATAAGCTTTAATGTAATTATATTCGGTTAACACGAACCCTCGTTAATACGAACTTCGAACAACTTTTTCGTCCCTTCACGGTTAATTATCGGATAATACGAACTACAAAAATTCTCAAATCATATATTTTGATCATTTTGGTCAATGAATATACAATACAACTAAAAGAAAAGATTCGCTTAAGGGATTACAAAAGTAATTAACTCACATTCTAAAAATAGACAAAGGACTGAGAGATTAAAAATTCACTCGAAATCCTATAAATAGAAACATACCTCAAAATGTTTCCCCTCTTATTTATTGAAATGTATTTTGTAAACAAATAAAAACAAACTTTCAAACTCAGATAATATTTAAGAACAATTAATGTTATTACATAATTTATAATAAATAATTATTCAATGTTTACTTAAAATAAATCATGATTTGACACTTAAAAAATGACTGTATTTTATGCCATACTCGGTTTACACGAACTCCCACATAACACGAACTTTTTGCCTGATTTTTACGAGTTCGTGTTAACGAGGTTTTACTGTATTTGGAAAATAAAAATCTATATTACATTTATATTTTATAAAACAACCGACAAATTAGTTGATAATCGGATCTACTGTTGTGTGTTTGGTGATCCGGGAAAAGGACTATGTTTATGACTTCAGCTGTCGAGTGTCTAAAAAAAAACAAAATTGCATTTGTGTGACTAATGACAATATTATAATATTTTAATGTTGTGTGAATCTAAAATGTGAGAAATTTCATACAGCCTTGAATTATTCTTCTTCCCCGTTTAATTGCTTTAAAATAACGTATAAATATCAGGTTGCGTTCATATACATACATTAGTAACATTATACTATCTTAAAATCTTGTTTAACGTCTGATTATATTCAGTCTAAAATGATAATATTCGATGTTAATATTATTCTTTTGTTATTTCTATTTTGCAGAATTTTGGTCTCAAAAACATGAAATCAACCTAAAATTTGAAAACATAAACAAAATTGATTTTTTTTAATAAGAACTAAATTACAAAAAAATTCTAAGGCAATTTTTTCCTGCAGTTTTGTTTTTGACGTGATAACGTCTTATAAATTGATGAATCACCAATATTATAAATTGATAAAACACCGGCTGCATGTTCGAAAAAGTGTAACGTAACGTTCCTAACGTTCCTAACGCGTAACGTTCCTAACGCGTAACGTTCCGCCTGACCCTGTGCGTGCTTTTTGCTAATTTCTCGCTCAATTTAAATCAGATCGGTTTGAAACCAGTCTTAAACGAAAGGGGAGAACATTTTACATAGATTTCGTATAACAGAATTTGCCTAAACAGTTTTTTTATACAAATTTATATAGAAAAATATTTTATACAAATTTATATAGAAAAATAGCTGTATAAATGCAATGTTGTGTAATGCATGACGCGACGCGGTCGGTTGTCTTTGTTTGCCGTACATGGAAATTAGAAGCAAACGTATGCCTTGTCTTAACATGAAAACAGCTGCATTTCTAATGTTTAATTCAATTTTTTGACATTAGTATATTGTGAAATGCAAAGCCTGCTAAGTTAAGTATTGGAATAACTAATTATTATTAGAACATAATACTTTGTAAGTTGCAAACGTCACTTTTGACATTTCTTATCATTCCGACACCAAGGATAAGCGGATTGAAACCAAATTTTGGGAGGTTTAGGTTATGTATTACGGAATACGTTATCACGTAAAACTATCGTCCGTAAACCGACTTTACAGACAACCATTTTTTTTGCGAGTATAATAGTTTCTTAGAGGATACTAGTGGCTAGGTCCAGCAGCTTCGCGTGGATTTGTAGATTGCTTCTATAAAAAATAGATTATTGTGGAATAATAGTCGTATTTACAGAGCGTTGTCATATCTTTCGCCTGCGATTAAGACATTACACGGCAGTGACAACAGCAGTGGAGCCTTTGGCTTCACCGTATTGCAGTCTTACCTCACGGGCTGCGCCTCGCTCGGCAGCGACAACAGTAGTGGAACCTATGGCTCCACCGTATGTCTCGCCTCACGGGGCTACGCCCCGCTTGGCAACGGCAACAGTAGTGAAGTCTTCTGCTCCACCATATTCCGCGTCACTTTTTCAGTTTTTCTTTCACCAAAAATCTTATTCGGACTATTTAGACAATATACACAAAATTTCGATTCTTCGATTTTTGGACTGTTCCTTTGGATTTTTAGTAAATTTCTTTTACTAAACCAGCCCTGCATTGAGGCAAACAAAACAAAAAAAATATTCAAATCGGTCGAGCCATTTTCGAGTTTTTGCGAGTCTAACGCACGGTAATTTATTTTTATATTAGATGTAATGATAGTGATTTTTGACAAAACACCGTCATATTTCAGCCGTATTTAGTACGAAATATTTACAAATTATATATCCAAACCTTCCTCGTTTATCGCTCTTTCTGTTAATGAGAACCGTTTCAAAATTCGCTGCGTGGTTTAAAAGAAGTAAGCGGAGAAACAGACAGAGGCTGAAAGCGACTTTTTTCTGTACTATGTTATAGTGCTTTTTGACAAAGCACCTTCATAGTTCAGCCATATTTTGTACAAAATATTTACAAATTATATATACAAACCTTCCTCGTTTATTGTTCCTTGTATTAGCGAAAACCGTTTCAAAATCCGTTGCGGAGTTTAGAAGAAGTAAGTGGAGAAACAGACAGAGGGAATCGACTTTATTTTACCATTTCAACCCACAAGTGGGGAAGGGTACTAAGTATGTAGTTTAGGTCAAAAATCGCTTTTAAAAATACAATATCTTTTCGTTTTGAGGTTCCCCGATTCCAAAAAATATATCATTTTGTCTGCTTGTCTGTGAGCACGATACAGGTCAAACGGATGAACGGATTGAAACCAAATTTTGGGAGTATATTTGGTATGCAAATATGAAGAGCTCTATGGTTTTTGGGAAAAATCGGTGCATGCGCAGAAGAGATATATGCTATAATGGTGTATTTTATATAATAATGGTATACTTTTCATAACGGTTTATTATTATATTTATTTTTTCAAAAAAGTTCGGTTAATTTTTTTTTAATAAACTTTATAGTTTTGGAAATATTTTGAAAATAAAAAAAATTAGCTGTTCTTTTGTTTTGTAGATCTATAGAAATAAATAAATAAATAAATATGCTTTGATTTATTTTTAAATGACGTGCATCATATTATGTAAGTAACTATGGCAACTAATAGTAAATATCATATTGAATATTAGCCATTCCCCGCGTCACCTCACGCGATATCAGAAATTTTAATATCTTTATTATAATACTAGTTGGAATGGTCCCGTCGCCCAATTAGCTGAATTTTTATTACATGACGTGAACATATTCTGTAGGTAACCATGGGAACGAATAGCAAATATAATATTGAATACTAGCAGTTACCCGCGTCACCTCACGCCATAATAGAAATTTTATTTTCTTTACGCACGCGATTGTGATGAAACACGGTAGCCACAAAAAAACAACAGGTATCTATGCTATTTATGTAAAAAAAAATGTTTTCATACGATATTCATTCAAAACTTGTAAAAGAATATGTATTTATAAGTTTTGAATGAATATCGTATGAAAACATTTTTTTTACATAAATAGCATAGATATTGTTTAAGGGATTAGGGATAGTCAAGATTTAGAAAAACCTTTTCAATTTTTTTGCATTTTCTTATAGTATGATGTTTAGAAAATATTCTCTGAAAATTTTTAATGAAATGGATGAATAGTTTCCGAGATAATTATTAGGTACCTATATGGTGTAGGTAAGACTAAATCTTGAAACGCGTTTTTCTCGAAACTATGTTTTCAAAGTCGGTGACCACTGAAATTCAAGAACCACTCGATGGATTTAAATGAAATTTTTATAGCTTATTGAAAGCATAAAAAACTGGGACTTGATTGAAGGATTTTTGATTTTGTTGAAAACTTCGACTTTTATAACAATCTGTCCTTGCAAATTCGGGTCTAAGCTTTTAGAAGCCGCCATTTTATTAATTTTCAAAAAAAAAGAAAATATTCGATTAAGTCCTAGATTTACTATTAAACTAAAGACTTTTTTTTGTTTTATTGATTTTTGATGAACCACCACAAAGTTATGATGGTCACCGCAAAGCATTACCTACTTATGAGAGGAGTCCAACAGATGGCTATAACGGTGACATGACACTATCCCCGAACCATTATCCCCGACGACAATATCCCCGATTTTAATCCCCGAACGACATTATCCCCGACGACAATATCCCTGATTTTAATCCCTGAACGACATTATCCCCGACGACAATATCCCCGATTTTAATCCTCGAACGACATTATTCACGATGTCGATATCCTCGCAACAATATCCTCGATTTTCCGGGTTATATTACGATTTTATCTGGTTTTTCGAAATTAAAAAGCCTGGTTTTAGTAACCTGATGCGGTCGGTAATTATTCTGTCGGTAATCTATAGGATTTGGTTATTTTTTACTATAGGGTTATTTTTTTCAAGTCGAGCGAGCGAAGCGAGCGAGCCATTGCCGTAGGGAGTTTGAACGCCGCTGTTTACTGTAGGATTTGGTTATTTTTTACTATAGGGTTATTTTTTTCAAGTCGAGCGAGCGAAGCGAGCGAGCCATTGCCTTAGGGAGTTTGAACGCCGCTGTTTAATATAGGATTTGGTTATTTTTTACTATAGGGTTATTTTTTTCAAGTCGAGCGAGCGAAGCGAGCGAGCCATTGCCGTAAAGAGTTTGAACGCCGCTGTTTACTGTAGGATTTGGTTATTTTTTACTATAGGGTTATTTTTTTCAAGTCGAGCGAGCGAAGCGAGCGAGCCATTGCCGTAGGGAGTTTGAACGCCGCTGTTTACTGTAGGATTTGGTTATTTTTTACTATAGGGTTATTTTTTTCAAGTCGAGCGAGCAAAGCGAGCGAGCCATTGCCGTAGGGAGTTTGAACGCCGCTGTTTACTGTAGGATTTGGTTATTTTTTACTATAGGGTTATTTTTTTCAAGTCGAGCGAGCAAAGCGAGCGAGCCATTGCCGTAGGGAGTTTGAACGCCGCTGTTTACTGTAGGATTTGGTTATTTTTTACTATAGGGTTATTTTTTTCAAGTCGAGCGAGCAAAGCGAGCGAGCCATTGCCGTAGGGAGTTTGAACGCCGCTGTTTACTGTAGGATTTGGTTATTTTTTACTATAGGGTTATTTTTTTCAAGTCGAGCGAGCGAAGCGAGCGAGCCATTGCCGTAGGGAGTTTGAACGCCGCTGTTTACTGTAGGATTTGGTTATTTTTTACTATAGGGTTATTTTTTTCAAGTCGAGCGAGCGAAGCGAGCGAGCCATTGCCGTAGGGAGTTTGAACGCCGCTCTTTACTGTAGGATTTGGTTATTTTTTACTATAGGGTTATTTTTTTCAAGTCGAGCGAGCGAAGCGAGCGAGCCATTGCCGTAGGGAGTTTGAACGCCGCTGTTTACTGTAGGATTTGGTTATTTTTTACTATAGGGTCATTTTTTTCAAGTCGAGCGAGCGAAGCGAGCGAGCCATTGCCGTAGGGAGTTTAAACGCCGCTGTTTACTGTAGGATTTGGTTATTTTTTACTATAGGGTTATTTTTTTCAAGTCGAGCGAGCGAAGCGAGCGAGCCATTGCCGTAGGGAGTTTGAACGCCGCTGTTTACTGTAGGATTTGGTTATTTTTTACTATAGGGTTATTTTTTTCAAGTCGAGCGAGCGAAGCGAGCGAGCCATTGCCTTAGGGAGTTTGAACGCCGCTGTTTAATATAGGATTTGGTTATTTTTTACTATAGGGTTATTTTTTTCAAGTCGAGCGAGCGAAGCGAGCGAGCCATTGCCGTAGGGAGTTTGAACGCCGCTGTTTACTGTAGGATTTGGTTATTTTTTACTACAGGGTTATTTTTTTCAAGTCGAGCGAGCGAAGCGAGCGAGCCATTGCCGTAGGGAGTTTGAACGCCGCTGTTTACTGTAGGATTTGGTTATTTTTTACTATAGGGTTATTTTTTTCAAAGACGAGTGAGCAAAGCGAGCGAGCCATTGCCGTAGGGAGTTTGAACGCCGCTGTTTACTGTAGGATTTGGTTATTTTTTACTATAGGGTTATTTTTTTCAAGTCGAGCGAGCGAAGCGAGCGAGCCATTGCCGTAGGGAGTTTGAACGCCGCTGTTTACTGTAGGATTTGGTTATTTTTTACTATAGGGTTATTTTTTTCAAGTCGAGCGAGCGAAGCGAGCGAGCCATTGCCGTAGGGAGTTTGAACGCCGCTGTTTACTGTAGGATTTGGTTATTTTTTACTATAGGGTTATTTTTTTAAAGTCGAGCGAGCAAAGCGAGCGAGCCATTGCCTTAGGGAGTTTGAACGCCGCTGTTTACTGTAGGATTTGGTTATTTTTTACTATAGGGTTATTTTTTTCAAGTCGAGAGAGCAAAGCGAGCGAGCCATTGCCGTAGGGAGTTTGAACGCCGCTGTTTACTGTAGGATTTGGTTATTTTTTACTATAGGGTTATTTTTTTCAAGTCGAGCGAGCGAAGCGAGCGAGCCATTGCCGTAGGGAGTTTGAACGCCGCTGTTTAATATAGGATTTGGTTATTTTTTACTATAAGGTTATTTTTTTCAAGTCGAGCGAGCGAAGCGAGCGAGCCATTGCCGTAGGGAGTTTGAACGCCGCTGTTTACTGTAGGATTTGGTTATTTTTTACTATAGGGTTATTTTTTTTAAGTCGAGCGAGCAAAGCGAGCGAGCCATTGCCGTAGGGAGTTTGAACGCCGCTGTTTACTGTAGGATTTGGTTATTTTTTACTATAGGGTTATTTTTTTCAAGTCGAGCGAGCGAAGCGAGCGAGCCATTGCCGTAGGGAGTTTGAACGCCGCTGTTTACTGTAGGATTTGGTTATTTTTTACTATAGGGTTATTTTTTTCAAGTCGAGCGAGCGAAGCGAGCGAGCCATTGCCGTAGGGAGATTGAACGCCGCTGTTTACTGTAGGATTTGGTTATTTTTTACTATAGGGTTATTTTTTTCAAGTCGAGCGAGCAAAGCGAGCGAGCCATTGCCTTAGGGAGTTTGAACGCCGCTGTTTACTGTAGGATTTGTTTATTTTTTACTATAGGGTTATTTTTTTCAAGTCGAGCGAGCAAAGCGAGCGAGCCATTGCCTTAGGGAGTTTGAACGCCGCTGTTTACTGTAGGATTTGGTTATTTTTTACTATAGGGTTATTTTTTTCAAGTCGAGCGAGCGAAGCGATCGAGCCATTGCCTTAGGGAGTTTGAACGCCGCTGTTTAATATAGGATTTGGTTATTTTTTACTATAGGGTTATTTTTTTCAAGTCGAGCGAGCGAAGCGAGCGAGCCATTGCCGTAGGGAGTTTGAACGCCGCTGTTTACTGTAGGATTTGGTTATTTTTTACTATAGGGTTATTTTTTTCAAGTCGAGCGAGCGCAGCGAGCGAGCCATTGCCGTAGGGAGTTTGAACGCCGCTGTTTACTGTAGGATTTGGTTATTTTTTACTATAGGGTTATTTTTTTCAAGTCGAGCGAGCGAAGCGAGCGAGCCATTGCCGTAGGGAGTTTGAACGCCGCTGTTTACTGTAGGATTTGGTTATTTTTTACTATAGGGTTATTTTTTTCAAGTCGAGCGAGCAAAGCGAGCGAGCCATTGCCGTAGGGAGTTTGAACGCCGCTGTTTACTGTAGGATTTGGTTATTTTTTACTATAGGGTTATTTTTTTCAAGTCGAGCGAGCGAAGCGAGCGAGCCATTGCCGTAGGGAGTTTGAACGCCGCTGTTTACTGTAGGATTTGGTTATTTTTTACTATAGGGTTATTTTTTTCAAGTCGAGCGAGCCATTGCCTTAGGGAGTTTGAACGCCGCTGTTTAATATAGGATTTGGTTATTTTTTACTATAGGGTTATTTTTTTCAAGTCGAGCGAGCGAAGCGAGCGAGCCATTGCCGTAGGGAGTTTGAACGCCGCTGTTTACTGTAGGATTTGGTTATTTTTTACTATAGGGTTATTTTTTTCAAGTCGAGCGAGCGAAGCGAGCGAGCCATTGCCGTAGGGAGTTTGAACGCCGCTGTTTACTGTAGGATTTGGTTATTTTTTACTATAGGGTTATTTTTTTCAAGTCGAGCGAGCAAAGCGAGCGAGCCATTGCCGTAGGGAGTTTGAACGCCGCTGTTTACTGTAGGATTTGGTTATTTTTTACTATAGGGTTATTTTTTTCAAGTCGAGCGAGCGAAGCGAGCGAGCCATTGCCGTAGGGAGTTTGAACGCCGCTGTTTACTGTAGGATTTGGTTATTTTTTACTATAGGGTTATTTTTTTCAAGTCGAGCGAGCGAAGCGAGCAAGCCATTGCCTTAGGGAGTTTGAACGCCGCAGTTTAATATAGGATTTGGTTATTTTTTACTATAGGGTTATTTTTTTCAAGTCGAGCGAGCGAAGCGAGCGAGCCATTGCCGTAGGGAGTTTGAACGCCGCTGTTTACTGTAGGATTTGGTTATTTTTTACTATAGGGTTATTTTTTTCAAGTCGAGCGAGCAAAGCGAGCGAGCCATTGCCGTAGGGAGTTTGAACGCCGCTGTTTACTGTAGGATTTGGTTATTTTTTACTATAGGGTTATTTTTTTCAAGTCGAGCGAGCGAAGCGAGCGAGCCATTGCCGTAGGGAGTTTGAACGCCGCTGTTTACTGTAGGATTTGGTTATTTTTTACTATAGGGTTATTTTTTTCAAGTCGAGCGAGCGAAGCGAGCGAGCCATTGCCGTAGGGAGTTTGAACGCCGCTGTTTACTGTAGGATTTGGTTATTTTTTACTATAGGGTTATTTTTTTCAAGTCGAGCGAGCGAAGCGAGCGAGCCATTGCCTTAGGGAGTTTGAACGCCGCTGTTTAATATAGGATTTGGTTATTTTTTACTATAGGGTTATTTTTTTCAAGTCGAGCGAGCGAAGCGAGCGAGCCATTGCCGTAGGGAGTTTGAACGCCGCTGTTTACTGTAGGATTTGGTTATTTTTTACTATAGGGTTATTTTTTTCAAGTCGAGCGAGCGAAGCGAGCGAGCCATTGCCGTAGGGAGTTTGAACGCCGCTGTTTACTGTAGGATTTGGTTATTTTTTACTATAGGGTTATTTTTTTCAAGTCGAGCGAGCAAAGCGAGCGAGCCATTGCCGTAGGGAGTTTGAACGCCGCTGTTTACTGTAGGATTTGGTTATTTTTTACTATAGGGTTATTTTTTTCAAGTCGAGCGAGCGAAGCGAGCGAGCCATTGCCGTAGGGAGTTTGAACGCCGCTGTTTACTGTAGGATTTGGTTATTTTTTACTATAGGGTTATTTTTTTCAAGTCGAGCGAGCGAAGCGAGCGAGCCATTGCCTTAGGGAGTTTGAACGCCGCTGTTTAATATAGGATTTGGTTATTTTTTACTATAGGGTTATTTTTTCAAGTCGAGCGAGCGAAGCGAGCGAGCCATTGCCGTAGGGAGTTTGAACGCCGCTGTTTACTGTAGGATTTGGTTATTTTTTACTATAGGGTTATTTTTTTCAAGTCGAGCGAGCAAAGCGAGCGAGCCATTGCCGTAGGGAGTTTGAACGCCGCTGTTTACTGTAGGATTTGGTTATTTTTTACTATAGGGTTATTTTTTTCAAGTCGAGCGAGCGAAGCGAGCGAGCCATTGCCGTAGGGAGTTTGAACGCCGCTGTTTACTGTAGGATTTGGTTATTTTTTACTATAGGGTTATTTTTTTCAAGTCGAGCGAGCGAAGCGAGCGAGCCATTGCCGTAGGGAGTTTGAACGCCGCTGTTTACTGTAGGATTTGGTTATTTTTTACTATAGGGTTATTTTTTTCAAGTCGAGCGAGCGAAGCGAGCGAGCCATTGCCTTAGGGAGTTTGAACGCCGCTGTTTAATATAGGATTTGGTTATTTTTTACTATAGGGTTATTTTTTTCAAGTCGAGCGAGCAAAGCGAGCGAGCCATTGCCGTAGGGAGTTTGAACGCCGCTGTTTACTGTAGGATTTGGTTATTTTTTACTATAGGGTTATTTTTTTCAAGTCGAGCGAGCGAAGCGAGCGAGCCATTGCCTTAGGGAGTTTGAACGCCGCTGTTTAATATAGGATTTGGTTATTTTTTACTATAGGGTTATTTTTTTCAAGTCGAGCGAGCGAAGCGAGCGAGCCATTGCCGTAGGGAGTTTGAACGCCGCTGTTTACTGTAGGATTTGGTTATTTTTTACTATAGGGTTATTTTTTTCAAGTCGAGCGAGCGAAGCGAGCGAGCCATTGCCGTAGGGAGTTTGAACGC
This sequence comes from Xanthostigma xanthostigma, assembly GCA_963575645.1. Classification (NCBI taxonomy): domain Eukaryota; kingdom Metazoa; phylum Arthropoda; class Insecta; order Raphidioptera; family Raphidiidae; genus Xanthostigma; species Xanthostigma xanthostigma. The sequence goes on along the minus strand of OY754473.1, from coordinate 19,979,800 downwards.
CGCTGTTTACTGTAGGATTTGGTTATTTTTTACTATAGGGTTATTTTTTTCAAGTCGAGCGAGCGAAGCGAGCGAGCCATTGCCGTAGGGAGTTTGAACGCCGCTGTTTACTGTAGGATTTGGTTATTTTTTACTATAGGGTTATTTTTTTCAAGTCGAGCGAGCGAAGCGAGCGAGCCATTGCCGTAGGGAGTTTGAACGCCGCTGTTTACTGTAGGATTTGGTTATTTTTTACTATAGGGTTATTTTTTTCAAGTCGAGCGAGCGAAGCGAGCGAGCCATTGCCTTAGGGAGTTTGAACGCCGCTGTTTAATATAGGATTTGGTTATTTTTTACTATAGGGTTATTTTTTTCAAGTCGAGCGAGCAAAGCGAGCGAGCCATTGCCGTAGGGAGTTTGAACGCCGCTGTTTACTGTAGGATTTGGTTATTTTTTACTATAGGGTTATTTTTTTCAAGTCGAGCGAGCGAAGCGAGCGAGCCATTGCCTTAGGGAGTTTGAACGCCGCTGTTTAATATAGGATTTGGTTATTTTTTACTATAGGGTTATTTTTTTCAAGTCGAGCGAGCGAAGCGAGCGAGCCATTGCCGTAGGGAGTTTGAACGCCGCTGTTTACTGTAGGATTTGGTTATTTTTTACTATAGGGTTATTTTTTTCAAGTCGAGCGAGCGAAGCGAGCGAGCCATTGCCGTAGGGAGTTTGAACGCCGCTGTTTACTGTAGGATTTGGTTATTTTTTACTATAGGGTTATTTTTTTCAAGTCGAGCGAGCAAAGCGAGCGAGCCATTGCCTTAGGGAGTTTGAACGCCGCTGTTTACTGTAGGATTTGGTTATTTTTAAACGCTTTATATTAGTTTGGGTTGTAAATATGTGTGTATGTGGGTATGTATGTATGTAACTAACTACCGTAACGGAATCTTTGAGCATAATTTTCACCAATTTCCCGAAGTCTGATTAATTTGAAACTTTGCATACGTATCAAGGACCGATGACAATGCAATAATTTGATAACAGTTTCCCATTATCCTTATTAGGACCCCCAGGATTAATAAATTCTTTTATAGATCCTCTGTAGTAAACGCCTTATTTTCACCAATTTCCCGAAGTCTGATTAATTTGAAACTTTGCATACGTATCAAGGACCGATGACAATGCAATAATTTGATAACAGTTTCCCATTATCCTTATTATTAAACGCTTTATATTAGTTTGGGTTGTAACTATGTATGTATGTCCGTAACGGAATCTTTGAGCATAATTTTCACCAATTTACCGAAGTCTGATTAATTTGAAACTTTGCATACGTATCAAGGACCGATGACAATGCAATAATTTGATAACAGTTTCCCATTATCCTTATTAGGACCCCCAGGATTAATAAATTCTTTTATAGATCCTCACTAAAAAGTGAAAAATAAAATATAGTTTAAAAAAAACTAAAAAACACGCTTTATATCGGACTAAAAAGTAAAAAATAATTGTTTTAAAATAAGCTTAAAAAGCGTTGGGCGCTCGATGTACGAAAATGTGGAACAAAGCGCCCCACGCTTTTTAAGCTTATTTTAAAACAATTATTTTTTACTTTTTAGTCCGATATAAAGCGTGTTTTTTAGTTTTTTTTAAACTATATTTACTATAGGGTTATTTTTTTCAAGTCGAGCGAGCAAAGCGAGCGAGCCATTGCCTTAGGGAGTTTGAACGCCGCTGTTTACTGTAGGATTTGGTTATTTTTTACTATAGGGTTATTTTTTTCAAGTCGAGCGAGCGAAGCGAGCGAGCCATTGCCGTAGGGAGTTTGAACGCCGCTGTTTACTGTAGGATTTGGTTATTTTTTATTATAGGGTTATTTTTTTCAAGTCGAGCGAGCAAAGCGAGCGAGCCATTGCCTTAGGGAGTTTGAACGCCGCTGTTTACTGTAGGATTTGGTTATTTTTTACTATAGGGTTATTTTTTTCAAGTCGAGCGAGCAAAGCGAGCGAGCCATTGCCTTAGGGAGTTTGAACGCCGCTGTTTAATATAGGATTTGGTTATTTTTTACTATAGGGTTATTTTTTTCAAGTCGAGCGAGCAAAGCGAGCGAGCCATTGCCTTAGGGAGTTTGAACGCCGCTGTTTAATATAGGATTTGGTTATTTTTTACTATAGGGTTATTTTTTTCAAGTCGAGCGAGCGAAGCGAGCGAGCCATTGCCGTAGGGAGTTTGAACGCCGCTGTTTACTGTAGGATGTGGTTATTTTTAACTATAGGGTTGTTTTTTTCAAGTCGTGGATAATATCGTTCGTGGATATTGTCGTCGGGGATATTGTCGTTCGAGGATAATAACGCGGGGATAATGTCGTCGGGGAATCGGCTATAACTTCGTCCAAAATTATTATTTTTTTTTTTTTGGAAATTTAGTGAAGTCAAGTTGAAATATTATTAGCTCTATAAAATAAATTAAGTTTCGCCGAAAAAAAATATTAAAAAAATTTCCATGCCTCTCACTACAAACAATATCAGTAATTCGTTCCCCGCCCCAAAATGTTTCTGATTTTCAATAATATAAAGAACAAGATTTAAAAAAAATCATCGAAATCGGAGCTGTTCTTGTGGAGTTCGAAGTAAAAGGCTTCATTGACGCGACTAAAATGTTCAAATAAATAAATTGTAGACCAAATTTTTTCAGACCATATATTGACAAAAAATAATATAAAAATATAAATCAATATAACAAAAGATGACGTTTCGATCCGGATTTGGATCTTCTTCAGCAATATCTAAAAAATATAAAAATTAATTATTATTAGTTAAAAAATGTCATCTTTTGTTATATTGATGTATATTTTTATATTATTTTTTGTCAATATATGGTCTGAAAAAAATTGGTCGACAATTTTATTTATTTGAAGAGTTCTATTCAGACGGCGACTAAAATGAATCTAGACACTACATCAATTAATGTCAATATTTTAAAGTTGGAATGGTAACGTCGCCCAATTGGCTGGAATTTTTTACTATGTAATGATATAGGCAAGAAAATGTGCTTTGAACGTTTGCATTCAAAAACGGCTGTGCCGATGTTGATGCAAAATTTCATGATAATCGGTTCAGTCAAGTCTAGAGTATAGAATAGATTTTGCCCAGTTATGATTTTTGTCAAAAGTGACATTCATGCGAGCGTAAGTGTAAAATTTATAATGTATTTTTTTTTAAATTGCAAAATATGCCGAACTTAGAACAAAAACAATTTATAATATAATCTTAAAAAAAAAAACTTCCTAAGACGTCGAAAACAAATGAATTTTGAGGCACACAAGGAATTGAAATCTAACCTCGAAATTCTGTGCTTACAAAAGCTACAAGAGCCACAGCAAAAAAAAATGCAAAGACGGCGTTCGCATAACTCCTTTAGTTACCACTAAAAAAACGCCGTCTGTGCACTTTTTTTTTGCTGTTGCTCTTGTAGCTTTTATAAGCACAGAATTTCGAGGTTAGATTTCAATTCCTTGTCTGCCTCAAAATTCATTTTTTTTCGACGTCTTAGGCACAGAATTTCGAGCTTGATTTCAATTTCTTGTCAGCCTCGAAATTCTTTTTTTTAAATTATAATCTTGAGATCCAGTCGCCTCAAGTTTTTGAATTTAGCACAGAACGAAGTTTTTTTTTTGAGATTTCACGTCTTTTTCCAAAGTGTTAGACATTATTTTTATTTTTCCACCAAAATAAACATATGTGTATTTAGATAATTAATGTTAAAAATGTAAATGAAAAAAAGGATTGTTTGAAAATCCAATTTCTTATTCACGATAAAAATATATATTGTTGAAACTGCGAACTAATAGGTTTTTTTTATCGATGTAACTTACACTTCTTTTTTAACATATTGATTTTTGGCTTCTACGATATTGTAATTAGCCACGTCTGAATAGTCTGAATTACTTTTAAATAATAAAATAAATTTAAAAAAAGGGGAAAAATATCCGAATACACACAACACTGGGATACAAGCTGGATGGACCAGAGGATTTGCGTGGGAACGACCATGGAGTTGCATTGGGCTCGACTCCGCAGAACAAACGTACAAGAGAGCCAGGAACACGGACTAACTTACACTTACTTAAAATAAAAATAAAAATTAAAATATATGAGAAAATATAATATATAAATATCAAGTGGAAATAAAATGGAGTAGAAAAAACTTTTTAACAAAAAAATTAAACCGCCGAAAAACTGAAAAGCAAAAAATAATAAATCTTTTTATTTAACTAATTTCTATCTAAGTATTTGAACGTATGTGACAGTCTAGTATATCTAAGTAATTTTGAATCGGCGTCAACAATCCTTCGCCGGAAATCTCTGAGCGTTCACGAAGTTAATGTCAGCGACAGAGCAACCTGAACGGGCACACTGAGGGCTCGCGTCTCTGTGAGTGGTCGTGTGGAGAGCGCATGTTTGGAATGTTAAGGTTTATCGCTGGAGATTTCACGTATCATTGTTAATTTTATTTGGTTATTTCTTTTAGAGATCTTTGTTCATTGATGGTTTGACGCCGACTCAAAATTACTTAGATATACTAGACTGTCACATACGTTCAACTACTTAGATAGAACTTAGTTAAATAAAAAGATTTATTATTTTTTGCTTTTCAGTTTTTCGGCGGTTTAATTTTTTTGTTAAAAAGTTTTTATTTAATAATTTTTTGTGGCTATATAATTTATAATTGTAATACACAACTCAGCATGAAAATCTGTGAGAGAACAATAAATCACCCCTATTTTCCCACCCTTAGGGTAGGAATTTTTTTTCCAAATTTATATGAGACGAACCTCGAGGTATACCCTATCCAATAAAAAAATAATTATCAAAATTGGACCACTCTGTAAAAAGTTATGTGTGGTCATACATTACAATCAGTGAGTGAACAATCAATCATCCCCTGTTTTCCTACCCTTAGGGTTGGAATTTTTCTACGATATTTATATGGGACCAACTTCGGGGTATACCCTTTCAAACAAAAAAATAATTATCAAAATCGGACTACTCTGTAAAAAGTTATGCGTGGTCATACATAAATAAAAAAAAAAATATATATATATATACGCGTCGAATTGAGAACCTCCTCCGTTTTTGTTTTTCGTCGGTTAAAAATAAATTCCAATAATGTTGGCGGGAATCGAACCCTAGACCCTGCCATTACTGCTCTTACGTCTTAACCGCTCGGCCACCAAGCGGTAACAGTACCTACATTGCTATCATTGTCATATAGAGCACTACACGGGTGATACGAAAATTTGGTGAGACGAAAGTCACGTGGTCACAGAACTATAAAACTTGGAGATTGGCCTCATATATACGGCGTTATATGGGAAACAGGCAAAATCAATGTATAAGAATACGTTAGAGATTCGTCGGCATTTAGCACAGAAAAGAATCTCTAACGAGATTCTTCGATTATACATTTTGAATAAGGTAAGATAGGGCCAAGGGCGTAGATATATTTTTTTTGGGGGGGGAGATTAAAGGTTTATTAATATCAAACAAGAATGAATGTTTCAAGTAAAATTATATTAATTCCTAAACTAATTATGTTACAGGATATGCTGCTGCAATCTTGTCTAAATTTGTTTTTTTTTAAGTTAGGTATTCAAATCTTTTCAGTTTTATTTTTTATTATTATGGTACTGGGTAATTACCTTCTTTACCGCCCCATATCTACGCCCTTGAATAGGGCAAGTGCGTTTTCGGGACAAGTGCCATTATACAGGATGTCCCACGACATGACTGCCATAGCCCGGGACTGTGTTGCTGGGGTGATTTCAAGTCAAAAATGTCTAATGAACACATTACCCGGAACGCTATCCTAACTGAGCTAGAAGGATTTGAAATTTTAGATAAGTAGTAGTAGGAATTCCCTACTAATTTAAAAACCACTTAAAAAGAAATCACTTTATGAATTAGTTGCTCAAAATGTCCACCCAATTGTTGTATACATAGTCTAGCTCTTCTTAGAATTGAAGTGGTCTATTCAGAGTAATAATAATAAGTGCAATATATGAGGTCCCGAAGAAATGTTGTTGTTGACCTATTAAAAAAAAAAAAAAAAAGATGTTTTAAGGGCGCCAAGGACAGTGCACAATGTATAAATGATTCAGGAATTATCTGTCCTAATAATTCTGAATTAAATAGACAGGAGTAAGATCAATAAAAAAATTATTAACTAATATAGGTCTATATTTAACAAAATTTAAATTATCAAAAATCGATGAGTAACACGGGTACCGCTTAGGCAATATCTTCTAAATTAAATAATATTAGAATTGAAGCGGTGCACCGTAAGAAAAATATTAATCTAATATAACCTAATAATTAATTAACTTTGCCGTAAATTCGAAATCATTTGTTAGTGAAGGTTGTGTAAGTTAAACAATACAACGCTGGTATGACATTAGATTGAATATTTAAAATTAACTAGTATTCAAAATTAAATAAATTATATGAACAATAAACAGCATTCAAATTTATAAAATTCAAATACGCAACAAATAAATTTTGTCAATCTTCAATTTCATCACAATTTTATCACGCTGAACGCGCAAGTATTGCAATATTCACAATACAATATAAGTCCCTTCACAGTTTCAACCATAATAACAAGCTTATAATCTCAACCTTTACAACATGTTACCAATTGACTAATTTCACACTTTAATGAATTGTGACAATCAAACTTTATTATTATCCAATTATTTATTTCGACTTTAAACCTCACACGGCACACCTCTTTCTATCAAAAATGCTCTCCTAATAGTCTGAGAGCTTACGTACCACTTTTCACGAAGTGTTTGTTGCACGTAGAAATTTTGACCAGTGGTACAGATAGGATAGATGAACAAGAAAAGTTTGTTTGCCTGAATTACCGTGATACTACAAGTACTGCGCATACAAGTAATGCGCCCAAAAATGTATGTCAAAAAAGTGTCTGATTGAAAGAAATCTCTATATATGCTTTGATTAATTAGAACATATTGTGTAGGTAACCATGCTAATGAATAGCATATATCGTATTTAATACTAGCCATTACCCGCACACCGAACGCGATTTAATATAAAAGCAATAATCCGATCAAAATGGAATGTGTTTCTTTTGTAATTTGTAGAAAAATGTCAATAATATCGGCAACATTATATTTTAAGGTACAGTGATGTGGTTATACCATTAAATGTGTCTCCTACTAAAGGCTGTCATCGACAATGTTATACAAATTTCACAAAAAAGCAACAGTACAGGAAGAGCTTATCAACAAATTCTAGCCGAATCTCCTATATTCATCAGGTATTGTACAACATTAAATTTATCTCTCTTATACTGTTAATAATATGCACGTTGACTTTTTTAAAATATACCGATTCTAAAAACGCTAAATCGATTTTTTCCTTTATAGATACCCCTTCTACAAGTGGCCCAGTAGTAGGAAATCTGGACCTTCTTGAACTTTTGGCTGATCTTCATTAGATAGATAGATAGATAGATAGATATTCATTTATTTGCATTTCCAAAATAAAAGGGTGCGATACGTCAATACAATATATAATAGCATTCAATAAAATGATAATTAAAAAATAAAATTCGAATCGTACGGACAACTGTTCTAACTTTTCTTTTAAAAACGTCTAGATTCTGTATATCTTTGATCTCAGGAGGTAGCGTGTTATAATAATCTGCACCTTTACAGAGTGGGCTGTTGCTATATCTTGTAGTTCTGTATTATTATTATTTTTACGGATATTATGATTGTGTATGTTGGATATTAGATTTAGACTATTCAGATTTGGCTTAATATATACAATGAGATCAAAGATATACCTACAGCGCGTAAAATGTCAAATTTTTTTTATCTTTAAACAGTTGTCTACACGATTGTCGTTTGTTTAAATTAAAAATTAGTCCAAGAATTCTCTTCTGACATCTAAAAATTCGGATAGATTCCGATGCGTGCCCCCAAATAACAACACAATATTTCATGGCGAGTAGTACACAGACATCAAATCATCATTATCCGTGTGGCTAATGGTCCCTTCAGGTTAAGGTTCTAAATCTTCAATTTCAAGATTTCCTGCTACGATTTAGCGTTTTTAGATTCGGTTTATTTAAAAAAAAGTCAACGTGCATATTATTAACAGTAGAGAGATAGGGTATAAATTTTATTTTGTACAATAGGTACCTGATGAATAGGAGATTCCGTAGAATTTGTTGATAAGCTTCAAACTTGTGAAATTTGTATAACATTGTCGATGACAGCCTTCAGTAGGAGATACATTTAATGGTATAACCACATCACTGTACCATAAATTATAATCTTGCAGATATTATTGACATTTTTCTACAAATTACAAAAGAAACACATTCCACTTTAATCGGATTATTGTTTTTGTATTAAATCGCGTGCGGTGTGCGGGTAATGGCTAGTATTAAATACGATATTTGCTATTCATTGGCAAGGTTACCTACATAATATGTTCCAATTAATCAAAGCATGCATAGATGATTTCTTTCAACAAACACTTTTTTAACGTGATAATGTCTTATAAATTGATGAAACACCGGCTGCATGCACGAAAAAGTGTAACGTTCCGAAAAGTGTAACTCATAAAAGTGTGCAATTTTTCATCAATGTTTCTTTATGACGTTATCACGTAAAACTATCGTCCGTAAACCGTATCACGTAAAACTATCGTCCGTAAACCGACTTTACAGACAACCAATTTTTGACATACATTTTTGGGCGCATTACTTGTATGCGCAGTACCTGAGTATCACGGTAAGTCAGGCAAACAAACTTTTTCTTGTTCATCTATCCTATCTGTACCACTGGTCAAAATTTCTACGTGCATCAAACACTTCGTGAAAAGTGGTACATGAGCTGCCCACCTATAAACTAAACTTATTATTTTTTTCGTTGTCCTTGAAATCACCCCAGAAACACAGTCTCAGGCTATGGCAGTCATGTCGTGGGACACCTGTATTTCACGTACTGCCCTGCCAACTATGACTGACTACCATCTTATTTCGTATTTTATTCACTGGTAATTTTCAGTTGCATTATTATTGAGGAATGACACGTGTGAAATTTCGCTGATATTTTCAGTTGGTAAACCAGTTAATGATAATATAGATTAAATATGTCAGCAGCTAAAACTTAGTTAATAGTTTGTCTTACAAATTAATGGTTTTCTGTTACCTGCACTAGCTCCGTTTCTCAGTATTGTATATTCAGGGTAATAGGCATTTCAGCGATTGAAAATCACACTTTTCATTTTTGGGTCGCACTTGTCCCATTTCACCTTATTTATTTGTCTTTGTTAAACAATTGTGAATTCACAAATTTCAAAACTGAATTTATACTGAAAGAGTAATTTATTTGAATGTTCTACAATTTTAATTTCACTAAAGGAACCCGCACAAACCTTAGAGGATTTGGTTCTTGGTTAAATAATCGTAAATGGCTTTATTTTAAAGGTCACTTGGGGACTAAGATATCTGCAAAATGTAGAAAAGGTACAAACAAGTTTTTTCAAAACAATTTTCTGTTGGCATAAATCTACACCTGGATACATAATTCGCATGAAGACAGGTATGATAAAAGTAAGTGTAACAGTGTTAACCAGTGGGAGTATATGCCCAAGTAATTCAAGAATTACAAGTCGCGAAATTTTACGTCGAATACCCCGGTGTTTTGCTTGAAAATCGGTGTATATATTTAACGACACTTGGAGAATAATATAGTATAACTTAATTTACTTATTCTAAGTAAAAATAACAGTTGAAAATAATGAAACACAGAAAGGAAAATATAATTTTAATAAATTCATGGTTCTCTATGTAATATGTTATTGTGTCATGCAAAAATTAAACATAACTAACATCTTCAGAACAAAAGAATAACAGATTTGTTTTCAAAATATTTCTGAAATTATGAGTTTAGAAAAAAAAATTCATAACTTTCTTGTAAAAACAGATAGAAAAATAAACCGTTATGAAAAGTACCCAATTATTATATAAAAACAACTTTATAACATATATGTGCCGACTTTAGCTCAAAGAATTTTTTACAAAACTTTCTTAAAAATAGAATAATAAAACATTATAAAAAGTACACTATTATTATATAAAAAACAACGATGGCATGTATTCTTTTGCGCATGCGCCGATTTTTCCCAAAAATTATACAAAACTCTTGTAAAAATAGATCGAATAATAAACTGTTATGAGAAGTATACCATTGCTATATACAAACAACTATATAACTTATACCTCTTCTGCGCATGCGCCGACTTTCCCTCAAAAAACATTTTACAAAACTTTCTTGTAAAGTAGAATAATAAAATATTATAAAAAGTACATCATTATTATATAAAAAACAACTATGGCTTGTATCTCTTTTGCGCATGCGCCGATTTTTCCCAAAAATTATACAAAACTCTTGTAAAAATAAATCGAATAATAAACTGTTATGAAAAGTATACCGTTGTTATATACAAACAACTTTATAACTTATACCTCTTCTGCGCATGCGCCGACTTTCCCTCAAAAAACATTTTAGAAAACTTTCTTGTAAAGTAGAATAATAAAACATTATAAAAAGTACACCATAATTATATAAAAAAATTAGTTGTCTGTAAAGTCGGTTTACGGACGATAGTTTTACGTGATAACGTATTCCGCTCGAATATCATATTTAATAATACATTACTGCGCTCTCGCTTACACGCACAGGGTCAGGCGGAACGTTATGGAACGTTACACTTTTTCGTGCGTGCAGCTGGTGTTTCATCAATTTATAAGACGTTATCACGTCAAAAACTTAGTCACCATCTTTAGAAGTCCGCCATATTGGATTTAGAGTGACGTCACTTTATTTTTCGAGTTATTCTCAGCAAGCCCTTTCATTTGATACCCATAGTGTTGGAAAGCATAATAAAATTAGTCCGCCATCTTTAGAAGTCCGCCATATTGGATTTAGAGTAATGTCACTTTATTTTTCGAGTTATTCTCAGCAAGCCCTTTCATTTGATACCCATATTGTAGGAAAACATAATAACATTAGTCCGCCATCTTTAGAAGTCCGCCATATTGGATTTAGAGTGACGTAACTTTATTTTTCGAGTTATTCTCAGCAAGCCCTTTCATTTGATACCCATATTGTAGGAAAGCATAATAAAATTAGTCCGCCATCTTTAGAAGTCCGCCATATTGGATTTAGAGTGACGTCACTTTATTTTTCTAGTTATTCTCAGCAAGCCCTTTCATTTGATACCCATATTGTTGGAAAGCATAATAAAATTAGTCCGCCATCTTTAGAAGTCCGCCATATTGGATTTAGAGTAATGTCACTTTATTTTTCGAGTTATTCTCAGCAAGCCCTTTCATTTGATACCCATATTGTAGGAAAGCATAATAAAATTAGTCCGCCATCTTTCGAAGTCCGCCATATTGGATGTAGAGTGACGTCACTTTATTTTTCGAGTTATTCTCAGCAAGCCCTTTCATTTGATACCCATATTGTAGGAAAGCATAATAAAATTAGTCCGCCATCTTTAGAAGTCCGCCATATTGGATTTAGAGTGACGTCACCGATTTTCCCCAAAAAATTTACAAAAATTTCTAGTAAAAATAGATAGAGTAAAAACCGTTTTAAAAACTATATTATTATTATATAAAACAACATTATAAGAGATATATTCTTTTACGCATGCGCCGATGTTCCCCAAAAACAATAGGTCACTTCATATTTGCATATCAAACATCCTCCCAAAATTTGGTTTCAATCCGCTCATCCTTGGTGTCGGAATGATAAGAAATGTCAAAAGTGACGTTTGCTTCTGTAATAATTACTTATTCAAATTGTTAACTTAGAAGGCGTTGCATTTCAGAAATATTCGAAACGGCATCCGTTTTTGAACAAATGCTATCTTTTAATTTCATTATTGTCATAAATAAAATTATCGACCAATTTTATTTTAAGACTGAACATACGCAATAATTATATTGCCATGTTATACCGTGCAACAGAGAGAGATAACCGAAAGATGTTTGCTATCGGTTATATCAGATTGAATTTATTTCTATATAAATGTGTATAAGAAAAGTGATTGGGCGAATTCTGTTGTACGAAATTTATGTAAAATTTTCTCCTCTTTCGTTTAAGACAGGTTTCGAACCGATCTGATTTAAATTGAGCGCGATATAAGCGAAAAACTTCGTTTTTTCTAAATTGCTCCCCTCTGGAGCAAAAATTCAAAAATCGGGCGACGTTAGGATTTAAGTTACCCGGAGACAAATCGAACAAAAAAAAGTTTTTTAAAATCGGTTAAGTCGTTTGGGCTGTACGCTGGATACAAAAAGCGTGACTCACAGATTCACAGATTCACAGATTCACAGATTCACAGACAAAGCGAGTACATATAGGCGCTTTAGCTTACGCTATTCGCGCCTAAAAATGGCTTTATTGTGGTGGGCAAAGTTAATAAATATAGACAATGATAGGTACCCAAAACTATGCTTTATAAGATTATGTAATTTAGACAGTAACTTCGAATTTAATGTGGAAAAATTCAAGTGGGTGACTCAACTAAAAAATATTCTCATTGGTATAGGTATGGAGCAAATATGGTTAAATCAAAACAGTTATGAAATCAAATCTGAGATAAAAAATATTCTGGATAAATACAAAGACAAGTTAGTACTAGAGGATAAAGAAAGAGTTTTAAATTCTACTTACAGTGACGTATATCAATATCTGAAGTCTAATGAAGGCACAGAGTCGTATCTTAAAATCCCCGCTAACATTGACAAAATCAGGCTAATTAGTCAAATTAGAGTAATGGGTAAGCATTATATTAGTTAGGTATTTGACAAGCATTCTCTGTTTAATTTTAACATCATAACGTGATAACATATAGAAAACTATGAAAACGAATAGCTTTTATAATGTTTAGTGGTAATCGTTACCCGCGTTACTGCACGCGTTAACGGAAATTTTATTTTCTTTGTTATTATATGTCAAATGTCAATATTATAATTTATTAGTTGGAAAGGCCCCGTAGTCCAATTGCTGCAATATGTTCGACTAGATTAAATTAACTAAAGCTTTGAAATTTCACACACATGCATAAGTCTGGTGACTATATATCCAATATGGTGGATGCTCCAAGATGACGGAATACCTTTTCCTTCTTAACCATCTTGAATAAAATAATCAAATAATTTTTATAAATGAATGTCATAATAGTTAAAATTTTGAAAGACTATAAAAACAAGAAAAATAAAACACTAATAAAAAGAAAGTTTTTGTTGAAATGTACCAAAAGGGAAATATAATTTTTAATAATTTAGGGTCATAATTATATTATTGATTGTGACTAATAAACGGTCATAGAGTTTATAGCTAACGCTTTTATATTTATGAACCTAAATTAATTATTAATAAATTAGTAAAATGTTTTTTTCCTTTCTGTGTTTCAATATTTTCAACTGTTATTTTTTTCTTAGATTAAGTTAATTAAATTATATTATTAAGCTCAAAGTGTCGTTAAAAATATACACCAATTTTCGAACATAACGTTGGGGTATATTATGTTAAATTCGCGCCTTGTAATTCTTGTATTACTTGTGACTTCAAACAATATTTTTCGTGCATGCAGCCGGTGTTTCATCTTTTTATATTGACGTGATTCATCAATTTATAAGACGTTATCACGTCAAAATCTATTGGTTTTTGGGCTATGCGCCCATGAAAACTTTTTCTCAGTGACCTTTAAACTATAAAATAAAATCATTTTCGAGCAATTTGACCGAGAACCAAATCTCATAAGGTTTGTGCGGGGTCCTTTTGACTATTTAATCTCAATCCCGTCGTTGATTTATAGACGAGTCCGTCTGCGAGTGAACATTAATATTGCAAAATAATGGTATAATACCTATTTTATTATATTCATGGCACTTTAAAATACAGGTCGACTGGATTTTTGCATAAGTGGAAGTAATTTAGTTATAAAAACTTTAAAATTAGCATTCACTGGAATGTAACGCATCTTTATGTCATTATTGTTTTGTGTTTTGTGATCACGATACCATCTCCACTACTTACACACGGTTATAACATGTTTGTGTGTCACAGAACGATATTCTATATCTACAACTGATGATCGTTTCAACAACGATTTTATTAATATAAACAATTGAAATGACTTCAATAAAAAAAATCCACTCAATTGAGCGACGGGACCATTCCAATAATATAATATAATAAAGAAAATAAAAATTCTGTTATCGCGTGAGGTGACGCGAGTAATGGCTAGTATACAATATGATATTTTGATAATCGTTGCCACGGTTACATACATAATATGTTCCAGGTCATGTAAAAATCAATCAAAGCATGCTTAATTAGTTTATTTTTGACAGATCTACAAGACAAAAGAACAGCTGATTTTTTCTATTTTTTTAATATTTTCGAAACTATAAAGTTTATAAAAAACTTTTTTTACAAAACTGTCTTGAAAAAAGAAACAGAATAATAAGCCGTTATGAAAATTATACCATTATTATACAAAAAGCATCGTTATATCACATATTTCTTCTGCGCATGCGCCGATTTTCCCCAAAAACAAGAGCTCTTCATATTTGCATACCAAACATCCTCCCAAAAAAATGTTTGAATTCGCTTACCCGTTTGACCTGTATCGTGCTCACAGACAAACAGATTAACAGACGCACAGAATTTTTCTAAAAATTTGTTTTTTGGATTCGGGGGACCTCAAAACGAAAAGATATTGTGAAATTTTTTACCTAAACTAGTACCATTTGTCCATTCCCCACTTGTGGGTTGGAATGGCAATAACAAAATTGATAAAACTTTCTGTATTTCAGAACATAGTTTATTTATAGGGATACGTGATTGTTACAAAAATTTATCTAATTAAACAACAAAAAATACTGTGAAATAAAAAATAAAGATCATCAATGAACGCACAATCGCAACCAAATGGAAGTATAACTAATATAGCGTGTGGTGTTTTAACGTCCGACAGATGTCGCTGTATTCAACGGATGGCGCTCCCGGTACCGTAAAATATTTAGTATAGCGTATGTTGTTTTAACGTCCAACAGACGGCGCCGTATTTAGTTTTGTAATGTAAATAGTCTGGGGAAGGGGTCGAAATGGTTAGTGTAATTAATAGAGTACAGTGAATGTATCTTTTACTATAACTAACCGCTTCGCCAGAGCACAATTGTAGTATTTTTTTTAAATAAGCTTAAAACAATAATGAATAAAAAATACAAGAATTATTGTAAAAAAAGCGTGGGGCGCTTTGTTCCACATTTTCGTACATCGAGCGCCCCACGCTTTTTTCACAATAATACTTGTATTTTTTATTCATTATTGTTTCAAGCTTATTTTAAAAAAAATATTTTTTACTTTTTAGTTCGATATAAAGCGTATTTTTTAGTTTTTTTTAACTATATTTATTTCCCACTTTTTAGTTCGATTTATTGTCAAAAATTAGCCGAAAAAAAAAACAATTTTTTTTCGGCGTGGACGGGATTAGAACCCACGACCCCTGATTCAGAGAATTGACGTCAGCGAAGACCCGTGCCTTAGACCGCACGGATAGCCACTGTAGTTACAGCGCTGGCATATTATACTACAGTAATAAACCACTTGCTGTAATCCAAACGAAAGTTACAAACATACATACATACATACAAACTTACAAGTGAAGTTAATATAAAGCGTGTAAAAATTACTAGATGTTCCGTCCGGAATCGCCCGGGTGCTTCGTTTCGCTTGCTCGCTCAAATTTATAATAAAATAAATGTGTACCGAGAAAGTTTCATGTTCAGATATTTTGTCTGTATAAGTTAATCTGAACGTGAAACTGTCTCGTAACACATCATTTCTTCCACTTGTCCAAATGCAATCTTATGATTTGCAACTAGAAGTTTCACTTCTGTAATGCGTTCTCGTAACACATTTTTAATTTTTTTGCAGGTTTACTGCAAACAATAAATAAGAAAACATAAGCAGACAACAAAATTTTTGCAGGTTTACTGCAAATATTGTTTTTTTAGCTCAAGTATTAATCTGATAAATTAGTCGAAAATTTTATATATAATAGGTATACTTAAACATAATAAAAAAAACTAAAAAAAAACAATATTGCACGCACCTGACGGTATTCGAACCCGGGCCAATCGCGTGGTATGCCAGCATCCTACCACCGAGCTACCAATGCTTACAAAGAATCATTGTTTATATAGGGTTACTAATAGTACAATTTCGTGACAAATTCGGTTACATAGGAAACGAGTTTACCCCCGTTTTTAAAGAAGTATTCACTTCAAAGATTACTATTATTGAATATATTGTATTTGGCGTTGTTTTGGGCATAAACTTGATTTCATTTCAACATAGAATTAATAATATTTGTACCAGGGAGACGCCGGACCTGGCAACAAGTATAAATCTTTCTCAAGAAATAGGTTATCGGATTATACAATCGCATTAAAATTTGCTCAGTTTTTCTCTAGACATTTTTTTATTAAACACGTGTATCTATGTATATATTGCATCCGAACAAAGTCGAGCCGAACATCTAGTGGCATATAATTATAAAAAGCAACCTCACTCTGAATGAGCAAATTTAAAAACGTAAATTGACCGGTCTTATTAGTCGACAGCGACAGATATCAAATATGTTATACATAGTCATTACAGGTATTTATTAACACAATATTATAATAAGAGCACGGTGCCAGCGTATGATGCGGTAGAGTGGACACACAAACGATGCTCTTTGGATGGCCTCGGGCTCTGGCGATGACCACCGGCACCGTCAGTTTGGGATCAACATTCAGCGGACCTCTTCAGTAACCATCCGACCTGCATTGAGTTATAATATTAAGTAGATGTATTAAATATTTACTTTGCGAGTTGACTGACTGTTGCTTCTGAAGACACGTTCTGTTGCTGACCTGACAATGAATTACAAGAGCAATCTAATTGTGCGCGTTCTTTTTGGACTCTCCTGTTGCAAAGTGTTAAACGTTTGCTCAGGCTATATAATCTCTCAGAGCGAATGGTCTGTTCGAAGGAAATCGCCGGTCGATATTATGGTCGATGTCACCAATAACTTTGGATTAATTGTGTTAGAGGTAAGTTGTTCCGAAGAATTACTTATTGTACTGTAGTCGGGGTTTCAAAATACGATAGAATTTTAAATACTTGTAACTCTGGCCTAACATTGGTAATAAGCAACACTAGCGCCGCGTGTGGCCTGGATGCTAGAAAACTGTTGACATAACTATAGAAACAATATAATAATATATTGAAAAGATTGATTTCTGAGATTTTTTCAATTTACCTGCATACTTAAAACAAGCCGTGAGGTGCGTCGTTAATTAGAACTCTACAAATGCAACTCTTGAGGTCCATAAGACCAGTTTTTCCAGTATGATCAATATTGAATATCAAATGTGTATGTAGGTATTTAACAAATTAGACCCGAGAAATATTTTCAAAAAATTCTAATTTTGCAATGTTTTTATTTTAACAAAAAGTGGCTGAACCGGTTTTGATAAAATTTCTTTTAGATCATATTGACGTTAATAAGTTTCAATTGGCACCCTAAGAAAGTCGATATCGTTTTTTATTCGTGAAATTCCGTGTAAAATCCACCTGTATGCAGTATTTTTCTCTAGACAAAAACCCGGCTGGTTCAATTTTTATTTGGCATCATAACGAAGTTGGTGTCGTTTTTTATTCGCAAGACTTCGTGTAAAATCCACTTTTTTGTAGTATTTTTGTTTAAACAAAACAAAAGACGACTTAGTGATTTTGTCAAGGACGTAGATGGGGGGTAAAGGGGGTAATTACCCCCCCAGGATCATAATAATAAAAAGTAAAACTGAAAATAATACGAATTTCTGCCTACAAAAATAAAATTTAGAAACACTTCTTGAAAAAAAATATTTGTGAAATTGGTTTGGAAATTGATATTTTGCTTGGCACCTTCCTTTGTGAGTATTCTTGTGTGATATTAATAAAACTTAAAAAAATATTGATTTTTTTGCTTTACCCCCCCAGAAAAATAAAATATCTACGCTCTTGGATTTTGTTAGAATTTCTTTTGGAACAAAATCGCATTATCATGTTTCGATTGTCACCCTAACGAAGTCGTTATAATGCTTTGTTCGTGAGATATTGTGTAAAATCTACTTTTTTGGGGTCTTCTTGGTTACAAAAAACCGTTCAAGTGTGAGTCGGACTCGCACACGAACGGTTTCGTACACTATGTACTTTTTAAATACTTTTGTAAAAGAAACAAGAGATGCGCAATAACAATATGTAACCAGTGGGAGTATGCAAGTAGTTCAAGAATTTCAAGGCGTGAAATTTTACATAATTCACGCCGGAGTTTTTATATTATAAACACTTTTTTTACAAAAATTTCTTATAGAATAAAATAATATAAAGTTTTGATAAATATACCATTATATCAAATAACAACGTTATAGCAAATATCTCTGTTGCGCATGCGCCGATTTCCCCAAAAGAAAATACAAAACTTTAGAATAATAAACCAATATGAAAAATATACCATTATTATATAAAAAAATGTTATAGCCCATAATCTCTTCTGCGAATGCGCCGCATTTCCCCCTAAAACTTTTTACAAAACTTTCTTTTAAATTAGAATAATAAACCATTATGAAATATATACTATTATTATATAAAACAACTTTTGCGCATGCGCCAATTTTTCCCAAAAAAATTTACAAAACTTTTGTAAACATAGATAGAAAACAGTTATGAAAAGTATACCGTTATTATATAAAAAACAGCCTTATAGTATATATTTCTTTTACGCATGCGCCGATTTTTTTCAAAATGTTATTTTACTTACGTTAATACGCGTCGATTGACATTCCAACGTAGTTGATATCTATAATTTTTCTTCTCAAGATTTCATCTTAGAAAGAAATGTCCACATACGTACGTACCTACACACACGGATATCTTTTCAAAATCAGAAACATAAAATTTCTTCAATTTTTTAAATCCTTTTTCGGGCTCATTACAATAACTTCCTAATATAGTGGAACGTTAAAAAAATAAGCACGATAATATTACAGAAGAAAAAGAGAGAAATAAAAACATCTAATTGTTGCTACCCGAACTCATAGGTGGAATTGTTTCTTTTATAATTATATCTATGCGAATTTTCAAAAGCTGCACCTATACGCTAGGAAAGTATCTTTGACATGCGATATTTGCGCCATCTCGAGTTTGACTTTTTAAAACCTGGTTCACTCAAAACTTCCAAACACATGGAAACAAGCTTTATTCTTAATCATCATAAAAAAATATTTACGCAAAATGTCAATAAAAAAACGACAAATGATTATACATTTTTTATTTTCTTATTTTTGTTAACAAAATAACAATTATGATATTTTTCATGTATTTAATAATGATGACAGACGTAAAATAAAACTTAATTACCCTTGACGACGTACTGCTGTAGTCCATTTATTTTTCTCTCTAATTCATAACAAAAAACGGTGGAATTATAATTCTGGATTTTTAGTTGGTGTGGGTATCTTTACAATTAACAACACAGCACTTCCCATTTGATAGCTTTTTCCCATTTTATTCAACAATTAATCCTTATTAAAATGCACGTATAACATAAGACACTAAGGTTTTGACTGAACCAGAAATAAAAAAAAAAAACACTTGGGGGCGCAAAAGATACTTTCCTAGCGTGTTTTGTGTTACTAATGCATTGTTTATGGTGGAAAAAATTGTTTGTTGTCTGGTTTTCTCAAAAAATTTTGAGCGCATAAACGTCATTTGTGTTTTTCTGTTAGTGCAGAGACACAATCAAAGCAAGTGTAATTTAAATGTTATTGAAAAATATTGTTGCTTATTGTTCTTTGTTTTGTAAGTAATAAAATAACAACTATAATTAGTACTTACCTATATTTTAGATGTATATTATTATATAACATGCTATTATATCATTACTAGTGGTCCCGCCCGGTTTCAGCCGGGTGGAAAAGAACGAATGGTGAGGAGGGACATGAGTGCGCGCGTTCATCTTAGTTTACCAAGATGAATGTTGTGTCCAAACCTGATGATCGGATTTACCGTTGAAAAGTTTAGTCGTACGGACAAATTTTCTATTATATTTTGCAACATTTTTCATTGATGCTCCGCTCCTATTGGTCGTAGCGTGATATTATATAGCCTATAGCCTTCCTAGATAAATGGAGTATCCAACAATAAAAATATATATTAGTATAAATATCGTGTCCATCGTGATAATAATAATAAAAAAAGTCGCAGGATTGTAGACAAAATTATTAGATTTATTTTGTACGATGTTATAAAAAATCGCACTTTCTGTTTTCACTGGGTTAAATACATAAAAATTTACCGTTATAAATTTACCGTTATATTGCCATCTTGCAACCCTATTACGCATCTGTGGATGAAAGTAAAAATACTAATATCGCTATTAAAAAATAGAAGTTGGTGGTAGAACGATGATTTAGGGTTATAAGTATTTTTAATGGCAAATAATAAAAAAATAAAAATTCAAATCTTTGATTAACGTCTGAATAGAACTCTTCAAGTAAATAAAATTTATGAAGAAGATCCAAATCCGGATCGAAACGTCATCTTGTGTTATATTGATTTGTATTTTTATTATTTTTTGTCAATATATCGTATGGTCTGAGAAAAATTGGTCGACAATTTTATTTACTTGAAAAAAATACAAAAATGTGTCCAAAAAATAAAATAAAAATTCTGGAGAGGGCTGCCCTTATTACTTAGGGGTATAAAAATAGCCTACGACCTATTCTCAGACCTACGAAGTATACACAAAAAATTTCATAAAAATCAGTCAAGCCGTTTCGAAGGAGTTTGATAACAAACACTGTGACACGAGATTTTTATATAATATGTAGATAATGATAATAATAATTATAATAATGATTTATTTCCAACATTACAATAATATAGGTACACTTTTAGATGGTAGCCTGAAATTGTAAAACACGATGAAAGCATTTACAATAGGAATTCTAATATCCAGAACAACAATAATATGGAAATTACTTTCCATATATACTGCGCTGTTTAATATTGGACATAGAGATTAGAATGTAAAATTAAATATTTGCAAATATTGGCGCCCTGTATATTATACATAATACAGAATTATTTCAAGTAACTTTTTTATCAAAACTCAAAAATAAAAGAGAAGCAGGCTTTCAACGTTTAATTAAATTTTATTAAATTTTGAGGTCGGTCCTGGCATTATATTCTGTCACTATGGAAATTAGTTATGTCATTATCAAGTATTCACATAAATTGTTCGAAGTTATCCCCGTTTTGTTGGACACAAAGATGCGTGCGCCGTAGCGCCGTAGTCATGCTCCTGTACATGCTTGTAGTAGCGATATGGGCAATCCGCGAATTATTTGGGATGTATTTTCGATTCGTGCAATCATTTATTCGCGTGTATTAACCGGGCTTTTAAAGACTAAACTTTTCATCTACCCAAGGAAAATTCTAAGGGGTTTAGATTCGGTGATCTTGGCGGCCACGCAACTGGTCTTCCACGACCGATCCACTGGTTACGAAACTGTTCATCTAAAAAAATCTCGAAGTTCAAGCCTAGAATGAGCCGGCGCCTCATCATGCAATAACCACACGTCTCGTACACTTAAAGGTACATCTTCCAGCTAACCAGGGAGAATATCTTGCAAAAAATGCAAGTATTCAAAGCAATGGCACGTCAATCCGGTGTCGGAGAGGCAACCGGATGGCGAGTGGTAATCCGGGCCTATGATTGGTACAGAACCCCCTGGTAGCGGCCAAAGTGACCCCAAATTGACGGGGGCGGCGATATGGGGGTGGGGCAAAATCGAAAAATGTTTGAAAAGGCAACCGGATAAAAATGCGGTTGCATTGAAGGAAATACCCTAATTATATAATAATTTTTTTTTGCCATCCGAAACACGCGGGCCGTTTTTGCACTAGCGAATAAAAAAAAAGGCAACCGCTTCAAAATTAGTGAGCATACTTATTGACACCACCAAACGTTGGAAAAAAATTGCCATCCGATCCTGATGGGCAGTTTCGGAGAAACAACCCCTCAAAGTCTCCGAAAAACCCTTTTTTTCGATTTTTTCAACAATAAGTAAAAAAAACACACTAAAAATTGTTCAAATCGGATGGCATTCGAAATTTATACTGTCCTAAGTACAAATAATAGTGTGTATCAATGCCATCCGATTTTGATTAAACTTACCCCTATTTAGCCAACCCCCAAAACTCAATAACAATAAAAAAATGCCATACGCTGCATAAAATTGTTTTTTTCATGAGTTTTGGGGGGTGGCTAAATAGGGGTAAATTTAATCGAAATCGGATGGCATTGATACACACTATTATTTGTACTTAGGACAGTATAAATTTCGAATGCCATCCGATTTGAACAATTTTTAGTGTGTTTTTTTTACTTATTGTTGAAAAAATCGAAAAAAAGGGTTTTTCGGCGACTTTGAGGAGTTGTTTCTCCGAAACTGCCCATCAGGATCGGATGGCAATTTTTTTCCAACGTTTGGTGGTGTCAATAAGTATGCTCACTACTTTTGAAGCGGTTGCCTTTTCAGTTTTTTTTTTATTTTTTTTTTATTCGCTAGTGCAAAAACGGCCCGCGTGTTTCGGATGGCAAAAAAAAATTATTATATAATTAGGGTATTTCCTTCAATGCAACCGCATTTTTATCCGGTTGCCTTTTCAAACATTTTTCGATTTTGCCCCACCCCCATATCGCCGCCCCCATCCATTTGGGGTCACTTTGGCCGCTACCAGGGGGTTCTGCACCACTCATAGGCCCAGATTACCACTCGCCATCCGGTTGCCTTTCCGACACCGGGTTGACGTGCCATTGCTTTGAATAAAGTAGTTGTCGCCGTTTAAACGCTCTGATAAAATAAATGGTCCAAATAACATGCCATTAATGGAAAATCGAACTTGAAAATTAGTTCTTCGTACGGCTTTAGAATTCTCTACAGCCCAACATGCGTGTACGGAAGTTATTAATTCCATTGCAGGTAAACATGGGGCTTCACCAAAGTGGATCTTGAAAAGTTGCTGTTGGCATTTTGTTAAAAGAGCCAGTTGCAAAAATCGATTCTATGGAAAACTTTGAGTTAGTCTTATTAACATGTATTTATATTTATTATTATAATTGCATTTTTACAACTTATAACAGGAATTTTTTTATAAATTTTATTAAATGTTCCAAACATTAAGAGAGGAACACTTTAGGAGATGATTCCGTGTCGAAAAATACGGGGCGTCTTTCGTATAAACATACTCTCTAATATTCTTACGTTCCTTCAAAGTCAAATAGATGTACCGATATGTAGTGCAGGGCATTGTGGTGAATTCGTAAGAAAAATCATCCTCAGACCTAATTTTTTATTGTGGCAGGGAAGTTCTCCTGATTATAAAAGAGTAAGATGACAATCGATATCTATTGCCGTTCTTGTTTAAACAATGAACAACTATACAAACGGCAAAAAACTGTTTTTTTTTTGCAATACATTAATTTTTTTTCATAATCTGTAAGTTATTTTGATTAAAAAAGGCCTTTACACCCATCGCCGTATCTTTACGCGTTTAATTGTTATAACTTTAAAATTGAAAATACCTGAAAATTGAGGTTTTTCCCAATTAAATAGCATACCTTAGAAATATTTATATTATAATTTTTAGGGTTCCATACCCGAAGGGTTCCCAACGGGACCCTATTACTAAGCCTCCGCTGTTCGTCCGTCCGTCTGTCTGTCAGCGGGTTGTATCTCTTGAACCGTAATAGGTAGAGTTGAAACTCACAGAGTGTGTATTTCTATTGCCGCTAGAACAACAAATAATGAAAACCCGTCAAAACTCCCAAAAGAGGAGCAAACTAAAAAAAGGTTTTTTGCTTATAATTCGCTCAATTTAAACCAGATTGTTTCGAGACATGTCTTAAACGAAAGAGGAGAACATTTTAGAAAGATGTTGTATAACAGAATTCGCTGAAACAATTTTTTTATACAACTTTATATAGAAAACAAGCTGTATAAATTCAATTTTATCTAATATTCGCGCGCGGTGATCGGCTGTCTCCGTCTGTTGCACACTGCGATATGGTAATTTAAAGATTGCGTATGTTCTGTTTTAAAATAAAAAGATTGAATTTGTTGAAAACGGATGTCATTTCAAATATTAGTCAGTCTTTTGACATGACTATTTTGTGAAATGCAACGCCTTCTGAGTTAACGATGTGAATGACTAATAAATAATTAATTAGAACATAATATTTTGACAGATTCAAACGTTATTTTTGACATTTTTTTACCATTCCAACACCACAGATGAGCGGATTGAAACCAAATTTTGGAAGGATTTTTGATACGATAATATTAAGGGGCCTAGTGTTTTTGGGGAACATCGGTGCAAGCGCAAAAGAAATATATTCTCTAATATTGTTTTTATATAATAATTGTATACTTTTCATAAGGTTTATTATTTTATTTTACAGAAGTTTTGTAAAATAAATTTTTGAGGAAAATTGGCGCATGCCTAGAAGAAATATATACTTTAATTTTGCTTTTTATATAATACTGGTATATTTTTCATAACAGTTTATTATTTTATCTATATTTACCAAAGTTTTGTAATTTTTTTTGGCTAATCGGCGCACGCGCAACAGAAATATGCCGTAACGTTGTTTTTTTATATATAATAATGGTATATTCCTCAAAACTTTTTATTATTTTTTTAACAAGAAACTTTTGTAAAAAAAATATTTGTAATATAATAACGCCGGAGTATACAGGGTGAGTCAGACCACCCGTATCAGTCGTTTTTTTCGAAAACGGTTAGTCGTAGAGAGTTGTGTCAAAAATCTGTATTATAAAAGCCCTAATGAAGAATCGAATGATGATATTTTTTCCCCCCGGAAAGGTCGGCTTCCCTGTTAGTTTGCTCCGGAATGTTCAGAACTCCGGAATGTTAAATGACACGATAGGTCGAAAATGGTATTGTTGAAAAGATCTTTAAAAAATAAGCAAGTTTTGTAGGACATTTTTTTTTGTTACTGCCACCCCTGTTAAGTAATATTTGTTTGAAATTATTAAATTAACATGTCAATAACAAACTTAAATTTAAAAGTCGACATTTAAAATCTAGTTACCTAATTAAA
Organism: Xanthostigma xanthostigma; assembly: GCA_963575645.1. Lineage (NCBI taxonomy): Eukaryota > Metazoa > Arthropoda > Insecta > Raphidioptera > Raphidiidae > Xanthostigma > Xanthostigma xanthostigma. The sequence continues at coordinate 19,954,487 of OY754473.1, read as the reverse complement.
CAATGTCACTAAAGTTCAAACTGTCTTCAGTTTACTTCTAAACACTGCGTAGCTCTTCTAGATATTATGTTATCTGGAAGTATTTTCCGACAAAAAAAAACAATTGCAATTATTGAAAACTTATTGTGACATTGTTTAATTAGGTAACTAGATTTTAAATGTCGACTTTTAAATTTAAGTTTGTTATTGACATGTTAATTTAATAATTTCAAACGAATATTACTTAACAGGGGTGGCAGTAACAAAAAAAAATGTCCTACAAAACTTGCTTATTTTTTAAAGATTTTTCAACAATACCATTTTTGACCTATCGTGCCATTTAACATTCCGGAGTTCTGAACATTCCGGAGCAAACTAACAGGGAAGCCGACCTTTCCGGGGGGAAAAAATATCATCATTCGATTCTTCATTAGGGCTTTTATAATACAGATTTTTGACACAACTCTCTACGACTAACCGTTTTCGTAAAAAACGACTTATACGGGTGGTCTGACTCACCCTGTATTATGTAAATTTTCAGGCCTTGAAATTCTTGAAATAATTTACTGCAAAAAAAGAGTTTTTTTGCCGTTTGTATAGTTTTTTCTTATTTAAACAAGAACGACAATAGATATTGATTGTCATCTTACACTTTTATAATCAGGAGAACTTTCCTGACATGATAAAGAAAAATTAGATCTGTGCACAGTTTTTCTTACAAATGCGCCATTATGCCCGGCACTAATAGTATGTTTGCAAAATAATTATGCTATGCATGAAATATGTGAAAAATTTCCAAAAAAATTGAACTTTCTTAACACACATTTTTAGACGTTCACAAATTCCGGTTCATTAAGAAATTCTAATAAAAAATGTGATATTAACCGGAGGATTAAAAAAATGCATAAATCTTTTAATTAGTGATAAACGTCCACCAAATTTCGTTCTTTTTAACTTTTCGAAAATTTGAGAAAAATATTATCAATTTTTCATCTTCTTTTTTGACGGAGCGAAACTCTCCAAGGAGGAATATTAGAGTATATTACGATGGTCCCTTTTTTCGACCATTTTTCTATTTTGATCCTACTGTAGATTGATTCTAATTAGTAGAAAATGTTTTCTACAAAATTTGGGCCTAATCGATAACGGGAAGACGTATTGCTTAACCCTTGATTTTTGGATATTTATATAATAGTTCTATTAAAATGCGACATATTATATCTTTTTTTATGAAAATTTGCACTGACAAGATTTATTTTAATGTATTTTTTTAAATGTCTGATGACATTTTATTTACGTTATAACCATGTGTTGACATGGTTATAAAGTTTGGGTTGCTAAGCCACCTTCACAACATAGATAATAGTCATGAGAGAAAAGTAAATACCCAAAGGTATCCCTCTTTCTTTATTCGTTAATGTGAAATCATCGCGAAATAGAAATATTTTCAGACATTAAATGAATATGAATATGAATTTCTTTACTTACTTTTACATTATTTTTACAAAATATAATTTATTATAATATGTAAGTTTTCCTACCCAACTTGGCAGAGCCAGTTCCAGGGCAGGAAACAAAACATTTTACAATATATACTAGTAAGGTATTTGTAGCGTATTATTCAAAATACGAATTGAAAAAAAAAATTGAAAGAAAATAAATAAAATGAATTAATAAAATTAAATAAATAGTTTTTGCCATTCATCTCGCGCGATGAATGACCCCAAGAACCCGAAAAGGTAGTCTCCAAGAGGGAATCTTACCAAAAAATATCAGAATTCTGAATAATTGTCTCGCGATTGGTGATGTGAATTTTTTAAAATAGTTCTCACAAATAAGATGATCTGTACTAAATTATTCAAAAAAAGAAGAACATACTTGTCTTTAAACCCCTATTTGAAATATTTTATAATATTAATTCCAGCTCAGGACCTTTTGAAGGGTTTAAAGATCTCGGTATTCGAACATATTGTTTTACACAGTTTTTCGTCATCAATGACGAAGTTCAGAAAGAAACCTGCTCCTACTGCGGATTTAAACTTTCAAGATTTAGACATTGAAAAATGCAATTGGCGACATCTTTTCGCATTGTCCAATTCAGTTTACCTTTAGCGGGCATATTTTATTTATTATTTGGAACAATTCTGGGGATTCTAACGAATAAACTTTACAAAACAAAAGTACCGTGTTAGCCCGTATATAACGCGATATTTTCGACCATTTATTTTCCGTTAAAAAATCGGCTCGCAATAAATTTGGGGTTTAAGTAATGGAATGTAATATAAACAAGGACATTCTCCTACAGAGACTGAAAGCGTAAATGAAAATACTGACGATATCAAAGTGACATCAATGAGTTCTCATTCTGAAAATAGTTCAGAGTCTGAATAAATAATTCCATTTTTTGTTATTACTTACGTAATATTAATTTTGTTTTACATTACTTAATTATATTGACATGAATGTAACCTGTGTTATTACCTATAATTACCTAAATAAATGTTTATCTGATTGAATTTTACTTTCTTTGAATTTTACTTTCTTTGAATTTTCTTATGAGTATTATTTTTTTTTAAATATATTTATGAAAAAATCGGAGTCGCGTTAAATACGGGGTCGTGTTATATTTCAGCTAATACGGCAATAATAATTAATTAGGTAAATGTGAATAAGAACCACCCTAAGAGTAGAAACTGTTTTAACATTCCACAATGGATCTGCAAAGTTTTCATAATTATATATTTAGATATACCTGTATACATCTAATTATGCATTGACAATTTCAACTCAACAATGTTTTTTTCGTTTTGAAAAAAAGTATGTGGGTCTGTTTGTCTGTGAACACCATACAGGTCAAACGGATGAGCGGATTGAAACAAACTTTTGGGCGGTTGTTGATTGTATCTATGTATATAAAGAGTTTGCCTGACTGGCTGATTCATCAACGCACAGGTCAAACCGCTTGAGCTATAAACTTGAAATTTAGACAGTAGTTTCCATTTATGACGTAAACATCCACTAAGAAGAGATTTTTTGAAATTCGCATCTAATGGGGTGAAAAGTGGGTGTAAAGGTTTGTGATAAAATGGCAACATTACAAAATTCGTTAAGTGAGAGACATTGAATTCAACACACGCACTCTTCATTAAAAATAAACAAATCCTTGTTTCAGAGTTTTTTTTTAAATTCAACCCCTAATGGGGACAAAAGAGGTGTAAAGGTTTCTGATAAAATGGTCACATTTAAAAAATCGTTAAAGTGAGAGACACTGAATTCAACAAACGCACTTTACATGAAAAATTTACAAATCCTTTTTTTAGCGTTTTTCTAAATTCAACCCCTAATGGGGGTCAAAAGGGGGTGTAAAGGTTTTTGATAAAATTGACTTATTTAAAAAGTTGTTAAAGTCAGAGATCAGAGTTAGCCGTGACTGCATTAATTGCATATTTCAATTGTGCTCTAATGCCTATACTTTTAAAAAAAAAAAAATAGCAGGCAAGGACCAGGTGGAAAATGTTGTTGAGGCTCCAACTTTAAGGGAAAAAAATATTTAAACACGAAAACATTCAAAATGGTGAAATGGGGATGCAATTTAGGGGTTGAAGACAGTTTTCTACGATTTACGACAAAACGTGACCTCTTAGCGGAAATTGTTCTACACAAAAGTTGTAGATGGTAAAAAAATCTAAAACTTTTGTACCAAACACTTTTCGACATAACCTCAAATGAACCGTCAAAATGGCGAAAAACCGATTTTTCAGTATTTAATTTTTTTCTCGCGTAAAAATAATTTAATTTGCATGAAAATTTGTGAAAGTATGTCTTTTTTTATCTTAAATAAGCATGATTTTTTTGCAGTTCAGAATACGACTATTTTCAGAGTTATGTACATTTTTCGAAAAAAACACCCTTATTTTCCACGAACAATATTGTCTTGATGTTTTTTTGTATTTCGAAGTTCTATAAGTGGTCATTTTAATCTTTGAAATATCTACTTTAAAATGGTCTATGTAAGTTGGTGGTTTATTTATCGTTAAACTACTTAAAATTGCGAAAAACCGAAAAAACGTCTTTCTGTCGTGTATATGCTGTGATAAGGTAAATATTTTACAGTAGTATTGTAACTATAGATACTTAACAAATCAAAAATACACATTATGAATTTCTGCAAAACGAAAGTTTTCCACGATTTTAAGAAGCTAATTAATTTACTGAACTTAATTATTTCAGACAAACAAAATTGTATTGTATTATTTGTAATAAGTCTGATCAAGATGATTTATATGAAATTAAAGCAGGTTCTAGCAAACTGAGATTTGACAACAAATACACATGATTTGTTAAGTATCTATAGTGTAAGAAAGGCGTAGTGCACCTACTGTACAGCGTACACAAGCTGTGGTATTTCTGTGTGTGTAGCTGTGCCTTCTCACGTGACATGCTGACCAATGACACGAGGGGACGCGTGGAACCAGCCAACACGGAAAGTACATGGACCCACGCGGTAGTTAGTAGCCATCAGACGATGAATAGACAAAGGGGATGACGCTTGTAATAAAAGATGTGAATAAATGTGAAAGAGTTAAATAAAATATATTACAAATTGAATGATAATTTATTAATAATTGTTGTGTCTTATCTAGTCGCTAACAAATCAGAAGTGAGGATTGGCCTACGTGCCGTAATTTTGTTTTTTTTGTGTGTGCTTTTGTGTTTTATCACAATATGTTTTATGGTTCCGTTGTCCGCCATATTGTGCTGTGTGTATATTGCGTTCTTTGTGTGCTGAGGCAGCGACAGTAATGTTGAAACTAAACTGTTTTTATAGTGTTGTCATTATTGCTGGTTATTGAAAAAAAAAAATAATAATAATAATTTATTTGATACAATTACGTCGGTCTACGTAATGTTTTAATATTGACTATTTTTTTTATGTGTGCTGTTAATATTGTGTCTATTATTGCTAAATGGATAAGAACTTGTGCCAAAAATTAAACTTATAATTAATAAATTACGTGTTTTCTTTGTTCTTTTGGTTTTACACAAAGGCTGTGAGTGATGATGTGTCCATCGTGTATGTGTGAATGTGGTTGTGTGCGTGTGTGCATCTCTGCGGGTAGATCGGGTGCATATGCACTTAGAGTATGAATAACACAAAATGTGGTAGATACCATTGGACATTGTAGTGCGGTACGGTTACAACATTTTGAGAACTTGTATAAACACTGAGTGTGCCGAGTAAATTAGCAATCTGACCTAAATTATTGAATTAACTAAAATCAACTATTATGTGGAATAAAAATAAACGCAAAAGAGATGAATCTAGCTCTTCGTGCTTGAGTACCGCTGACTCATCTGACAATAATTTAAACAAAAAAAAATTAAAAGAAAAAGTAAGAAAACTAAAAAGACAATTAGAAAAAAAAGGAGGTCAAATACCCCGGCAGAATCGAAAAGGTTGCCAAGAAGGGCTTAACGGAGAAAAAATGGCTGCGCATGATCGACACGACGGGTGATGTTTACAATTGGGATTCTAAAGCAAGAATATTTTGTTTTACTAACAAATTGCAAGGCAATTCAAAAAGCTGGTACTTCAACCAACCAAACCTTAATCTTGAATGGAAAGAAATTCTTCTGGAAGCTTTTCCACCAATAACAGGAATGTTTTACAAACTTAAACAACTTGTAAACGATGAGAGAGACAGAAATACAAATTTAATGAACTTTTACTACAAGAAAGTAACATAAGGTAAAAGTTGCAACCTGTCAGATGAATTGATTACAGATATAATTGTTAAAATCATTCATAACCCGTTTTTGAAATCCGGTGTTAAAGCAGCGGGTTGTACGAACACAAAATCGCTATTAACATTTTTAATTTAACGAAAGTACACGAGTCGGCAAACAACAGATACCGAAAATAAGTGACATAGCTATAAGCTAGAAACATTGGCGGCAGTAGAAGCTGTCATGCGGTGCAGAAACTTTTTACATTGGAAACATTTTATTTTACTGACTGATTGTAACGCCATGTGGCTTACCTAGAGCAAAAGAGATTAAACCCCACGAATTAGCCGATGGTGGTTACAAATGCAAAAGTATGACTTCGAAATACAACATAAACCAGGAAAGCAAATGGATCACATAGATGCCGTGAGTCAAATTGCAGTGAATATATTTCACCTTTAGAATTAAAATGATGTAAGTGCAAGGGAATGCAATATTGAGTTGAGTATGACAAATATCTTATAAAGTGACAAACTATCAAAAGCAACATTGACGCTCATAATAATAACACCTCAGGTTGCTAGATGACAGTAGTGTGGATGTGAAATTGAGCAGGTCTTGAAGACAACGACGCTTGATTGGCCAGTTGCTTGCGGGGAGTGGGACGAGTTAGTTGCTCGTTGCTCCACAGTGCTACGATGACGCAACGGTGCGATATGACCGATTGGGTGCAATCAATACAACTCGAGGATGAAAATTCACAGTTGATACGTAGACAAATTGAAAATGGTGAATTGGAGAAATATTTCTCCATAGTAGAAGATGTTCAATGACGACAGCGAACATCCAGGAATTCTATGAGCTGTAGACGCTGTAAAAGCTCAGTATTGGTGTAACGGACTTACTGAGTCGCGTGAAGAAAGTCGCTGACTGCATGTCGTAATGGAGTTGAGGAAAAAAGCGAAGCTAAACTGCGATGTAGCTGCAGTGAAAATGAAGAAACAGTTCAACAAGAATAAGCTTGTGGCTACTAAGGTCAAGAAACACGATTTTGTCTTGATGGATAAGATGATGCTCGTGACGGGCTCCACTAGCGACAAATTGGTTTACGAGAATATTGGACCTGTACAAATCTTAGATGACCGTTACAGCGTCGTTTACTTATGCAAGGTTCAAAGACGTTGTTGCAGTGAACTATTGAAGCGGTTCAAATCGCATTTAATAGAAGGGTTGGCACAATTGTGGTAAACGATTAACTAATTTTATTTAAGTTACAGATTGTTATGTTGCTGCCAAACAATGGGCCAAGTGTGTCAGCTACAGAAAAACACAATTTATCATGCGAATTATTGAAATACCACTGATTTTTGTATTGTTCGAAAAGAAGTATTGCTTATTTATCATGCTACTTGCTGAAATTTACTGATACTGTCCACCGAGATTTTTACTGAAATATTGATTTTTTTTGTTGTTTGAATAGAATGATCATTGATCGTGTGATTTATTAAAATAGTAATGCCTTGTTGTGTTGTTTGATAGAAATATGAATAGTGTTGCTTCGCAGCATTGATTTGTTGAAAATTGAATTGTTGTTATATGTCAAATTGCGTTGTTGTAATAATGTCCAGTGAACAACTTAATTGGTCAAAGTAGTATTTGTTTGTAAAATGTTATTTAGAGTTTAGACACACTTGAAGATGATTCGCCGAATGCGAAAACACAGTTTTGCTAAAATATTGAGATAATACTTGAATTGAATTGACAGGTTTGGCAGGCCTGTATTGTATCAGACGCCAGTTCGTTGTGGCGGCACGCATTGATCATTGCTATTATGTAATAAAATGTTTTATTCCAGAGAAATAGAGCTTCTCTTTGTTGACTTTGGTTTGGTAGACCTGTGTTCTACTAAATGGTGACACTTGTAGTTGGTTGTTTGTATCAGGAGAATGAGCTTCTCCTTATTGGATTTGTTTGAATTGGTCAGTACTCATGGGCCCTGAGACTGACAAAGGAGTGAAGGACTTGTGTTTCTTTACTTCTGGTCTTGTGAACCGTTACATAGTCCTGTGTACTATGGTTGTTTGATAGTCCTGTGTACTATAGTTGTTTGATAGTCCTGTGAAGTCAATGGCGAACAAATGCGAGAGAATTGGATGGTGAACTCCACAACGTGGTGCTGATGCTGGTTGAGCGCGCTGCCAAGTGAAGCAGACGCAGATCGAGTGTGCTGACACAAGTCGAGCGTGCGGGCACAAGACGAGCGTGCTGACGCGGGTCCAGTGTGCTGCCTCAGGTCGAGCGTGCTGATGCGGGTCCAGTGTGCTGCCGCAGGTCGAGCGTGCTGACGCGGGTCCAGTGTGCTGCCGCAGGTCGAGCGTGCTGACACAGGCCGAGAATGCAGACACAAGACGAACGTGCTGACGCGGGTTCAGTGTGCTGCCTCAGGTCGAGCGTGCTGATGCGGGTCCAGTGTGCTGCCGCAGGTCGAGCGTGCTGACGCGGGTCCAGTGTGCGGCCGCAGGTCGAGCGTGCTGACACAGGCCGAGCATGCAGACACAAGACGAACGTGCTGACGCGGGTCCAGTGTGCTGCCGCAGGTCGAGCGTGCTGACGCGGGTCCAGTGTGCTGCCGCAGGTCGAGCGTGCTGACGCGGGTCCAGTGTGCTGCCGTAGGTCGAGCGTGCTGACACAGGTCGAGCATGCAGACACAGGTCGAGCGAGCTAACGTAGGACGAGCGTGCTGACGCAGGTCCAGCGTGCTGACAGGGCGAGCATGCAGACACAAGTCGAGCACACCAACACCGATCCAGTGAGCCTGTATGATGGGGCTCAGTTCGATTGGCTGCGTAAACTCAGAGTGGCGAAACGTTGAAGAAGCTCAGGTGGTATTGCGACGGTGGTCCACGAAGAATAGACCAATGTGCTATTCATTACCACGCGGACGTTTTGTTTATTATTTTTGCGGTCTAAATTATCGTGATGTGGTTCGTCAAACCGCAACAGAAATTTATGCAAAATTGGTAAAATGCTTTTGTTTTCAGTAGGGTGCTCCTGTTACCATTGAAGTAGAGTTCGCGGGGACGCTCCTATTGTCAGGAAGGGCCGATTGTAAGAAAGGCGTAGTGCACCTACTGTACAGCGTACACAAGCTGTGGTATTTCTGTGTGTGTAGCTGTGCCTTCTCACGTGACATGCTGACCAATGACACGAGGGGACGCGTGGAACCAGCCAACACGGAAAGTACATGGACCCACGCGGTAGTTAGTAGCCATCAGACGATGAATAGACAAAGGGGATGACGCTTGTAATAAAAGATGTGAATAAATGTGAAAAAGTTAAATAAAATATATTACAAATTGAATGATAATTTATTAATAATTGTTGTGTCTTATCTAGTCGCTAACAATAGTTACAGTACTACTGTAAAATATTTACCTTATCACAGCATATACACAACAGAAAGACGTTTTTTCGGTTTTTCGCAATTTTAAGTAGTTTAACGATAAATAAACCACCAACTTACATAGACCATTTTAAAGAAGACATTTCAAAGATTAAAATGACCACTTATAGAACTTCGAAATACAAAAAAAACATCAAGACAATTGTTCGTGGAAAATAAGGCTGTTTTTTTCGAAAAATGTACATAACTCCGAAAATAGTCGTATTCTGAACTGTAAAAAAATTATGCTTATTTAAAATAAAAAAAAACATACTTTCACAAATTTTCATGCAAATTAAATTATTTTTACGCGAGAAAAAAATTAAATACTGAAAAATCGGTTTTTCGCCATTTTGACGGTTCATTTGAGGTTATGTCGAAAAGTATTTGGTACAAAAGTTTTAGATTTTTTTACCATCTACAACTTTTGTGTAGAACAATTTCCGCTAAGAGGTCACGTTTTGTCGTAAATCGCAGTAAACCGTCTTCAACCACTAAATTGCATCCCCATTTCACCATTTTGAATGTTTTCGTGTTTAAATATTTTTTTTCCCTTAAAGTTGGAGCCTCAACAACATTTTCCACCTGGTCCTTGCCTGCAATTTTTTTTTTTAGCGTTAAAAATTCGTTTTGTAATCAGCCTACTTGGCATTTTTAATTCCGGGTACAGAACTCTAAAAACAAGATTTCAAGTTTTTCGACTCACGGCTAACTCTGATCCATTCAATTATTCCCAATGTTAATTTTCCAATTAGGCTATTAATTATGGCCGTGTGTACTTAGCACAGCAAAGTTGGAAAATTAAAAAAAAATAAGTGTACTTGTAGCACGCCAAATTGTACTAGCGTACTGACTAAGTTTTAAAAAATGTACCGTAAATTTAAGTCATAAAAATCCAAAATAAAAAATGCTGTGCTAAGTTCACACTTTCATGTTTTCAAAATCTCGTACAAGCCAAGCATTAACTTCGATTAAGAAAATGTGTTCGTTAGCATGCGGCCCAGAAAAAAAACTTTTGTTTATAAAGTTACATTGTAGAATTATTTTTTACAGTAGAAGGGGCATTTCATAAAATATTAAAATACAAAAATTTCGAGGAAAGTCTAAATTTGCTTGTTGTACCGTTGGCACGCGGTCTAGATAAAGAACTTTTGCTTATAAAATTATTTTGTAAAATCATTTTTTAAAGTAGTACAGGCACTAAATATAAATTTTCAAAATTCAAAAAAATCGAAAAATACAAAATATTCTTGTTGTACTGTTGGCACGCGGTGTAGATAAAAAACTTTTTGTTTATAAAACGATTTTGTAAAATCATTTTTTAAAGTTGTACGGGCACTTATTGTAAATTTTCAAAATTTTAAAATTTCGTTAAATGTCAAAATTTTCTAGTTGTACTATTGGTACGCGGTTTAGATAAAGAACTTTTGCTTATAAAATTATTTTGTAAAATCTTTTCTTAAAGTACTTAGTACGGGCACTTATTGTAAATTTTCAAAATTTAAAAATTTTGTAAAAACCCAAAATTTTCTTTGATGAGAGGTACTTCTTTATAACTTGTGAAATATTATGTATAATTGAAATAATTGATAATCCACACAAGATAAGTGTTTTATTAATTAATTAAAATTGGCGACATGTTTCGATATTTGATATCATTTTCAAGCCATGGCATAAAAAAGTTAATCTGAAAATACATGAGGTCTCAGTACCTCATGTATTTTCAGATTAACTTTTTTATGCCATGGCTTGAAAATGATATCAAATATCGAAACATGTCGCCAATTTTAATTAATTAATAAAACACTTATCTTGTGTGGATTATCAATTATTTCAATTATACACAAAATTTTCTTGTTGTATTATTGGCACGCGGTCTAGATAAAAAACTTTTGCTTATAAAATTATTTTGTTAAATCATTTTTTAAAGTTTTACGGGCAGTAATTATTGTAAATTTTCAAAATTCAAAAAATTCGTTAAAAGTCAAAATTTTCTTGTTGTATTGTTGGCACGCGGCCTAGGTAAAAAACTTTTGCTTATAAAATGATTTTGTAAAACAAGAAAATTTTGATTTTAAAGACATTTTTTTTTTTGAAAATTTACAATGAGTGCCCATTACTTAAAAAATGATTTAACAAAATAATTTTCTAAGCAAAAGTTCTTTATTTGACGTGTGCCAACAGTACAACAAAAATATTTTGACTTTTTATGAAATTTTTGATTTTTAAAAATTTACATTTAGTGCCCGTACTACTTTAAAAAATGATTTAACAAAATAATTTTATAAGCAAAAGTTCTTTATCTAGACCGCGTGCCGATAGTTCAACAAGAAAATTTTGACTTTTTATGAAATTTTTAAATTTTGAAAATTTACAATAAGTGCCCGTACAACTTTAAAAAATGATTAAACAAAATATTTTTATAAGCAAAAGTTTTTTATCTAGACCGCGTGCCAACAGTACAACAAGAATATTTTGGAATTTAAGGTTTTTTTTTGAATTTTGAATATTTATGTTTAGTGCCCGTACTACTTTAAAAAATGTTTTAACAAAATAATTTCATAGGCAAAAGTTCCTTATCTAGACCGCGTGCCAACACAACAAGACAATTTTGACTTTTTACGAAGTTTTAGAATTTTGAAAATTAACATTTAGTGCCCGTACTACTTTTAAAAATGATTTTTCAAAATAATTTTATTAACTAAAGTTCTTTATCTAGACCGCGTGCCAATAGTACAACAAGAAAATTTTGACTTTTAACGAAATTTTTGAATTTTGAAAATTTACAATGTGCCCGTAAAACTTTAAAAAATGATTTTACAAAATAATTTTACAAGCAAAAGTTTTTGACGTGATAACGTCTTATAAATTGATGAATCACCAATCTTATAAATTGATAAAACACCGGCTGCATGCACGAAAAAGTGTAACGTTCCTAACGTTCGTAACGCGTAACGCGTAACGTTCCGCCTGACCCTGTGCGTGCTTTTTGCTAATTTCTCGCTCAATTTAAATCAGATCGGTTTGAAACCAGTCTTAAACGAAAGAGGAGAACATTTTACATAGATTTCGTATAACAGAATTTGCCTAAACAGTTTTTTTATACAAATTTATATAGAAAAATAGCTGTATAAAATATAAATGCAATGTTGTCTAATGCATGGCGCGACGCGGTCGGTCGTCTTTGTTTGCCGTACATGGAAATTAGAATATAACGTATGTCTTGTCTTAACATGAAAACGGCTGCATTTCTAATGTTTAATTCAATTTTTTGACATTAGTATTTTGTGAAATGCAACGCCTTCTAAGTTAAGTATTGGAATAACTAATTATTATTATAACATAATACTTTGACAGTTGCAAACGTCACTTTTGACATTTCTTATCATTCCGACACCAAGGATAAGCGGATTGAAACCAAATTTTGGGAGGTTTAGGTTATGTATTACGGAATACGTTATCACGTAAAACTATCGTCCGTAAACCGACTTTACAGACAACCAATTTTTTTATCTAGACCGCGTGCCAACAGTACAACAAGAAAATTTTGACTTTTTACGAAATTTTTGAGTTTTGAAAATTTTCATTAGGTGCCCGTACTACTTTAAAAAATGATTTTCCAAATAATTTTATAAGCAAAAGTTCTTTATCTAGACCGCGTTCCAACAGTACAACAAGAAAATTTTGACTTTACGAAATTTTTGAGTTTTGAAAATTTTCATTAGGTGCCCGTACTACTTTAAAAATGATTTTCCAAATAATTTTATAAGCAAAAGTTCTTTATCTAGACCGCGTTCCAACAGTACAACAAGAAAATTTTGACTTTTTACGAAATTTTTGAATTTTGAAAATTTTTTTAGGTGCCCGTACTACTTTAAAAAATGATTTTACAAAATAATTTTATAAGCAAAAGTTTTTTATCTAGACCGTGTGCCAACAGTACAACAAAAAAATTTTAACTTTTTACGAAATTTTTGAATTTTGAAAATTTTCATTTGGTGCCCGTACTTCTTTAAAAAATGATTTCCCAAATAATTTTATAAGCAAAAGCTCTTTATCTAGACCGCGTGCCAACAGTACAACAACAAAATTTTAACTTTTAACGAAATTTTTGAATTTTAAAAATTTACATTTAGTGCCCGTACTATTTTAAAAAAATGATTTTACAAAATAATTTTATTAGCAAAATATTTTATACAATAACTTTATAAGTAAAAAATCATTTTACAAAATAATAGTAAAAGTTCTTTTTCTAGACCGCGTGCTAACGGTATAACAAGCAAATTTAGACGTTTCTCGATATTTTTGAATTTTAATATTTTATGAAATGCCCCTTCTACTGTAAAAAATAATTCTACAATGTAACTTTATAAACAAAAGTTTTTTATCTAGGCCGCATGCTAACGAAACACTTAAAATATGTTAACTTTTTTCGAAAATTGTGAATTGTGAATTTTGATTTTTTTTTTTGTTAATTTTATTTTTTGTTGTTGTACCGTTGGCACGCGCAAATGTACTACATTTTTTCTTAATACATTTTCTTAATTGAAGTTAGTGCTTGGCTTGTACGAGATTTTGAAAAATTGAAAGTGTGAACTTAGCACAGCATTATTTATTTTGGATTTTTTATGGCTTAAATTTACGGTACATTTTTTAAAACTTAGTAAGTACGCTATAATAGTACAATTTGGCGTGCTACAAGTACACTTTTTTTTTTTAATTTTTCAACATTGCTGTGCTAAGTTCACACGCCCTTTGATTATGTCCTAAAAAACAGGGCAATAAGGAACTAAGACGTTTACGGGTTTTTATTGCAGCAATCGGTCAATGGCTCATTTAAGAAGAAAAAATCGCACAGTGCTATGAAATTAGAGAGTGGGAATTGGAAATAGGGGTGAAAATGCACCTTTTTCAGTTTTTTTTTCAATATATCTTGTAAACGAAGCAAAATTTCAATATACTTTGTATAAAACTTTTTGTAAAGAATTGAATTTCCCATCGAAGTGGGTTATTTAAATATTTTAATTATGCCAAAAATGTTGAAACAAAAAAAAAACGCCAAAATTGTGATTTTTTGTTTTTTTTTTGCATTTTTGCCTATAATTCTTTTGGGTCAAAGATAGGGGTTCCATGATAATTGATCCTCCGACAATAAATCCCCGACAAAATATACCCGACAAAATATCCCCGGACAAAATATCCCCGGACAAAATATCCCCGGACATATTGCCCCCGTGACAAAACATCCCCGACAATTGATACCAATTAAACATTAATTTACAAATAAAATCAAATATTATGAAGCTTCCCATTTTGTATTTTAAGTAACTCAAATGGATGTTTGTAAGTTGCTGTTCTGTTGATTTCTCGCCACGCGCAGTAAGTCGCTCACTTAGTAATACAGTAACCCAAATTGATTATTTTTGTCACCCAAAATTGTAATTTACAGTCACTCGTTTAAATACTACCCACCCCGTCATCGTTGACCCCGGAATTGTTTTTTTAAAAACTCCACATTTGCCCCTTCCCGTTTCACTTCGAGACAATTCGCATACCCGTTTATCGTACTCCTCGGAATTGTTTTTTTAAAAACTCCACATTTGCCCTTTCCCGTTTAACTGCGAGACAATTCGCATACCCCTTTATCGTTCTCCACGGAATTGTTTTTTTAAAAACTCCACATTTGCCCCTTCCCGTTTCACTGCGAGACAATTCGCATACCCGTTTATCGTTCTCCTTGGAATTGTTTTTTTAAAAACTCCACATTTGCCCCTTCCCGTTTCACTGCGAGACAATTCGCATACCCGTTTATCGTTCTCCCCGGAATTGTTTTTTTTAAAACTCCACATTTGCCCCTTCCCGTTTCACTGCGAGACAATTCGCATACCCCTTTATCGTTCTCCCCGGAATTGTTTTTTTAAAAACTCCACATTTGCCCCTTCCCGTTTCACTGCGAGACAATTCGCATACCCGTTTATCGTTCTCCTCGGAATTGTTTTTTTAAAAACTCCACATTTGCTCTTTTCCGTTTCACTGCGAGACAATTCGCATACCCGTTTATCGTTCTCCCCGGAATTGTTTTTTTAAAAACTCCACATTTGCCCCTTCCCGTTTCACTGCGAGACAATTCGCATACCCGTTTATCGTTCTCCCCGGAATTGTTTTTTTAACCCTTAACCGGTGACGTGGTATTTGTGCCACACAACTGGTGACCTTGGGTCTGTCAGACCCAGTAAAAAAAACAGTTTTTTAAGTGCTTTTTCAACACACAACCAAATGCAACTGGCTATATTATCATTGTTTAAGGTAATTTTAAATTGTTAAAATAGAGTTATATGGCATTAATTAGAAAATAGGTAATTATACATGAAAAAATATAAAATGAGAGAGAAAATCCTAGTAGTTTGTATATAGCATTTATTATAATTTTTTTATCATTAACCAATCTTTTGTAACACATTATGGTTTTGGAAAATGAAACTTTAATGATTAAAGTACAAAATAAAATCAACGGAAAACAAGAAAAATATATATTATGAAAAACTGCAATGCCTGAAGTCAATGAAAAATCGTAATTCCAAAATATCACTCTCTAGCACAATGAATGCATATTTTTTCTACGCATGGTAAACAGACTGGTTTTTTTGCATCTAACGCAGCGCAGATTCGGTTTTCCGTCATTTTTGTAACTGCATATAAGACACCTTTTTCTTTTATAAGGTTCAACTTCCTCAGTTTCAGGAGAAGGTACAGGTTTATCTAAAAATTTAGATATACCTGTACGAAGTTCTCTTGGAAGTCTATTGTTAGCTAGTATCGCGTTTAGATGTTGTATAGTCACTCTCTAATTCATCATACCACTGTAGCGCTACTTTTTCATAATCTGGATCCGTAAATCGTACTGTTTTACTTCCAGAAGCCGTTGTACAAATGTTACGTATACGGTGACAATGCGTCTCACAGACCCTGTAGAGTTTTTAACTATTCGCTATAAATCTATGGTTACAAATAATAACACATGCTTTACGGCATCTAACTAACTACTGAATAGTAGGAGGGTATCTGACTAGGCGGACCGACACGTGCAATAGTTTAAGACTTAGGAGGGTTTAATTATATCAATGGGTCTCATAGACCCAGGGACACCAGTTAAGGGTTAAAAACTCCACATTTGCCCCTTCCCGTTTCACTGCGAGACAATTCGCATACGTGGATAAATTGTCGGGGATCTTTTGTCACGAGGGCATTTTGTCCGGGGATATTTTTTTTGGGAATATTTTGTCCAGGTATATTTTGTCGGGGATTTTTTGTCGGAGGATCAAGAAGCCTGATACGAAGATGGGTAAAATGCTGGGTTGAAAATTTTTTTAAGTTCCACCCTCTAATATCATAGCACTTTGCGATTTTTTCTTCTTAAATGACCTATTGACCGATTGCTGCAATAAAAACCCGCGAACGTCAACAAAATGAAAATGAAAATAATATATCTGTATAAGAGCGATAAAAATCGAAAAAAGAAAGCTATGTTCAAGTAGCCATATTTTGGTCAAAATTTATTATTTTCATTTTCATTTTGTTGACGTTCGCGGGTTTTTATTGCAGCAATCGGTCAATAGGTCATTTAAGAAGAAAAAATCGCAAAGTGCTATGATATTAGAGGGTGGAATTTGGAAATAGGGATGAAAATGCATCCTTTTAAGTTTTTTCAATATATTTTGCAAACGGAGAAAATTTCGAAATACTTTTTATAAAACTTTTTGTAGATAATTGAATCTTCCATCGAAATGGTTTATTTAACACAATTTACACAAAAAAAGTTTCGACCCAGCATTTTAAAGAAAAATATTTCAACATCTTTCATTTAAAAAAAATGTAAGATGTTGAAATAGTGTTCTTTAAAATGCTGGGTCGAAACTTTTTGATGACTCATTTAAAAAAATGTATCATTTCGATGGGAAATTCAATTCTCTACGAAAAATTTCATACAAAGTATATCGAAATTTTGCTTCATTTGCGAGATATATTCAAAAAACTTAAAAGAGTGCATTTTGACCTTTATTTCCAATTTCCACCCTATAATTTAATAGGTTTTTTCTTCATA
The DNA here is from genome assembly GCA_963575645.1 of Xanthostigma xanthostigma. Taxonomy (NCBI): domain Eukaryota; kingdom Metazoa; phylum Arthropoda; class Insecta; order Raphidioptera; family Raphidiidae; genus Xanthostigma; species Xanthostigma xanthostigma. The sequence continues at coordinate 19,937,238 of OY754473.1, read as the reverse complement.
AATGACCCATTGACCAATTCCTGCAATAACAACCCGTCAACGGCTTAGTTCCTTTTTAGGCGCGAATAGCGTAAGCTAAAGCGCCTATATGTACTCGCTTTGTCTGTGAATCTGTGAATCTGTGAGTCACGCTTTTTGTATCCAGCGTACAGCCCAAACGCCTTAACCGATTTTAAAAAACTTTTTTTTGTTCGATTCGTCTCCGGGTAACTTAAATCCTAACGTCGCCCGATTTTTGAATTTTTGTCCCAGAGGGGAGAAAATTAGGAAAAAAAAAGTTTTTTGCTTATTTCTCGCTCAATTTAAATCAGATCGGTTTGAAACCAGTCTTAAACGAAAGAGGAGAACATTTTACATATATTTCGTGTAACAGAATTTGCCCAAACAGTTTTTTTATCCCGATTTATGTAGAAATAAATTCATTTTATACATAATTATATAGAAATGAATTCAATTTAATTGTTGCACGGTTTAACATGACAATTTAAAATACGAGCACCAAGGTAATTTGAAATAGAAAGGATTGATTTTTTTTTAAGTTGGACTAAGTCTAAACCAATTCTGAAAATTTTAGGGGGGGTTGCCCGATTATTTATATAAATAAATGACTTCAAAAGTAGGCATATTTAACATTGGCTTTATGGTAAAACGGTAGATGGATGATATGTTTTCATTGATTTCTCCAAAACTAGTCGGTGGAAATTAAAAAAAAACTATTTAAATTAAAATTAAAACATTAATAAATTATTGAAAACAAAAAAACCCGTTGTGCCCGACTAATTAAAAAGATATTTAATTAAATAAATATCTTTTTAATTATAAATAAATATTAAAAAAAAGGCAAGCCTTTCATTTAAAATTGCCTTGGTAGTACTAAAATAAAAAGTTTGCATTTGTTCAAAAACGAATGCCATTATAAATATTGGTAAAATGCAACGCCTTCTGAGTTAACAATTTGAATAACTAATTTAGAACATAAAACTTTGACAGTTGCAAACGTCATTTTTGACATTTCTTACCATTCCGACACAACGGATGATCGGATTGTAACCAAATTTTGGGAGGATGTTTGATATGCAAATATAAAGTGATTTATTGTTTTTTGGGGAACATCGGCGCATGCGCAAAAGAGTATATCTTTTATAATGTTGTTTTATAAAATAATAATATAGTTTTTATAACGGCTTATTATTCTGCATATTTTACTAGAAATTTTTGTAATTTTTTTTGGGGATAATCGGCGCATGCGCAAAAGATATTATATGCTATGATGTTTTTTATATAATAATAGTAAACTTTTCATAACGGATTATTATTCTATATGTTTTACAAGAAAGTTTTGTAATTTATTTTTCGGGAAAATCGGCGCATGCGCAACAGAGAAAGAAGTACCTACCTTTCAATGTTGTTTTTTTTTATAATTATGATATACTTACATGTCATAACAGTTTATTAGCCTGTATATTTTTACAAGATAGTCATGAAAAAATGTGTTTTTCTAAATTTGTACTTAGTTTCAGAAATATTTTGAAAATAAAAAAAATCTAATGTTAATTTGTTCCGTAGATGTTAGTTAGGTATTTGACAAGCATTCTTTGTTTATTTTTAACATCATAACGTGATAACATATAGAAAACCATGAACACGAACAGCAAATTTTATAATATTTAGTGGTAACTATATACGCGTTACTATACGCGTTAACGGAAATTTTATTTTCTTTGTTATTATATGTCAAATGTCAATATTATAATTTATTAGTTGGAAAGGCCCCATAAACTAATTGCTGCAATTTGTTCGACTAGATTAAATTAACTAAAGCTTTGAAATTTCACACACAGCAAGTCTGGTGACAATGTATATATCCAATATGGCGGATGCCCCAAGATGACGGAATACCTTTTCCTTCTCAACCATCTTGAATAAAATAATCAAATAATTTTTATAATTTAATGTCATAATAGTTAAAATTTTGAAAGACTATAAAAACAAGAAAAATAAAATACTAATAAAAAGAAAGTTTTTATTGAAATGTACCAAAAAGAAAATATAATTTTTATAATTTAGGGTCACAATTATATTATTGACTAGCCGCTACCCGCGGCTACGCCCGCGATTGAGATGGAAATCGACTTTTGACATGCATATCAGGGGTTGAGGTATTGCACATATTTTGACAAACAATTTTCTTATTTTTCGTAAAAAATTTTTATTTTTTTTTAATAAAAAGTATCCTATGTTACTTCTAATACCTTCAAGAGTGTATGTGCAAAGTTTCATGATGATCGGTTAAGTAGTTTTTGCGTGAAAGCGTAACAAACAAACTTACATTCGCATTTATAATATTTCGTTTTCATAAAATTTGTAAGTCCGGTCCTGTCGGGCCGATTTTAATGAAATTTTAATAGCACATTTTAATCATTACTAAAGGGTTAAATTTCAATTTTGAAACGATTCGGAGAAATTTTTCGGTATTTTTGGGCCCAAAAAATGTTTTCAACCCTTTCTTATTTTTCGTAAAAAATTTTTATTTTTTTTTAATAAAAAGTATCCTATGTTACTTCTAATACCTTCAAGAGTGTATGTGCAAAGTTTCATGATGATCGGTTAAGTAGTTTTTGCGTGAAAGCGTAACAAACAAACTTACATTCGCATTTATAATATTAAATTGTGACTAATAAACGATCATAGAGTTTACAGCTAACGCTTTTATATTTATGAACCTAAATTAATTATTAATAAATTATTAAAATGATTTTTTCCTTTCTGTGTTTCAATACTTTCAACTGTTATTTTTTTATTAGATTAAGTTAATTAAATTATATTATTAAGCTCAAAGTGTCGTTAAAAATATACATCAATTTTCGAACATAACGTTGGGGTATATTATGTAAAATTCGCGCCTTGTAATTCTTGAATTACTTGTGTCTTCAGACAATATTTTTATATCAAATAATCAATAGTTTGTATTACGTACTGCCTACCTGTTTACATCTAAATATACACGGTGTCCCAACGAAAACTTGTACCCCCATAAAACTAGGCAAAATAAAAGTTTTGACAAAAATCCAAAAGCACGTCGATTTTTATATCAAAGGGGACCAATTTTTATGCAAAAATCATTCCTGCATCTCTAGCCCTGTGCGGGGGGTAGCAACCCCCCCAAATGTATTAATGGGACGGGGGTCAAATGATCCCTAATTTGAAAGGGTTTTTTATTACTTACACAACCGTATTTGTTTTTTCAATTCAATCGATTTGTTACCAAGAAATTGCTTCTTGAATTTTCGAAGTTAAAAAAAACTAATAAAAGCACAAAAAGGCTTAAACTATCGAATGTATTGCTCAAAATAACCTTCACCAATTGCCATACAATAATACATTCTGGATTCAAATCCCGATCTTACTTCTCTCAAGACCGCAGGAGTTATAAGCCGGCATTCGGCGATAATTATTTGTCTGAATTTTTGTGTATTTTCGGGTCGAGTGACGTAAATGATTGATTTCAGATGATCCCAAAGAAAGAAATCTAGTGGGTTGAAATCTGGGGATCTAGCTGGCTATTCTATTGCACCTCTCCGACCAATACATCGTTTGGGAAAAACGCTCATTCAAAAACTCTCGAACCTGAACAGCATAAAGTGGGGGTGCACCATCTTGCTGAAAAGTTATTTGATCCTCATTTTGAGTAATACATTCGATTGTTTAAACATTTTTAAACCCTTTTGTGATTTTATTAATTTTTTAACTTAGAAAATTAAAGAAGCAATTTCTCGGTAACACATCAATTGAAATGATAAAAACAAATACGGTTGTGTAAGTAATAAAAAACGCTTCCAAATTACGGATCATTTGATCCCCCCGTCCCATTAAAAAATTAGGGATGTTGCTTTTTATTCATAAAAATATTGCCAAATCATTTCGCTTTCTCCTTAAAAAGTTTAGAGAAATGTCGCAACTTTAAAACACTTCTCTAAATTTTGTAAGGTCTTGTCGAAACGTCCGCCATAAAAATTGTTTTAATTTTTAGCCTTGTATCCCGTACTACTTTACTGTTTCATTATAAACAAGGTGTCTTATTTTATTACAAAATAATTATGAATAGGGCCAACATTGTTACAAATTGAATATAATGAGTGGTTTACAGAGGCCGAGGCCAAAACAGTGTGTTAAAAGACAAACCTCAACTGCCAGGGCCCCCCTTTGCTTCTTATGAGTTACCTTGCAGGTAAAACGAGTATGTGTAGTGTAACGGTTCACAATTGGTGGCTCCTTAGTTAAAAATGTATATCGAGCCTATGGTGTGAAAAATCAAGTTTGAAAAGGAATACGCGCTAGTAAATGAGTGCAAGCGAGAAGGGCAGTTGACTGTGATGCGCGCAAGAGAGTACGTTGCTGTGAGAAACTGTTGCGATCCGGTCTACTCTAGAGGGCAGATAGGAATCGGCTGACGATACAACACGGGGAGGCCGGCGAACCGTGGCAGCGGCCGCATCGATGATAGAGGAGCGATTTTTGATTGTTAGGAATTGAGAAATAATAGTTGTGAAATTATTTTTGGAATCGACTGCTGTTTGGCAGTTCGATTTGTTTTGAGATTTTTCTTGGATGTTTTGGGATTGGTTGAACTTTGTTAGAGTTTTGGATTTTGATAAATCTTCTGTGATTTCTATTTTGTTGGATTTTGGACCTGATTCGGTCAGATTGTTGTTAGAGTTTGATTTGATTGATTGTTGATATCATTGTTGGCTGGAAGTACAATTTTGGATCTGTGTTTTGCTGTAATAGGCCAGTCATATCTTACATTAAACTCGCAAACTAACATGTAGTTCTGATTTTTTAATATGTTATTAGGACCACTACCAGTAGCGTATATCCAAGTTTGCAGCTTCGAAAGACCTGTGCTAACTTTGCAGCACTCAAAAAACTGCGAAATTTTCGCACTTTTTTTGGTATTCTCAATATAGGTCTTAAACTATGCATTTTTTTATAAAATATTTTTTATACGTTTTTAAGTAGACTAAAATTGCTACAATTTGAGACCAGAGCCAGCTCTGTAGGTTCAATACTTACCAAGATACAGCTTTCCAAAAATTGACCAGTTTTTTCAAAAAAGTGAAATTTTAAGATTTGGTCAATTTTTGTCCCCGATATCGGGGAAAATACTCATTTTAAGGGTAATATCATAGGAACATATATTGTAGCAAATGTAATTAGCTTTAATTTAAGCAGAGAACGACGTCTGTAGGCCATATAGTTTACTCACAAATTTTAAAAATACAAAAAATGAGAAAACTGCATTTTCGCAAATTTAAATTTAATACCTAGTAATCGTTATGTAAATCCATTAAGTGATTTTAATGTGGTTGAGTAACAAAATTGAGTAGCATAGTAGCATATACGAGTAACATAATAAAAAAAAAAAACATAATTGATAACATCATAAAAAAATTATGCAGTTTTTGACAAAATACCGTCGTATTTCAGCCATTTTGTAAAAAATATTTACAAATTATATTCATGAACCTTCCTCATTTATCGCTCTTTCTATTACCGAAAACAATTTCAAAATTCGGTGCGTGGTTTACTAGAAGAGAGCGGAGAAAAGGACAGAGACTTTGTTTTTAACTATGCAGTCTTTGACAAAATACCGTCGTATTTCAGCCATTTTGAAAAAATATTTACAAATTGTATACAGAAACCTTCCTCGTATATTTTTCTTTCTATTAGCGAAAACCATTTCAAGATCCGGTGCGTGGTTTAGAAGAAATGAGCGGAGAAAAAGACAAAGATAGGCAGACTCTCTGTTTATAACTATGTAGTCTTTGCTAAAACACCGTCGCTGTTCTGGCATTTTGTAAAAAATATTTACAAATTATATACAGAAACTTTCCTTGTTTATCGCTCTTCCGACTACCGAAAAGCATTTCAAGATTCAGTGCATGGCTTAGAAGAAGTGAGCTGAGAAAAAGACAAAGACAGACAGATGATTTATTTTTAACTATGCAGTCTGAGCTAAAACACTGTCGTAGTTCAGGCATTTTGTAAAAACTATTTACAAATTATATACAGAAACCTTCCTTGCTTATCGCTCTTTCCATTACCGAAAACCATTTTAAGATCCGGCGCACAGTTTAGAAGAACACCGACGGTGTTTTGTCAAAGACTGCATAGTTAAAAACAGTCTCTGTCTGTCTTTGCCTTTTTCTCTGCTCACTACTTCTAAACCATGCGCCGGATCTAAAAATGGTTTTTAGTAGTAGAAAGAGCAATAAACGAGGAAAGTTTATGTATATAATTTATAAATATTTTTTACAAAATACCTGAACTACGACGGAATTTTAGCAAAGACTGCATAGTTAAAATCAGAGTCTCAGACTGTCTTTGTCTTTTTCACCGCTCACTTCTTCTAAACCACGCACCGGATTTTGAAATGGCTTTCGCTAATAGGAAGATCAATATACGAGGAAGGTTTCTGTATACAATTTGTAAATATTTTTTCAAAATGGCTGAAATACGACGGTATTTTGTCAAAGACTGCATAGTTAAAAACAAAGTCTTTGTCCTTTTTTCCGCTCTCTTCTAGTAAACCACGCACCGAATTTTGAAATTGTTTTCGGTAATAGAAAGAGCGATAAACGAGGAAGGTTCATGAATATAATTTGTAAATATTTTTTACAAAATGTCTGAAATACGACGGTATTTTGTCAAAAACTGCATAATTTTTTATGATGTTATCAATTATGTTATTTTTTTTTATTATGTTACTCATTTATGCTACTATGTTACTCAATTTTGTTACTCAACCACATTAAAATCACTGAATGGATTTACATAACGATTACTAGGTATTAAATTTAAATTTTCGAAAATGCAGTTTTCTCATTTTTTGTATTTTTAAAATTTGTGAGTAAACTATATGGCTTACAGACGTCGTTCTCTGCTTAAATTAAAGCTAATTACATTTGCTACAATATATGTTCCTATGATATTACCCTTAACATGAGTATTTTCCCCGATATCGGGGTCAAAAATTGACCCAATCTTAAAATTTCACTTTTTTGAAAAAACTGGTCAATTTTTGGAAAGCTGTATCTTGGTAAGTATTGAACCTACAGAGCTGGTTCTGGTCTCAAATTGTAGCAATTTTAGTCTACTTAAAAACGTATAAAAAATATTTTATAAAAAAATGCATAGTTTAAGACCTATTTTGAGAATACCAAAAAAAGTGCGAAAATTTCGCAGTTTTTTGAGTGCTGCAAAGTTAGCACAGGTCTTTCGAAGCTGCAAACTTGGATATACGCTACTGGTAGTGGTCCTAACAACATATTAAAAAATCAGAACTACATGTTAGTTTGCGAGATTAGCGATTTTTAATGTAAAATATGACCGGGCTATAATAAGTGATTCCAATGTTGATTTTATTGTAACATCGTTTTGAATAACTAGCGTTCTATTTTTGAATTTAGCTATTATTAATTACGCACATCTGCAATTGAAAAAAAGAGACAAGTAAATAATAAAGAAAAGTAAATATAATTTAATAACAGATAGTAGATAATTATTTAAACGACATTCAAATAAAGATCCCACGGTCTGATAATTGTCAGCCTTGTTGTTCTGTTGAACTTAAGTTAGTTTCTATTTGAGGTTGTGGAATATTTTCAGGACGATTCTACTCATGATTATTTTGTGTTAGTCTAAACTTTAGGTTTTATAGAAGAGAGTTCTAGTATCATTTTTCTCGCACTCAATCTTGGACCGCTTGTGTCCAAATTTAAACTAACGGAACCCACGACCCTTGCACCGCTAAGCTTGCTAACCGGAAGTTTCGTTATAGTAGGTATTATTTAAGGATTACTATAAATAAGAGACAGCGACAATAGTGTACTCATAACGGAAAAGAAAGAAGAAGAAAAATTGTTACCGTCTCTCCTTCATAATAGTCCTTAAATTAATCATTCAGCCGATATACAAGACCGGCTGGTGCAAGCTCGACCCTTGTTGGGAGCGCTACTTCCTACAGAACATTGCAATCCAGCAGCAAATGCAGTTACATTACAATATTCCCTCTGAGGGGACTGTTTCTTGGTTTCTTCTCTATCCTCCGACCTTTCTGGGGTTTCGTTTCCCGTCCTCCGCCGGCATAATTCATCGGGTCACGGAGACACACAAGCCCTCCCACCGCATCAAGGTATAAAAGTCCACAGGGAGGGGTATGTTGATTGATGGTTGATAATGAGGGCTGCTGGCTTGATCTCACACGAAACTTGTTCTCGTGCTTGATGCTCTGCTAGCTTGACAAGTAAATTTAGTGGAACAACAAGCAAACGAACAAGCTTCACGTGAGACGAAACCAGCAGCCGATCTCCAAGCAAAATACCATGCATAGCAGCCTGCCAACGAATCTAGCAAGCAAGCTAGCCCGAAATCTAGCACCGTAGCGGGGTGCTTTAAGTGACATAACTAAATCCTGCTTCGCGATTGGTTCAAGGCAGCTGTGCATGAAAAATAGCACCGGGCAATTCTTCAAAATATAGCGATGATTTTTCTCTTTATTACGCGTAATTTAACAAATGCGTAATTTTGGAAACGTATAACATTTATTTGCTTTATGACCTGTCTTTTCAACCCCTACTTAGTAGATCATAAAGTAAAGATGCGTTTTATATTCCCATAGTTACGCATTTGTACGATAAGTGTAATGTGAAAAAAAACTGGGAAAAAATCACAGCATTTGTTATTGTCAAAATAATATGTAATTTATGTGATTTATTACAGTGAGGAATAAAAATATTAATTGACAAGCGATGTAAGTGAAATCGTGTAATGAATGAACTTATTTAAAGAGACTTTTGAGATTACAAAATTAAATCTGTACGGGCGAAGTCGACAGGACAGCTTATCAGTACAATAAAAAAAATGGTTAGCTACTCGACGCGTAGTAAAACTTAGATTTACAGAGGCTACGTGGAAAAAATCTAATTGAATGGGTGATTAATTCCGAGTTTTTTCCCAAAATACGGTTCAAAATTTTATAAAGTAGAATGTAGGTACCTTTATCGCTGAGAAGATCATCTCTTGGAAATTTTAACAATTTATGTTAATCATTTTAAATTTTTATCCAACTTTCTTACACGAAACAAATTGTATTATCACGTTGGATGTCAATAATAAGTCGAACAGTTTGAAATGCACGTGAACGGAGTCGCGAGTTCAGCTAGTAATACATTATAATGATACTGCCTAATTACCAACGTAAAAATCGTATTCACACACAAAAAAACTAACGGACAGACAAATAAATCGACAGAAAAACAAACCGACGGACAAATAAACCGACAAACAAATCAACAGACTTTTTGCACTTTAAAACGAAACATGCTTGTAAAATAAACAAACCAACAGACAAACAGACTTTAGTCCTTTATGTGTTCTTTTCGATGCAGAAATAGATCACACGATTTCGAAAATTTTAAGGGGCATTTTCTGCATGGAACGTCATGTAATAATACTTCCTTATGAGCATTTATACTCCGTTTAGTTCTAAGCCCACAATCTATAGAAATTTTGTAATCTGCTGAGACTTTTTTAGAAACAGTTCTTGATATTCCGCGCTCTACTATTTTTTAGAACCTTAGTGACCTTGATGATCTCCGTATTTGTCATTTCAGCCGGTTTTAAAGAATTCACGATATTATCGAGAACGACTCGATTTCTAACTGGTGTACAAATTCGTCCAACTCGTTTAAAACAATTTCTGAAATGGCTGATGCCGGCGTTTTTTCGTTTTTTATTATAATAAATTCTTCCAGGTCAGCTAACAGCGGATCTGGAGTATTTTTATGGCTGGCCTCATGAACAAAATATTCGGCAGCCGTATCGAATTTAGATGTACAAACTTCGCAGACAATGTTCCACGAAAAAATTACGGTGTTCAAATTTGCACTCGCCATTATAAAATTTTATTTATGAAATAAATGAAACCAACAGAATTTATATAAGCAAAATCGTTGCTTCACGAGATCTTCTGACAAATTGAATGATTTCGGAAGCTGTGATCGTCTCTTATATAAGTTTAATGACAGGTAATTTTTTCAAAACCGTAGACTCAAAAACAGTGTTATTAAGAGTTTGTAAAAAGTAATTAGGATGATTTACCTGAGGATGATATTTTAGGATTTTCTACAAAATGGCATTAGGTTCGGTGCAGCTGATTTGTGGTGTTATTCATTACTCGGATCATTTCAAGCCCTTTACCTAGTCCCTTTATCTTTGAGGCTAGCTACGTAAGATTAATTTTTTCAGGAGGGTTAAGTTTACCATAAAGAAGTAGAGTTAGGCATTTTAGCTCACTAAAAAGAGCGCTCTGTTTAGTTTATCATTCATCCGCGAACAAGTTCCCTCTTATAGTTCGCTGTTAAGATGCTTCAGGTTCGAAGAAAGAGTAGAATAAAACAGTCAAACTTACACTGTAACGAACAGAAATGTCATTTCAAATAATAGACAATTTCTTAGTTCATTCATGGAATGATATTTAACTGATAAATACGCATCGTACAGATTCCACAATATTCATTTTTTTTTGTCGTCCGCCGTCTTCAGTGCGTGGTAAATAATTGAAGAACGAATTGATATCTAAATTGGCTACGAACTAGTGTATTCACTTCACTCATGAGAGCGCTCTCGCGAACTATACTAGGGTTTAACAGTTTTACAAACCCGGCTTATAAAATAAATTTGTCACATTTGAAAACAAAATTAAGAAAATCAGTTTAAAAGAATTCAAATTGTTAGCTTCAAAAACCGAAATTTTTAAGTTTTCTGGAAAGCTGTTGTTTAGAATATTTCCAAATTCTTGTGTAGAAACCGATTCTAATGAAGAGCAAATCAAAGAAACAATTCATCAGAGTAATGCTTTTTTAAAGGAAGCCATGGAAAAATAAAATGCTATTCTATTCAAAAACCGGTTTTTTTGTAAATCTGGAATACGAAAACCGGTTTTACAAAAAGTCGGTTTTAGTATAAACCCTAAACTACACGGCTCTATAAAGAACCGGTGTTCCAAGCTTCATACGATTACGTAGCCGGTTTTCAAGAGACACGTGTCCAAAAATCACGATTTTTCGCATTCGCTGGCTTGCAAAAGGGGAATCATGAAAACGTCACATTAACAAGTCCAACTTATCAAATTATTGCATTGTCACCGATTCTTGATAAGTGTACAAAGTTTAAATTAAATCTGCCCGTTTAAAGTGGGTCAAAATCGAGCCCAAAGAAGTCGGTTACAAGTGTTTACATACATACAAGTGTTTATAATTACATACATACATTTAGGTGAAACTAATACAAAGCGTGTAAAAATACATTAAGTTAAGGAAAAGTGTGTTTTGGTTTGCATGGATTTGCCTTTCTTGTCTTTTTAACTATGTAAGTCCAAAAAAATAAATCAGGTTTATTCTATCAAACTGTATTTAAAATAAACCAACGAATTAATTTTAAAATGCTTGTTTTGTGACCTTTTCCACTATAGTTAGAGTATTGAACCAATGGGAGGATATGCGCAAGTATTTCAAGAGTTACAAGGCGCGAAATTTTATTTAATGTTTGAAAATCGGTGTATATTTTTAACGCAACTTGGAGTTTAATAATATAATTTAATTAACTTAATCTAAGAAAAAATAACATTTGAAAATATTGAAACACAGAAAGAAAAAAGTCATTTTAATAATTTCATGTCATGTAAAAATTAAACAAAGAATGCTTGTCTACTAGCTAACTAACATCTTCAGAACAAAAGAACAACATTTCCGAAATTATGTATAAGTTTATAAAAAAAATCATAACTTTCTCGTAAAAACAGATTGAATAATAAACCGTTATGAAAAACAAACCATTATTATATAAAAACAATTTTATAGAATATATCTCTTCTGCGCATGTGCCGACTTTCCCCGAAAGAATTTGTTACAAAACTTTCTTGTGAAATAGAATAATAAAACATTACAAAAAGTACACCATTATTATATAAAAAACAACAATGACATTTATCTCTTTTGCGCATGCGCTGATTTTTCCCAAAAAACTCTTTTAAAAATAGATTGAATAATCAACCGTTATGAATAGTATATCATTATTATACGAAAACAACTTTGTAACATATATCTCTCCTGCGCATGCGCCGAATTTCTCACAAATAAACTTTAACAAAACTGTCCTGTAAAATAGAATAATAAACCATTATAAAAGATACACCATTATTATATAAAAAAACAGCCTTGTAGTATATAATATATCCTCTACGCATGCGCTAAGTTTCCCCAAAAACAATAGAGCTCTTCATATTTGCATACCAAACATCTTCCCAAAGTTTTGTTTCAATCCGCTCATCCGTGATGTCGGAATGGTAAAAAATGTCAAAAATGACGTTAGCATCTGTCAAAGTATTATGTTCTAATAATTAGTTATTTAAATTGTTAACTCAGAAGACGTTGCATTTCACTAATATTTGAAATGGAATTTGTTTTTAGGCGCGACCCAAGCAATAGCTGGAAGCGCTTATATGTACTCGCTTTGTCTGTGAATCTGTATGTCACGCTTTTTTGTGGATTGTGTACAGCTCAAACGCCTTAACCGACTTTAAAAAACTTTTATTGTTCTATTCGTGTCCGGGTAACTTAGATCCTAACGTCCACTGATTTTTGAATTTTGACCCCAGAGGGGAGTATAAAAGAAAAAACGAAGTTTCTCGCTTATAACTCACTCAATTTAAATCAAATCGGTTCGAAAACTGTCTTATACGAAAGAGGAGAAAATTTTACATCATACATTAGAATTTGCCCAAACATGGCAAACATTTTTCGGTTATCTCTCTCTGCTGTATAGTGCAATATGGTAATTTAAAGATTGCGTTTGTTCTGTCTTAATATAAAATTGGTCGATAATTTTATATATGAAAATAATAAAATGAAAATATTGCATTTGTTCAAAAAACGGATGCCATTTAAAATATTATTTTGTTATAATTTTAGTTAACAATGTGAATAACTAATTATTAGAACATAATACTTTTACAGATGCAAACGTCATTTTTGACATTTTTTACCATTTCGACACTACGGATGAGCGGATTAAAACCAAATTTTGGGGGATGTTTGATATGCAAATATGAAGTGGCTTATTGTTTTTGGGGAACATCGGCGCATGCGTAAGAGAGTATATCTCTTATAATGTTGTTTTATATAATAATATAGTTTTTATAACGGTTTATTATTCTATCTATATTTACTAGAAATTTTTGTAAATTTTTTAGGGATAATCGGCGCATGCGCAAAAGAGATATTATATACTATGACGTCTTTTTATATAAAAATGGTATACTTTTCATAATTGTTTATTAATTTATTTTACAAGTAAATTTTGCAAGAAGTTTTCTTGAGGAAAGACGGCGCATGCGCAGGGGATATATACTATAATGTCGTTTTTTATATAATAATAGTATACTTTTCATAACGGTTTATTATTTCTCTCTGTTTTACAAGAAAGTTTTGTAATTTATTTTTGGGGAAAATCGGCGCATGCACAAAAGAGATATTATGCTATAACGCTTTTTATATAAAAATGGTATACTTTCCATAATGGTTTATTATTTTATTTTATAGGAAAGTTTTGTAAAAAGTTTTGTTGGACAAAGACGGCACTTCCGCAGGAGATATATATTATAACTTGTTTTTATATAATAATAGTATACTTTTCATAACGGCTTATTATTCTATCTGTTTTACAAGAAAGTGTTGTAAATTATTTTTGGGGAAAATCGACGCTTGCGCACAAGAGATATTATATGCAATAACGTTTTTTACATAAAAATGGTATACTTTCTATAATGGTTTTTTATTTTATTTTACAAGAAAGTTTTGTAAAAAGTTTTTTTGTAGAAAGACGGCGCATGCGCAGGAGATGTATATTATAACATCGTTTTTTATATTATAATAATAGTATACTTTTCATAACGGTTTATTATTCTATCTGTTTTAGAAGAAATTTAATGTTGTTGTTTATATAATTATGATATAAATTTCATAACGGATTATTAGTATGTATATTTTTGCAAGATAGTTTTAAAAAAAATGTGTTTTTCTAATTTTGTAGTTTCGGAAATATTTAAAAAATAAACAAAATCTATTGTTCTTTTGTTTTGTAGATGTTAGTTAGATATTTGGCAAGGATGCTTTGTTTAATTTTAACATAACGTGATGACATATAGAAAATCATGAAAACGAATATAGTGGGATCGATCCAACTCAAGGTTTGAAGTCGGAAAAAACATTTTTTTTCCTATATTGTAGTTTAGAGTCTCCTCTATACATTAAAAATATTTTTGGTCCAGCAGGTGGTGGGGAAGGGGGGGAAATGACCATGGAAAATATGGGAAAATGAGTTTTTAGACAATAACTTTCTTAGTTGAAGTTGGACGGGAAAAAACCAATAGGTAAAAATGAAGGGCTCAAAAATACGCATAAACTGGTTTTTTGTTTTTTAAAATCGGTCCAGCGGTTCCCGAGATATCACGATTTGAATCAGCAAAACGGAGGCTGTACTTTTTTGTCGCGGCGAGAGCGTCCGAGAGCCGTGTTGGTTTTTTTTGCAAGGAAGAAATCGACTTAGGGACTTGAAATTTTTTTCCTCGGCACATGGTCGGGTCCAAATGGTTGTCTGCAAATTTCAATTCCCTAACTCGATTAGAAGGGAAGGGGGAGGGGAAATAAAAAAAAAAATTCAAATTGACCGACTTTCTTTATTTATCGGCCGATCTCGCACAACCAACGTGACTTTATAAAGGAACATTGGAACTTTAATTTTCAATATTTTTTTTTTATTTTTCGCCATAAATAAACAAATTATGGCGAAAAAACCAATTTTTTTTTTCGAAAAAACGTGTTTTTTTCTGGGAAGGAAGGGGGTGGGGGAAAAAAAATAATGCCATTAAACGCGTTTTTTATTATCTTTAATTTAAGACGCCATGGAATGTAATCTGATGATTAGGAAGGGCGGAGGAGACCCGCAAAGTCTTTGCCCTGTAGCGGAGCGAGGAAAAGGGTTACGGACTTCAACCTTGGCTTATTTTCAAGGTACATCAATTGGCTTTCTAAATCTTTTAATTCGAAACCGATATCTCGATTAGGGCATGAAGGAACGCGTGATAAGCTTATCAATTCGTATGTGCATCGCAACCGCCGAGCAGCGAGATGCCGGGGGCGGAGCCTAGCGCTCCCTCTCCTTTCCTTTCACTTTCACCAATACTTCCCCACTCTGCGCGTACGTGTGTAGTGCTGAGCGGGAACTTTCAGTTCAAAATTATTTTTGAATATATCGGTCACATCTCGCTCGTTTTTACCCGATTCACTTCATTTTTTTTTTTAATATGACCTATAATACTTCACCGCTAATCTACCCTCACCGTTTTTAGAATATTCTAGTACCTTTTCCACGACTCGGTAATAAATTATTGAATAACATCCACGCGAAAACAGAGAGTAGCACTCAAGTATAGTAGCGGTGAAGTATAGGTCATATTAAAAAAAAAAATGAAGTGAATCGGTTAAAAACGAGCGAGATGTGACCGATATATTCAAAAATAATTTTGAACTGAAAGTTCCCGCTCAGCACTACACACGTACGTGGGGAAGTATTGGTGAAAGTGAAAGGAATGGAGAGGGAGCGCTAGGCTCCGCCCCCGGCATCTCGCTGCTCGGCGGCTGCGATGCACATACGAATTGATAAGCCTATCACGCGCTCCTTCATGCCCTAATCGAGATATCGGTTTCGAATTAAAAGATTTAGAAAGCTAATTGATGTACCTTGAAAATAAGCCAAGGTTGAAGTCCGTAATCCTTTTCCTCGCTCCGCTACAGGGCAAAGACTTTGCGGGTCTCCTCCGCCCTTCCTAATCATCAGATTACATTCCATGGCGTCTTAAATTAAAGATAATAAAAAAACGCGTTTAATGGCATTATTTTTTTCCCCCCACCCCCTTCCTTCCCAGAAAAAAACACGTTTTTTCGAAAAAAAAAATTGTTTTTTTCGCCATAATTTGTTTATTTATGGCGAAAAATAAAAAAAAATATTGAAAATTAAAGTTCCAATGTTCCTTTATAAAGTCACGTTTGTTGTGCGAGATCGGCCGATAAATAAAGAAAGTCGGTCAATTTGAAATTTTTTTTATTTCCGCTCCCCCTTCCCTTCTAATCGAGTTAGGGACTTGAAATTTGCAGACAATCATTTGGACCCGACCATCTGCCGAGGAAAAAAATTTCAAGTCCCTAAGTCGATTTCTTCCTTGCAAAAAAAATCAACACGGCTCTCGGACGCTCTCGCCGCGACAAAAAAGTACAGCCTCCGTTTTGCTGATTCAAATCGTGATATCTCGGGAACCGCTGGACCGATTTTAAAAAACAAAAAACCAGTTTATGCGTATTTTTGAGCCCTTCATTTTTACCTATTGGTTTTTTCCCGTCCAACTTCAACTAAGAAAGTTATTGTCTAAAAACTCATTTTCCCATATTTTCCATGGTCATTTACCCCCCTTCCCCACCACCTGCTGGACCAAAAATATTTTTAATGTATAGAGGAGACTCTAAACTACAATATAGGAAAAAAAAATGTTTTTTCTGACTTCAAAAACAGGGTTTTTTTTCGACAGATCGCTCCCACTAAATAGCAAATATCATAATGTTTAATGGTAACCGTTACCCGCGTTACTGCACGCGCTAACGGAAATTTTCTTTTCTTTGTTATTATCTGTCAAATGTCAATATTATAATTTATTAGTTGGAAAGGCCCCGTAGTCGAATTGTTGCAATTTGTTCGACTAAATTAAATTAACTAAATTTTTTTCGAGTAATAATAAGTCTGGTGACAATGCATATCTTTACTAATATATAAAGCTGAAGAGTTTGTTTGTTTCATGTGCACCCTGGTGAACAAAAAAATGTTTGTAAAAATCGGTAGAGGCGTTTCGGCTGTACGCGTGACATAAAAAAGCGTGACACAGATTCACAGAAAAAGCGAGTACATATAGGCGCTTTAGCTTACGCTATTTGCGCTTAAAAACCTATAAAATTTAAAATCATTAACAAATTATTTTTTTTTAAATAAATTTATTGATCTAAAAATTTCGACATTTCCATTATATGTAAAAAAGTTACACTTATTAATAATAATAATTAACACTAATAATAAATTAATTATATATAATAAATAATTAATAATAATAATTTGAACCAGATATACTTAATGTTACTAATGATTGTTCAAGGATATACATAATGTAACAAAACTGCTGTAGTCCGTGGCGGAAATTATTTATTTGCAATAATAAATGTTTAACAAAACAGTAAAACACACAAACGAAAGCATACTTCTTTAACTTAACAGAAATAATAACGTTAACAGAAACAAAACTAATAGTTCTAAATTATAAAATAAAAGACTAAGTAACAGAGAATATAGAGTCACTAAATTAAGTACACAAAATATTCACAACACAAAGTTTATCAGCAAACTTGTCTATTAATTAGTCATTTATTTAAAACCGTGTCAATACAACTCACGAACAACTCGAATAACTAACTAACTGACTTGCCCACTCTGCTCGCCTTTTATAGTTTTCGGCCCATGCTCTAGAATGTTCTTCCCGCATCGAGATCTCTTCCTTTACATGCATTGGCATCTCTCCAAGCGATTCTAAGAAATCGGGTCTAACTTCGCTACCTGCTTTTCCGCACCGAGATCCCTTCCTTTACATGTATTTGTGTCTCTCCAAGCGATTGTCTAAAGGTCGGATTTTTTTGCCTGTTTCCATTGTTGTTGTTTCTAGTAGTTTCTACCGATTCCAGAGTCGTCCCATCAAGGGGCACGCAACAATATTATGCGTGAGGTGGAAGTCAATATCTCATTTCTCAAGTTTCCGTAACAATAGGGTTCCGTTTAATACCTTCGAGTACGGAATTCTAAAAGCTGACAATTAGATTTTCAAATTTTTTAAACTAGTGTGTAAAGACTTTAAATACTTTTTAATTAAGATGACCTCTTTGTTATCTTAAGAATTGAATTCGTTTTCAAAAAGTTTTGGGAAATCTGTGCAATTCTATATACCTACTTGGTTTAATTAAAATATTTTTATGTAGTATGTATCAAAGAAAGATGGAAAACCAATCATTAGAAATAAATCTGATACAATTGTTTGAACATTAAACAATTCTTATTCTTAAATATTTTCCATTCTCAAATAAATTGACTCGGTGCGACACAATTGCTACTTTTAGAACATAATATAAAGATAAACGAAACTTCGAGCTGTGAATCGACTTCGTTCAGAACGGTACTGTACAATCAACACAATAACATAGAAAACAGAAGAATAAACAAAATTCCACGCGTTTCGCCGAATCGATTTTGTTTATTCTCGCATTTTTAAAAATGTATATTGTTTCATTACTTTTTGGATTGAGTTGATTTGACGCCTTGCACTGTGTTGCGCTGTGTCTTTCTCGTCATTTATTACTGTCAGTATGATTTCGAAGTGTCCTGAAGAAGCCTGCTGTGCCTCCCAATTCATGGGTTTTCAGAGTTAGGCCAAGCTATAGTGATTTAAAACAGCGTTCTCGTGACATAAAGACTAGTAGCAAACCGATTGTGCGATGATATAAAAGATAATAAGCAGATGAATAGGTATGTGTTTTTCACTCGAGTTTCTGGTCCATTTGTTAGTTATCAACAGTTTATTGCAAAAAAAACGCGATTTTTGTCTTTTTTTGCTTGTAACTTTGAAATTAATGGAGCAATCAGAATGCCCCACTGAAATGGTTTGTAGAGAATTGAAATATCTACAGAATGAGAGGTCGAATGTCTTAATCGGATAATTAGGTCCTGAAAAATTTAAGAAAAACCAGAAAATTAGGCGTTTTTTCGAAAATTTATAGCTCCGTCATTTTTTGAGCTGGAGCGCTAAAATTTTGAGAGAAAGTAGGGATTATAATGTTCTTTATATGTGCCAAAGATGGGTGCTGTCGGATTATTAGTTTTCGCGAAACCACGATTGAAAGTTTGCAGTGCGCTTTTTTCCGGCAGGCCTGTATGCGTTACCGTAAGACCGATAATAATTTCAAAAAAAGTTTTGAAAAGTTGACATCGTGCACTACAAAACGTAGATTTCAGTTTTTCGATCAGATGCCTAGAAACATGCTAAAACACTCGTAAAGTTCGTGAAAAACGGCCGAGCGCGCCCTCTCAGTCGAGTGGTGGGGGAATATAAATAACGTGCGCGCCGCGCACTCTATTACTATATATACGCTTCTCCGCCGCTGCTCCTTCCACTACCACTCGACTGCGAGCACGCGCTCGGCCGTTTTTCGCGAACATTACGAGTGTTTTTAGCATGCTTCCAGGCATCTAATCGAAAAACTGAAATCTACGTTTTGTAGTGCACGATGTCAACTTTTCAAAACTTTTTTTGAAATTATTATCGGACTTACGGTAACGCATACAGGCTTGCCGGAAAAAATCGTACTGCAAACTTTCAATCGCGATTTCGCGAAAACTAATAATCCGACAGCACCCACCTTTGGCACATATAAAGAACATTATAATCCCTACTTTCTCTCAAAATTTTAGCGCTCGAGCTCAAAAAATGACGGAGCTATAAATTTTCGAAAAAACGCCTAATTTTCCGGTTTTTCCTAAATTTTTCAGGACCTAATTATCCGATTAAGACATTCGACCTCTCATTCTGTAGATATTTCAATTCTCTACAAACCATTTAATTGGGGCATTCCGATTTCTCCATTAGCTTCAAAGTTACAAGCAAAAAAAATCAAAAATTGCGTTTTTTTTGCAATAAACGGTTGATAACTTACTAATGGACCGGAAACTCGAGTGAAAAACATATACCTATTCATCTGCTTATTATCTTTTTTATCATCGCACAATCGGTTTGCTACTAGTCTTTATGTCATGCAAAAATGCTCTACAGATTCTATATTTGAGTGCCGACAAAGCAGCACATTTACCAATTACATGTTAGGATGATTCATCGTCCTCTCCACACCACCTGCACAAGACACATTAAGTTGAGAGACATTTTAAATTGAGTTTGGTTCTCAATTTGACACTACGGTATCTGTTTAAATATAAGATCAAACTGACAAGCAATGCGTGAAAATAATTGTTATGTTGTGACACTGTTGTCTTAGCAGTCCTTCATAGCGTGACACAAAGTCTGACAGGTATATATTTATTGTATTGGCCAAGAGACGGCTACATCCTTCCTCTGCCATAAAACTGACAGAACTACACGACTCGGATGTCTTTAGCTGCGGGGTCAAAAATTAAATTTTTGATATTATGCCAATTAATTATCACCTGACCTACTCTCACCCAATGTATTCGAACTCTATCAAATTGAAAATTGACAGTTATATGAAAATTAAATATTGCAAACATTTAATTCGTATGATTTTCATGAAATTATTTTTTCATATATAAATATATTTATTTTTTTACATTATAAGAAACTATTAAATTGACATAAGTTTTGTCATATACAGGGTGTCTCATTAAGAATGGGACATAGAACAACCGCAGATTCTCCAATTCAAAATAAAACGATTAAGCGAAATATGCTTAGATAAAATGTTACTCGTTTTCGAAATACGGGGTGTTGAAGTTGAAAAATGAAAAATTATTAATGTCCATAATTTTTTTAATACACCGTATAATTTTACTCAAATCGGCACACTTGTTAAATATCATAAAATGCACCTAACAATAAAAAAATTAGTTCAGTACGCTCTACCAGTGCCGTACGGCAGGAGTAAGTAATGCTTGTACCCTTTCTAAATGTTACGCCACTGTCTAAATTTTAATTTTCACTATAATTTTAATTTTTTTGATATTTTCTAAGTCAATAATGTACACTTGTTAGTTTGTTGTAAAGTCATTGGTTTTCGAGATATTCGCAGTTTTTTTAAGACAAAATTGTAAAAATGAATATTATTAATAATAATACAAATAAAAAGTACATGTCTATCTATCTTTAACTGCGAATATCTAGAAAACCAATGACTTTACAGCAAACTAACAAGTGTACATTATTGACTTAGAAAATATCAAAAAAATTAATATTATAGTCAAAATTAAAATTTAGACAGCGGCGTAACATTTAGAAGAGGTACAAGCATTACTTACTCCTGCCGTACGCCACTGGGAGAGCGAGTAACATTTTATCTAAGCCTATTTCGCTTAATCGTTTTATTTTGAATTGGAGAATCTGCGGTTGTTCTATGTCCCATTCTGAATGGGACACCCTGTATAATGAGTTTTATTGGACTTTACTGTAATTTTGTAGATTGCGTGGTAATTTATCAACAATATTGTAGTTTAGTTTTTAAATAAATAATATAATTTTATTCAATTCAGCAACAAAAATTTTATTTTATTAAACACTGCAGAGCTGTACGACAGTAACTTTTTATAATGAATTTCATAATTGATTTTTTAAAAGTAATTTTACAGAAAAAATGTATATTAATTTTGAACAATCTTGTTACATAAAAAAATACAAGTATTGTATAACAAAAAATAGATTGATATGAAATGTACAGTTCACGCGATAATTGTTGACTAAAATGTTATTTTCTCCAACACCCACCCTCAACAATTATCTTGCAATAATATATTATTGTCCACTAGTTGACATTCTTCTCGGTGTGCTTTGAGTTTCACTGCTCCCAGTGGCTTTGTCAACATGTCTGCAATCATTTTGTGTGTTGGGCAGTACTGTATTTGTACAATTTTCTTTTTAATTAGATCAGTCACAAAGTGATATTTAGTGTCGATGTGTTTAGTCTTGCTTCTAAACTCATTGCTCATCGCCATCTTTATTGCACTTTGATACAAGCGTCTAGCGCCTTAGGTTCTTCTTTTATTCCTAGTAGTAGAAGTCACGTCACACGTGCGTATGTGGTGGGCGTGAATGAAACATTGCAATCATGTCTCTGCATTGCAATTTGCAAAAGTGGATTTATTAATCTATAGTCACATTGCAAAAGTTAATTTATTTAACTATTGTATAGTATTATAATAAATATTAAATTTAACATTGAGTGTGTTTTATTGATACCCAAATAGAACCAGAAGGGGATTATTACAGAAATATTGGTTGATTATACTACATATTATAATGAAAACCAGTAGAAACCAAGAAAATATAGCATTATAGCATAAAATTGCAGTTAAAATTGCATGTTGAATAGAAGCCTATTATTGAGAAAAACGCATTATAATTCATGCAAAATTACATGTAGGTACTCTTACGGGAATGGAGCATTTATAGTTATATATCAATGAAAAATGATGCAAAAAATCTAAAATTTTGCATTATAAAAAGGAAAACTTGTTTATATTTAATTTAAATTTTTAGGATATTATGTATCGTAAAATAATGAAAGCTCTTTCATTGCATTATTGAAGCTTCTATCTTTGTTTAGAATACAACTCTTAAATAAAAGCTATTTCCTTGTATTAATACTTCTATTTTTGTTTATCATGTGTATACGCGAATATAGCTTTCTCTTTTCTCATGTAACTTGACAAGATAGTGAAGTGTGGATTCATCCAATAAAGTCACGACAAACACATTTGGACTTCTCCTACTACTGCTGGAAATAAAAGAAGAACCTAAGGCGCTAGACGCTTGTCACTTTGATTGTCTTCAAATAGTATGGTTGCTGTGTTCTGTCGTTCATTAAAATCTTCTAGCAGTCTTCTGATCCACAAAAGTTCTCGGCTAGCTTCTGCCAGAGCGATGTACTCAGCTTCACAGCTTGACCATGCCACACATGTTTGTTTTCTACACGCCCAAGCTATCGTCCCACCATTGTACTTGAATATGTAGCCACTATGTGATTTGCTGTCTCGTCTGTCTTCAGCCCAGTCTGCATCCGAGTATCCTATGAGACCCTTTTCGCTTCCTGTGAGCCTAAGTTTTAGGTGTTTTGTCGCTTTCAAATATTTGAGGACTCTCTTAGCCTCATTCCAATCTATTTCTGTTGGTTCTTTAATGCATTGACTCAGAATCGATACACTTGCTGCGACGTCTGGTCGTGTATGCGTTGCCACATATAATAAAGCTCCAATGAGTTTTTGAAAATCGTTATTGTTACTCATTAGCTTACCGTCACGTGCTGTTTTTAAGTATCCTGTATCTAACGGTATTCTCGATGTTTTTGAATCTTGCATTCCAAACCTGTCTATGATTTTTTGAATGTACTCACCTTGGCTTATATAATAAACACCTTCTGAGTCTTTCTCTACGTTTATTCCGAGATAATTTGTGAGCTCTCCAAGTCTGGTTAAGTCGAACTCTTTTTCAAGTTCATTCGCCGTTTTTGTGATTTCTTCTTCATCTGCAGATGCAATAAGTATGTCATCTACATAAATTACTATGTATTGCACTCGCCCTGTTGTTTCTTTTGAATACAAACATGGATCTGCTGTACTTTGTTTGAATCCAAGCGTGATTATTATTTTGTATAGTTTGTCATACCAAACTTTGGCGGCTTGTTTTAATCCATAAATGCTCTTGACGAGCTTGCAAACCAGTTCTTCTTTTCCAGCGATGATGTACCCTTCTGGTTGCTTCATATATATAGTCTCTTCTAAATCTCCATTCAGGAAGGCTGTCTTGGCGTCAAAATGATGTATATATAGTCCTTTTTGTGTTGCAACCGTGAGTAGTAGACGTAATGTAACTGCTCTAACTACCGGTGCGAACACTTCATCGTAGTCTGCACCATATTTCTGATAAAATCCTTGGGCAACAAGTCTGGCTTTATATTTTGTTAACCCAGTTTCTGCATCTCTTTTCTTCTTATATACCCATTTGCATCCAACAGCTTTTCTGCCTTCTGGGAGTTCAGTTAATTCCCATATTCGGTTTTTCTCCATTGAACGCATTTCCTCGTCCATTGCCCCGATCCATTTGTGACTATCTATTCTTGAAAGAGCTTCTGACCGAGTCTTTGGTTCCTGGTTTTCTGTTGCTAATCTTGCCTCGTGTTCAAATCTTTCTGGCGGTCTTGTTGATCGCGCAGACCGTCTGATAGCTTCATCAGAAAATCCCACTGTCGATCCAGGATACTCGTATGTCGTGTCTCCGTCGTAAATTGTTTGTTCCATTGTCGAATCGAAAACAAATGCTTGGGGTTCCTCTTCTTCTTCTTCTTCTTCATTTTCAGATTGATGATCCGATTCATTTTCAGGTTCATTATCATAGTTTTCATTAAAGTGAATCTCAACTTCATCCGAATGAGTCGCTGGTTTTTCTTTAGCCCTTTTCTTTTCTGTGGATATGTTATTTTGCGTTTTTTGAGATGTTTCTTCATTTAATTTTTTGATGTGCTCAATAAACTTTACATCACGACTGATAATGATTTTGTTCGTCGTCTTGTCCAACATTCTGTAGCCTTTAGACTCAGTTGAGTATCCAACAAATGTATATAATATCGCTTTGTTATCCAATTTTCTACGTTTTTCTTTCGGCACGTGAGTGTATCCATTGCATCCGAATATGTGCAAATGCTTGACGCTTGGCTTTGTTTTGTTCCACAACTCGAATGGTGTTCTTTCAATGGCTTATGTTGGCAGAATATTCTGTAGATAGTTTGCCGTGTTAACTGCCTCTGCCCAATATTTATTGTCTAATCCTGCGTCAATGAGCATGCACCTAGCGGCTTCCATAAGCGTCCTATTCTTTCGTTCTGCGATGCCATTTTGCTGTGGTGAGTAAGGTACAGAATACTGTGCTCGTATCCCTTCTTCTGCAAATAACTTTTTAATTTCTGCCCCGATATACTCACGTCCATTATCTGACCTAATTATCTTTGGTACTTTACCGAATTTATTTTTTACATACTTCACATATTCTTTTATATGCATTGCCGCATCTGATTTTTCTTTTAGAAAATATACTTCTGTGTACCTGCTGTGATCATCGATCATCGTCATAAAATACCTCTTTCCATTCGGTGTTGTCGTCTGCATAGGTCCGCAGAGATCTGTGTGTACTAAGTCCAGTGATTTAGAAGCTTTTGGAAATGGTTGTCTTGCCATTTTCCCTTTAATGCAACAATCACATACTTCCCTAATACCACAGTCCTGAATCTGGATCCCTGACACCAGGTTCTTATCTTGAAGTGATTGCACGTCTTCTGGATGTCTATGACCGAATCTTCTGTGCCATGTATGTTAACACATTTCTGTGTGCTCACTGTTCTTAACTGCCAATGCCTTGTGCATAACCTTTATCGCATACATGTTTGATGACAGGTTAGCTGTAGCCACCACAACATTGTCCTTCACGATTTTGCATACTTCGCCTTTAAATTGCACGATTAGGCCTCTATCTGTTAGCTTCTTGACTGATATCAGACTCTCTGTCAGATCTGGTACGTATAAAACATCCTTTAGCTTGACAATAATTTGTTTTCCGTTTCCATCTAGACATATCAGTTCACCAGAGCCGATTCCTGCAACTTTTGCACTTTTACCGTTTGCCACCATGACGTCAGATAAATTTCTTCGTTCCAGAACGTCAAAGAAACTTTCGTTACTTGTTATGTGACTGGTGGCACCGGAGTCTATATACCAAATATCCTTAAGGCCTCTTTCCTGGTGAATGGTGAAACAAACAAACCCTGTTTGTCCTTTATCTTCTTCTACCTTATTTGCTTTCTCTGCCTTTTCTTTATTCGCCTTCCATCTCTGATATTTAAAGCAATCCTGCTTAAAGTGACCTGATTTTTTACAAAAAAAGCATGTCTTGTCTTTAGTTGTACCCGTACTTTCTTTCTGTGATGCTCTGAGTGCTGCACTTGACTCCGCCGTATCTGGAACACCTAACCGTCTTCTGTATTCATCGATAAGCTTCCCTTTGATCAAATCTGGAGTCAGATCCGCTTCTGGTCTGGTTTCTAAAGCTGTAATTAAAGTACTATACGAATCGGGTAGACTGCTGAGATACATTGCTGCATGAAGACTGTCACTGATTTCTGGTTCTATGACTCTATATCCTCGGACAAAATATCCTGGACAAAATATCCCGGACAAAATATCCTCAGACAAAATATCCTCAAGACAAAAAATCCTTCGGACATAATATCCTCGGACGGAAAATCCTCGGACATAATATCCTCGGACGGAATTGTTTTTTTAAAAACACCACATTTGCCCCTTCCCGTTTCACTGCGAGACAATTCGCATACCCCTTTATCGTTCACCCCGGAATTACAATTCGCATACCCGTTTATCGTTCACCCCGGAATTGTTTTTTTAAAAACTCCACATTTGCCCCTTCCCGTTTCACTGCGAGACAATTCGCATACCCCTTTATCGTTCACTCCGGAATTACAATTCGCATACCCGTTTATCGTTCACCCCGGAATTGTTTTTTTAAAAACTCCACATTTGCCCCTTCCCGTTTCACTGCGAGACAATTCGCATACCCCT
Source organism: Xanthostigma xanthostigma (assembly GCA_963575645.1). Taxonomy (NCBI): domain Eukaryota; kingdom Metazoa; phylum Arthropoda; class Insecta; order Raphidioptera; family Raphidiidae; genus Xanthostigma; species Xanthostigma xanthostigma. The sequence continues at coordinate 19,910,673 of OY754473.1, read as the reverse complement.
TTATCGTTCACCCCAGAATTACAATTCGCATACCCGTTTATCGTTCACCCCGGAATTGTTTTTTTAAAAACTCCACATTTGCCCCTTCCCGTTTCACTGTGAGACAATTCGCATACCCCTTTATCGTTCACCCCGGAATTACAATTCGCATACCCGTTTATCGTTCACCCCGGAATTGTTTTTTTAAAAACTCCACATTTGCCCCTTCCCGTTTCACTGCGAGACAATTCGCATACCCCTTTATCGTTCACTCCGGAATTACAATTCGCATACCCGTTTATCGTTCACCCCGGAATTGTTTTTTTAAAAACTCCACATTTGCCCCTTCCCGTTTCACTGCGAGACAATTCGCATACCCCTTTATCGTTCACCCCGGAATTACAATTCGCATACCCGTTTATCGTTCACCCCGGAATTGTTTTTTTAAAAACTCCACATTTGCCCCTTCCCGTTTCACTGCGAGACAATTCGCATACCCCTTTATCGTTCACCCCGGAATTACAATTCGCATACCCGTTTATCGTTCACCCCGGAATTGTTTTTTTAAAAACTCCACATTTGCCCCTTCCCGTTTCACTGCGAGACAATTCGCATACCCCTTTATCGTTCACTCCGGAATTACAATTCGCATACCCGTTTATCGTTCACCCCGGAATTGTTTTTTTAAAAACTCCACATTTGCCCCTTCCCGTTTCACTGCGAGACAATTCGCATACCCCTTTATCGTTCACCCCGGAATTACAATTCGCATACCCGTTTATCGTTCACCCCGGAATTGTTTTTTTAAAAACTCCACATTTGCCCCTTCCCGTTTCACTGCGAGACAATTCGCATACCCCTTTATCGTTCACCCCGGAATTATAATTCGCATACCCGTTTATCGTTCACCCCGGAATTGTTTTTTTAAAAACTCCACATTTGCCCCTTCCCGTTTCACTGCGAGACAATTCGCATACCCCTTTATCGTTCACCCCGGAATTACAATTCGCATACCCGTTTATCGTTCACCCCGGAATTGTTTTTTTAAAAACTCCACATTTGCCCCTTCCCGTTTCACTGCGAGACAATTCGCATACCCCTTTATCGTTCACTCCGGAATTACAATTCGCATACCCGTTTATCGTTCACCCCGGAATTGACGTCAGAAACAGTTATAAAGAATTATATGTAGAAAGTCAATTTTTTTTTGGATTTTTTGTCCACGGATATTCTGACAAAGGACATTTTGTCTCATGGATATTTTGTCTCAAGGATATTTTGTCCAAGGATATTTTAACAAGGATATTTTGTCGGGGATATTTTGTCCGCGGATATGGAGTCCGGTTACCCTGATTTCTTCACCGAGCGCTATCAGTTTATCTATTAAGTTTTGCATGGTTACAATATGATCCTCCATGTTCCCATTCTCAGATAGATTTAAATTACAAATTTGCCTCAATGTGTAAACTTTACTGGTCAAAGTTGATTTTTCATGATAGGATCTTAATGCTTCCCAGACTTCTTTCGCTGTATTTGCCTTACGGATGTGAACTAGCTGTGAATCTTCGACAAGTAATCCGATGATGGCACGTGCTTTGTCATCTTTCTTTTTCCACGAGACAGCTTCAGTTGGTTCTGTTGGCATTGTCGTATTCACTTGGCTCCATAACTCTTCTTTAATGAGCAAAAGTTCCATTTTGAATTTCCAAACCTGGTAATTTTCGTTATTGAGCTTCGTGATGCATCCCCGCATAGACTCAGCCATTATAAGCTTCAAATTAGGATGCGTGCACCAGTTGACTATAAATTCACGTTATTTCAGCTTTCCTTTAACAATCCTCAACTGGGCCCATAACCTTTTGGACTTTACTGTAATTTTGTAGATTGCGTGGTAATTTATCAATAATATTGTAGTTTAGTTTTTAAATAAATAATATAATTTTATTCAATTCAGCAACAAAAATTTTATTTTATTAAACACTGCAGAGCTGTACGACAGTAACTTTTTATAATGAATTTCATAATTGATTTTTTAAAAGTAATTTTACAGAAAAAATGTATATTAATTTTGAACAATCTTGTTACATAAAAAAATACAAGTATTGTATAACAAAAAATAGATTGATATGAAATGTACAGTTCACGCGATAATTGTTGACTAAAATGTTATTTTCTCCATCAAGTTTATATTGAGCCAATGTTGTAACCATTTTATTAGTGCGATATCCTGTATTAGAAATATATACTCTCATCTGTTATTCCACAATGACAAAGATTATATGTTAGCTGATATTATATACATTGATAAATCGCACATAGGTTGCCTAGCTAAATCGCGTACCAATGCTGTTAAATTAAATAAATTCTAATTAACTCTTTTGGATCAACTTCCCCGATTTGTTAATCATAAAAATCGAACCTAGGTGACACATGGAATTCTTGCCTACTTTCCCTGCAGCCAACCAACGCCACTGGAATTAGCCGAGAGTTCTGGAAGTATCGGGAAACGAGGCTGGAGAGATATTGTATAAGGCAGCGCGAGTGCAGACAGCATTATAGATAGTGTAACCGAGTACAAAACAAAGTACACACAACAAAACTATTTAGTTATAATTTTTGACTGGGACAAGCAAATGATATGAAACCAATTATTGTAGATGAGAAAGTATAATTTTCTTGAAGTATTACGTGTGTTCCAAAAAATTAAGTACTTTAATAATTATATATTATGTAGCTATACATTGAAGCATTGCGTAGGTTTTTTCAATTATTTGACAAAATTCGATGAAACAATTTGTTGAAAAAAAAACTTGGATAACATACTTAAAGATTTTATCTAAAATACGTCTTTAGCCAAAAAAATTAGAAAAATTTATTTTCGGAAATCTAGGACTTTGAATTTCGAAAATAGCCGTTTTCTGCTGCAGGCACCTACCTTTGATTGTCAATATTGTAACTTTAAAATGTAATATTGACACTATAAGTAGTCATTTTCAAGCTTAAGATATGTATTATAAATTACAATTATTATTTATTTTACGCTATATATACGTTTCAAGGTTTTTTTATTCAATTAAGACGAACTTAACATTGCGAATGAAAATAATGAAAAATCGTGTATAAAAAAGTTAAATAATGAGAAAAAAAACATTGTTTGGCGCTCCCATCCTATACAGGTGGCAAACTTTGAAACCGCACGTTGATAAAAAAAAATTTACGTGCGTATATACAGGTGGGGCATTTAAAGTGTTACAGAGCAAGATCTATTAAACTATTGATGATATCCAAAATGTTTCAGATGAAAGTTATATTGCTCTAGAAGGCCGTCATACTGGACCGTCTTATTTTTTTTTTCGGTGATGGCGCTGTAGCGACTTCAAGGTTACCTCCACTTTTTTAACTAGAAACCCATATTTTTGGTCTCGGATTATTATTCTTTGGGTCAAAGAAAATAACTTTTGTTCCAAACATTTTTCGATTTGATGCAATCCTGAACCACTGTTTGGTTCTCAATTCTTCAGAGGGCATGGTAGTGCCCCCGCCAAGTCGAGCACTGCCGTACCATACTTTTGTTGAAGCGACTCACGGTACTTTTGACCCCCTGTAACTTTGTTGTAAATAAAACACAAAGTTTTTTTAGTGATCAAGAGGACATACTTATAAATGGCTATATTACCCATATACCTGTTAATTATACCTTGTAGTTCACGAATTATCGCTAGTCAAAGTTATTTAATTTTGTTACTGACACACTCATCGATCATCAAAATTCTAAGGTACTTCTAGCAGCCTCACAAACTTGAAATTTTGAATTTTAGTTAGCGTTTATCCTCTAAAGCAGTGATGTCAAACACGCGGCCCGCCAATACATAGATTGCGGCCCGCCGAGACGTTACAAAAATATTGAGTCAAATAATAATCATTCTAACAATCGTGTTTTATTAATATTTTTTAACTATAAAAATATGGAACCCCCAGCTTAGTACAAAATAGATAATGTGGCCCGTAATATCATATGAGTTTAACATGCCTGCTATAAAGGAAGGAAAAAATGAAAAATCTCGAAATTTCATTACGGAATCAATAGAGACAGGAAGTGGGCTTTAAAAAGATTAGTAGCTGACGGACAAGATATATGATTACCCGAGAAGAAGAAGGAGAATGACCTACAAAAAGAAATGGGATCCCATCAAAAATATAAAATGTAAAAAAATGCCAAATCTCGCGACGCAGTTCCACTAAAAAAACTTGTGAGATCCTATGTAAAATCAAGTCAGTTATTTTAGATAGTGTTTACGGAAACACCTGTCCAACAGCTTTGTTATAAATTGTTACCTAATCTATCGCTTATCAACATTTATAGTGACCGTATCATATTAGACTACTTTATTTTAGTAATAATTATAATGACTTGGCAATTACACGGCACCATATTCTACTAATTAAAATACTTTATTCTTAAATTATTATTATTATTATTATTATAGAAATAAAAATGTCTAAAATTGATACGGTCACTATAAATGTTGATAGGCAATTGATAAGGTAACAATTTATGACGAAGTTGTTGGACAGGTGCTTCCATAGACACTAACTAAAATAACTGACTTGATTTTTCATGCGATCTCACAACTTTTTGTAGAGTAAGAACTGCGTTGCGAGATTTGGAATTTTTTTACATTTGATGTTTTTGATGGGATCAATGTTTCCTGTTTCTGTTTCGCATAGGCCGAGCCGTCGCGTTGTGTTTGTGTGCATGTGTGTGTGTGTGTTTAGCATCCTCGAGTTTTTTGAGTTTTTCTGACTCACACAATCCACTAAAATAAGAAACATTGGATCAATTGAGAACCAAACAGCGGTTCAGGATTGCATCAAATCGAAAAATGTTTGGAACAAAAGTTATTTTCTCTGACCCCAAGAACAATAATCCGAGACACAAAATATAGGTTTCTTGTCAAAAACTAGAGATGACCCTGATGTAGTTTTAGCGCCTTTACCGAAAAAAAAGGATGGTGTAGTATGTCGACCTTCTAGAACATTATAACTTTCATCTGAAACATTTTTGGATATCATCAATAGTTTAAGGGCTATTGGTCTGTAGGACTTTAAATGCCCCACTCTGTATATGTTTATAATCATATAAACTGACAATTAAGCCATTCATAATTTCAAAAATCTGATTTCAGATTTGTGTTCAGCATACTCAAAAACGTTGGTATACAGATTTTCATAATTTTTATCCATTTATACTCGAGATGTTCCATTGCGCAGCTTATTCATCAGTTATTTTGTACATAAAAAAAATAATAATTTGCCGAAAAAACTGGAGGTGCCATTTCTTGTTAACACAGTTTGGGGAATATTGCAATTGGCTTCATCAAAAAATATTATTTCAAAGATAAGGCCTGTTTTCGGCTAATTTCACTCTACTATAATAAATTTTTATATTTTTTAGCTCCATTCTAAAGAAGAACCAAATCTAGATCGAAATGTTATTGGGATATTAATTGTGTCCGAAAATTAGTCAAAAATTCTATTTATTGAAGAATGAAGACCATAAAAGATTTCAATTTTGTTTTTTGCCCACAGATATTACACTCCGAAATCAATTGACCTGATGATGTATTATTAGTATCTATAAAACACGGTCATTAGTAATAGTATCGGTCATGGAAAAATAAAAATGAAAATCGTTTGTACGTATAATAATATTACAAACTAATTAGAGTTACGCAAGTGTACAATATTCGCTGATTGATATTATGATACTAAACAAATAAACTGTGTATTATTGGAGTTGTTAAATTATTTCCGTTATTGCAATATGCTCTTTTGAAATGAATTCTGAATTATGTGTCACCACAGAGTTTGATTTTTAATGATACCATAATTTCACAGATAGAGTCGGAATATTTGATATGCAGCTGACTGATAATAATCTTAAATAGTAATTTTTAATTTAACGAACTTAATATTTTGTAATTTGTTATACAGTGAGTTCACCGAAAGAGGTAACAGTGGAGTGAATGATTCGTGTATAGGTACAGAAAAGGTTTTAATAGTTTTTAGTTCAACTCGAGCTTTACTATCGGAAACTGCTGAGGTATATTTTTTTGTACATCAAACTCAATTGGAAGTGTACATGCTTTTTTTTCCAAATGGCAATGTTCTTTTTTATATTTTCTCAATAAATTCACATACATTTCTTTAAAGGTTATTTGCATAAGAAAATATTCGAGGAAAACGTTATCGATTTATTGTTATCAATAATGTGTGGAGTTCTATGAAAAAGAATTATTATTACTGTGTATGTAATTAATAAGATATCTGGGTGACCGAGCTTTGCTCGGATGGGTTCAATAAGCATAGTATTAATTTGCTGTGATATGTTGATCTGTACTATTTTTTCAGACTGTATCATTCTGAAACGAATTTTTTTCCGTAACAATTTGAAATTGTTTCTATGAAATATTTCAGCGTTATGTATATGTATTTTTATGTGTAAAAACCGAGATTCAACTTTACCAAGCAATTTTCCCTATATTGACAGTCGTTCACTCTGTAAATATTATTTACGTCGTCATTTTGACATCTACCGTCATTATTTTAGATCCTTTAAAAATTGTCGATCCGTCACTCATTTTTAAGCGTTAATAGTGAATTTCAACTTTATCGATGTGTTTTTCTTAGCAATTTCTTGTATATTTCAATAAAAAATAATTGTTTTGCATAGGTCATACAAAACTCACAATAATCGATATTCAAAATCTACGGTGATATGAAAGTCACGTGGTTACAGAACTATAAAACTTGGAAACTGGCCTCATATACACGGCGTTATATGGGAGACAGGCAAAACCAATGTATAAGAATACGTTAGAGATTCGTCGGAATTTAGCACAGAAAAGAATCTCTAACGAGATTCTTCGATAGTGACTTTGAATTCTTCATTACTTATTATTTTATTAGTTAGAACTGTTGTTTTGCTTCTGTTACGTTATTGAGAAGTACTTCTTCGTTTGTGTGTTTAATTGTTTCGTTAACGTTTTACTATTGTAAATAAATATACTCCACAACGAGTGAGAACAGTTTTGTTACAGTATCATTTTTTGGGGAGGTAGCTCTCAATTTAATGATTAATTATTTAGGCTACAGAGAAGATGTCTACGCCACATTATCAACATTGGCCGAAGGGATTCTTGTAAAGATTATGTACTTCAAAAACAAAAATATGCTTCACTATTATAAATTTACATTTTAGAAGCAGCCTGTTTTGTGAAAGACAACCTTATTTATTTTGAAAAAAAAAACGTCACACAATCATGATTCTAGACGAAAGACTGAGCTCTGCCAGCAGCGTAGCAAATTTTCTCTCTAACAAGAATCTGTACTGCCCTTTCACCTAATAAGAAACTTACGGGTAAACAGTTTAAAACTTAAAAGGAGTATCTCACCGAGAAAACATTTTATTGTATAGCCGACTTCATGTTATTTTATTGTCAATTTATTCTATATTTTAATATATTATGACGTTTCTACGCCTGCTATCAACAAAGAAAAAAAAAGAATATATTATTAATATTGGAACGAAGGTCCTTATGGAACGTTATAGATATGAATGGAGAGAGCTAGAAAAAAAACGTAAGAAAAAAGCGTAGAAAAGGACGTAAAGTATATTTGTAACAAAAATCTAATCTAATTACCTATTAGACCGGCAGCTCGTGACAGATTTTATCAACCAATCGTATCGCGTATGCCCTTCAAGTTGATGATTATAAAGTAGGTTTAACTAAAAAATGGATCTAAGCGAGATCGTGTGGGCGGGACATGTAGCGTGCAATGTCATCTGAAATTGCAAAAAAAAATTGAATTTTTAATCAATCGTATCGCGTATGCCATTCATGCCTTGATGTAATTTATAAAAAAACAAATCCAGAGAAGCATCGGCATACGTTTAGGTCGGGGCCTTGTGGCTGAACTCAGTCCTCGAAGTTGCAAAAAAAAACAATAATTTTAACCAATCGTATTACGTATGCCGTGTCTACTAAATGTTTATATTGATTATGAAAATCATTTTTGACCAGTCGGCATACGTTTCAACTGGGGCCAAATATTTTTTTTCAATGATGGCGTTTGTAAAAAAAAACCTTGTTTTAAATCAATCGTATCGTTATTGAAAATTGTTGCAAAACACTGTTTTCATTGTAAAATAAAGAAATACAAGCTGGCATACAATAATTTTGGGGTCCGGTGGTTGGAGGAACCAGAGAAGTTGCAAATTTTGATATGAATTTTTTTCAATCGTATCGCGTATGCCCTTCTGGATTTAACTAGTAATCATACTTTTTTCATCAAATTCAAAAGGGCATACAATTTCCGTGGGGCAAAAACGCGTAATAGCCCAGTCAATACACAGAAAAAACTGCCAAACCTAGAAATTCTACCAAACAGCACCGATTAGCACCAAAATTTGGCTGTAGGTTCTACTTACCCTCTATTTTAAAGTTGTCAATGAAAACCTATACTTTTATCTTATAAAAACAACATTATAATATATATTTCTTATGCGCTTGCACCGACGTCTCTCAAAAACAATAGGCCTCTTCATATTTGTATATCAAACATCCTCCCAAAATTTGGTTTCATTCCGCTCATCCATGATGTTGGAACGGTAAAAAATGTCAAAACTGACATTTTCATCTGTCAAAGTATGTTCTAATAATTAATTAGTTATTCAAATCGTTAACTCAGAAGGCGTTGCATTTCACAAAATACTAATGTCAAAAGACTGACTAATATTTGAAATGACATTCGTTTTTGAACAAATGCAGTATTTTTATTTTAAGACAGAACATACGCTGTTTTTAAATTCCCATGGTACAGTATGCAACAAACGAAGACAGACGATTCGTGTATGCTATGTATTAGACAAAATTGAATTTATAGAGCTTGTTTTCTATATAAAGCTGTATAAAAAAAGTGTTTCGACGAATTCTATTATACAAAATCTATGTAAAATTTTCTCCTCTTTCGTTTAAAACGAACTGATTTAAATTGAGCGAATTATAAGCAAAAAACTTAGTTTGCTTCTCGTTTGGGAGTTTTGGAGGGTTTTTTATTATTTGTTGTTCTAGCGGCAATAGAAATACACATTCTGTGAAAATTTCAACTCTCTACCTATTACGGTTTTTGAGATACAACCCGCTGACAGACAGACGGACTGACAGCGGAGGCTTAGTAATAGGGTCCCGTTGAGCACCCTTCGGGTACGAAAACCTAAAAACAATGAATTTTTCGGGGAAAACTCATAGAAATTTTTTTGAAGTGTTTGAAAAAATATTTATTTTTTTATGGAAGCTCCTAGTATCAAAATTAAGCGAGTTATGATGGCGTTTGTAAAAAAAACCTTGTCTTAAATCAATCGTATCATTATTGAAAATTGTTTCAAAACACTGTTTTCATCGTAAAACAAAGAAATACAAGCATAACGGCTAACGTGAATCCGTATGCCTTCATAAAATTTGGCCGAATAGCATAATTTTGCAGAAAAATTGCAAAGGGCATAAATTTGACTCTATTTAATAAATAGAGTAACTGTGATCCATTGAAGTTAATGATAAGTATTTCGTGGCATACTTGATTCGATTGAAAAAAAAATTCCAAACACATCTCCTTTTTAAAAAAATGTTGATTCTCGTTATTACCCCGCACAATTTGTATGCCCTTTTAAATTTGATAAGAAATAATAATTACGAAGTTAAATCCAAAAGGGCATACACGATACGATTGGTTTATTATGGATACATTTTTTACAGTTTTAAAACGTATTCCTTTGGACAAGGTCTCGAAAATATGTATGCCGTTAAAATATATAACATATAAAAATCGGAATTAACCATGGGTTCAAAGGCATACACGATACGATTGATTTAAAACAAGGTTTTTTTTACAAACGCCATCATTGAAAAAAAATATTTGGCCCCAATTGAAACATATGCCGACTGGTCAAAAATGATTTTCACAATCAATATAAACATTTAGTAGACACGGCATACGTAATACGATTGGTTAAAATTATTGTTTTTTTTGCAACTTCGAGGACTGAGTTCAGCCACAAGGCCCCGACCTAAACGTATGCCGATGCTTCTCTGGATTTGTTTTTTTATAAATTACATCAAGGCATGAATGGCATACGCGATACGATTGATTAAAAATTCAATTTTTTTTGCAATTTCAGATGACATTGCACGCTACATGTTCCGCCCACACGATCTCGCTTAGATCCATTTTTTAGTTAAACCTACTTTATAATCATCAACTTGAAGGGCATACGCGATACGATTGGTTGATAAAATCTGTCACGAGCTGCCGGTCTATATTGTATGTCTGTCCGTAGACATAGAAAGTTGAAATTTAGCACACTTATAATATAGGGTATGAGACATATCCTGACGGAGTAGGATTTTTGTTGAATTTTGGTCCCAGAGGGGAGCAAATTGAAAACAAAAAAGTTTTTCGCTTATAATTCGCTCAATTTAATTCAAATCGGTTCGAAACCTATCTTAAACGAAAGAGGCGAACATTTTACATAGATTTCGTATAACAGAATTTGCCCAAATAGTTTTTTTATACATAAAAAAGCAGAAATAAACACAGTATATAAATTCGATTTTGCCTAATACATCCCGCTCGCGATTGTCTATTCTTTTCTCTTACACGGTGTGTTATGGACATTTAAAGATTGCGTATGTCCTGTCCTAAAATAAAAGATTGCATTTGTTCAAAAACGGATGCCATTTCAAATATTAGTATTTTGACATTAATATTTTGTGAAATGCAACGGCTTCTAAATTCACGATTTGTTGTTAAACCTATATAAATAGCGATATCTAAGCTATGTTAATAGTTCAGTGGTAGAATATTCATCTGCCATGCGGGTGGCCCGGGTTCGGTTCCCGGCAGATGCGCAACAAATGCTATTTTTATTTTTTTTAGAGTTGCAAATCACACGATTGTTTTTTGTTTAATAATCATATTTTAGTATAAATAAAATTTTCGAATAATTTATATACAAATTAGAAATAAAATTATAATGTTCCAACCAAGTGTCCCACGACACCTTTCGTCTTTTTATTATTATTATTATTATTATGCATAAGAAAGTATATTATGTGTTGCATAGAATTCCTAGGCACTTGTGTAAAATATGAATTTAAATTTCAGTGTCACAACGTAAAAAACGACAACAACATAGCATTTTCGCCATACGGCTTAATGAGTGTCATGATCGCACTAGCTGAGGGACTGTCCGGTGAGGCAAGCGCCCAGGTTCATCGCATCACTCGTTTACCATGGGATGCCAACATCGTGCGCATCGGTTTCCGGGATATACATCGACTTTTGCGTGTGAGTAATATACTTTCAATCATCTGTCTACCCATTTACATATTACTAGTGGCCCGGTTCGGCTTCGCACGAATTTGTAAATTGCCATCGTTTTTTCGTCGATTAAGTTACTAAATTGGTCCCCACGAAAAGCGATTTTATTTTAACGCTATACCTAATATATAGCCTATGTCCATCCTGAGAGTCCGTTCTAAATATAAGTGAAATAAAAATTGTAATGAGTAGTTTCGGAGATTACCGTCCGCATATACACAAACTCACAAAATTTGCAATTTATAATTATAATAGATTTATTTTAAAAGACTGTAGTATACAGCGTTAAAAGAGTCAATATGTATGTCTGGATCACAATAATTCGTTAATATTTTATAAAAAGAACTTTCCAGCAAATAACTTTTTAAGAGTTTTGTAAATTTATTTATATGTGCGGCTGATTTTATGTTTTCAGGCAGCTTATTAAAGATGGTAACGCCTAGGAATGCAGGGGACTTTTTGCTTACATTTAAGCGACTGTAGAGCACTCGTAAGGTGTTTTCTTGACGAGTGTTGATATTGTGGATATCAGAGCCAAGATCATATTTATGCATATTTTTGTAGACATAAAAAGACAATTCATATATTAATACAGACGTTAGAGTTAGAATTTTTAATCTTTTGAAAAGCTCCCTGCACGAGTTTGTCTGAGGCAACCCACCTATACATCCGACAATCCTCTTCTGGGCAATAAATACGTTTGATGCTAACGTTGAAGAACCCCAGAAACAAATGCCATATTTCAGTCTCGAGTACACCTGTGCATAATACAGGCCTATCAGTTGTTGCCGATCTAAGATATTCATCAGATTCATGAATAAATAATATATAGAATTTAGTTTACAAGTTCCTATTTTACAATGGATTTTCCAATTTAGATTTTCGTCTATATGTAAACCTATAAATTTGATATGTTCAGTTCTAGATATATTATTATTATTTATCTATAGAGAAATATCTAGATTGACCCTGTACCGATGGCTATGGAAACGCATGTAAATTGTTTTACTGCTATTTAGATATAGGAAATTAGCACAAAACCATTCAGAGTCTTTCGAGACTACCGTTGCATAATATATGTGAGTTGTTATCAGCATACATAGTGATATGGACCGTTTCACCCAAATGCAATTCGATGTCATTAATATATAATGTGAACAACGCAGGACCCAGGACAGAACCCTGTGGGACACCTGTCTCAATATTTAAAATATCAGAGGAGATCCGGTTTCTGACACCAGTTTGTTTGTAGTAGTAGGGCACTTCAACATACTGTCGTCTATTTTTAAGGAAACTCTCTAACCAACTTTAAGGTTCACCTTTAATTCCATAACGTTCTAATTTTAATAGAAGTTGGTCATAATTGACACAGTCGAATGCTCTACTAAGGCCACAAAAGATCCCTGCAGGACATTCAAGTAGGTCTAAATAGGCCACAACTCGTTCATAGAAAGACTGACAGGCCATTGTTGTTGAACGATTATTTCTGAAACCAAACTGATTTATTGACAAGATACTGAATTTATCAAGAAAACATTCTAAACGATGTAAGAACGCGTATTCAAAACTGTTGGATATAACCGAAGATACGGCAATAGGTCTAAAGTTATCCATTAACTGATTGTCACCCTTTTTATGAACGGGTATGACTTTGCATAATTTAAGCATTTCGGGAAAAGTGCCTTTTTCAAAAGACAAGTGGTACCACGATAGCGTCCACAATTTCACAAAACAAAAAATTTGGAGTTTCATCAGAATTTACTGTTCTTTTCCTTTTAATCCTATTCCTAATAATTTCTAAAATTCCGGCCTCTGTAAACGGCAACAAAAAGAAACTATTTGGCTCATAAAAATTTATATCAACAGTATTTTTTGTATTAGAGACACATTTTAAGATACCTATCCAAAGGAGCATCTTTAAAAAAAGTATTAAAATTATTAGCTACTAGGTAAGGATCTTCAACAGTAGTTTCATTTAATTTTATATTTAAATTTATGTTACTTTTTCTTATTTTTCGAAAAAGTGTTAATGATATTCCAGGCGGTCTTGAATGGATTATCAAAACTGGTAGCTTTATTTTGATAAAATTGTCTTTTCATTTCAGTCACAAGACGAGTATGTTTATTTTTAGCTGTACTGTAAGCCGGTGCCAATACAGGATATTTTTTCTTCAATAAGAATAAATCTTTTAAATTATTACTGGATATTTTAATACTGCTTACTCATTTTGAACGATTCTTACATTATTTGATTTTTTATTCGCTGGAAAGTTAGATTAAAATAATATAGTAATAGTTCACAAAATTTATTAAAACAGTCATTAAAATTGTCATTTTCATGTACTAATTTTTTTTTTCTTCTTTAAGATCAATATAAAATGCATGATTTTTCTCAGGAATCAGATTTCATAATAGAATTTTCTGATTTAGCATTACTTAAAATAGTGCATTTGTTATCGCGCAATCTTTTCCTTGACTTTTTATTAACTACATCAGTCCAAACTTCAATAGTATTTTTTGATTTGTTATTGTTTTCGTTATTAAAAAAACTAGATTGTTGCTCAACAGACGGATCAGCTGCTGATATGTCATTTTTTGACGGTTTAAGCGTTTTCTGTAGATTAGCATTACTAATAGTACAGTCAATCTGGCGAAAAAAAAAATCATTTCGTATCAAAACCACACAAAAAGGTGAAACTTGGTGAGTCATTAGAGAATGATGAAAAAAAGGTTACCTGGCAATGGCCACCTGGTACCTGTTCAAATAGTCAAAAAAAAACTCAAAAATATTTTGAAATGCATTTTTCTCGAAAACTATGCATTTTACAGAAAAATTTATCGAACAAAAAATGTAGAGGGCATCGTTATCTACAATTAATGTCATTGGTGCTATGTTGTACAACAAAAAATGTGCGCAGTAGGTGGCGCTAAAGTGCCAAAAAAAGTGTTTTTCCACTTTTTTGCCCTGAAATTTTCATTTTTCAGTTACGATTCAAATGGAAAAATTGTTCCTTTTTATTTTGTAAACAACTTTTATTTCAACATTTTTTTCATATAACTTACCGTTTCAAAGTTATAGTGTAATACATATAGCGCTGTGAGAACAGCGCAGTGATGCTAACGGTAAGTTTCTCGGTCCTATTGTGACTTTCTCCGGCAGCGTGGCATAGTTTTAACAAAAGGGCCGATTCAGTCAGCTGCCCTATTCTCTAAGAAACGCACATTTTTCAGTTGCTATGCAAGTTTTGGAGAGTAGAGACAGCAAAACTTTGCTCTGTGAAAATATTCCTGTTTGTTTTATTTGTGACAAGTTTGTTGTGGATGATGTGCGTCACGTGGGTCCCCGAGATCGGCAGACGTTAATACAAGCAGCAATAATTAGAGGCGATTCAAAAATTTGAAAATGAGGGCCAACTGCTAAACTATGGGTTCAATACTACCGCATGACTTGTCTTTTGAAACAGTTTCCAGCAGCTGAACGTACGGGTAATTGGCCTCTGTATGTTTCAACGATTAGGAGGATGGTGCCTTTTTTCTACTCTAGTGGACATAACAACTACGCAAAATCTGCGCATCTTTATTTGCAAGACATAGCTACGTTGGAAAAGAGAATGCCACCTTCGGAGTATGACAAATTTACTAAACAGAGATTTTTCACAATCAGAAGAAGCAACAAATTTTTTAGTGGAATATCACCGGATCAAACCATTGAACAGACAACAATGCGTCTCAAGACTCAAGGGGGATTGACTCTACCAGGACGAGGCATAACTGACAATGAAACAGCTAAGTGGGCCTTGAGCATGTACAGTTTGATGAATATTTGTGAGCAGTTTGAATCATTCGTGGGTGTTTATGGTCAGACTTCAGAGCAGCACGTTGACATGCGTCCCGCACGTGTTGAAAGAGACAACAAGGATGTTCACATATTGGACTGCTGGTTTGCTAGGCACAATCCATTTCCAAATATAGGACAACTTGTTTCGATTGGCACGGGAGTCGTAGGTGATGAAACCATGAACTGTCACGTGGCTGAGGAAGAGGGAATAAAACTGATGAGCGACGCCACGAATTACACTTTCAAAACTCTTACATTAAAAAGAGACAGACAGGTAAAACCTTTATCAATCATGACAGCGAAACTGAAAGTAATGGGAAAAGTTGTTGCTATCGATCCAATGTTAATTTTCCAACGGATAGCAATTTCCGGAGCTACACCAGAAGATCTTGAGGAATTTCTACAGTACGAGCTTGCTCCTTATCCACTGTCCCTTTTTGATGAGAGTGGCATGCGAAAAGGAACCAAATCGTCTTTCTACGAGGCCTTTTCCGAGGAAACGCAGATCATTTCTAAAGAGAATTGCTTTTACGTCATCGACGGGGGATATTTGCTGCACAAGGTGAGATGGAAGGACATGACAATTGATATTTGTAAGAAATACGTCACACATCTCCAAAAGCACTACTCTGCTGGGAAAATTGCTGTCATCTTCGATGGATACCCGCCAGAGTCGGATATCGGTGGAACAAAATCAGCTGAAAGATTACGTCGCTCTGCCAAATACAACGCTCCATCCATTGAGTTTGACCGTACAACCTTCATCAAAGTTGGCCAAGAAAATTTCTTATCGAACGACAGCAACAAGGATCGTCTTATCAGTTTTCTCCAACATGAACTTGAAGCAGCTGGATTTGAGACTCAGCAAGCTGTCGAAGATGCCGACCGTTTAATAGTTCAGACAGCTCTTCAAAAATCCTCTCTACACGTCTGTTTTTATAATTGGCGAAGACGTTGACCTTTTAGTTTTGCTTGTCGCTTTGTGTACTACAGAACACAACGTGTACCTGAAAAAACCAGCCTCGCGAAATACTTCAGATAAATTCTACTCCACACAGTGATATAAGCCTTTGAAAAAATACGTGCTTTTACTTCATGCCTTCAGTGGTTGTGATACGACATCTGCTCCTTATATGCAAGGAAAACTTAAATTCATCAAGTCGCTGATGAAAATCATGGAAGGTGGGGATGACAAGGAAATAACAGATCTACAAGCTACTATGGACTACTTCTATGATGAATTCACACCTAGTGCAGTCGTTCAAACTGCCGGACAAACCATGTTTTCAGCTATGTACAATAATGGTAGTACAACAGACACTCTCGCTAAAACTCGCTTCAAAAAGTTTTCACAGTCTGCAGCAAAAACAAAACTCAATTTGTGCTCTCTCCCACCATCGCCTGATGCAGCAAATTTTCATAGTGAGAGTTTACCTCCAAGTGCAAACATGGTTACAAAATGACTTGGATCCTAAGGATTGGGGATGGAAGAGATGTCAGCTCCAAAGACTGAAACCAATCACGACATTACGGGAACCAGCGTCATCCAGGCTGATGAATCTTATCAGTTGCTCGTGCTCAGTAAGCGGTTGCGGTTCGCAATGTGGATGCAGAAAGGCAGGTGTCCCTTGCTCAGTTGCATGCAAACATTGCAGCGGAGAAGATTGCAGTAACGCGCGAGTTATTGAGGTAGAGGATGATGATTTTCTTGATGATGATGAGTTAGACGTTCCGTCCCAAGTTGTACACTTCCGTACAAGGTCATCTTCGAATAAAAACAACAATCAACAAAATGATAGACAATCGAGCGGAAGCTCATCTACGGAAACCACCAGAAGTGAATCTCCACAAGAACCACCACCGACGAAGAGACTACGCAGTGCACGTGCAAAATGAATTAACTCTCGTTCCTGCAACTAAACTAATTAGCATACGTGTCAGCGTAACCCATTCCCTGCAGCATTCGCAACCCTTGCTAAAATTGTTTTTATTATATAAATAAGACTCAAATCAATATATCACAATAACTTGGATACTAAACGATAGAGCTTATCTTCAAAAACATAAATTATAATAAATTTTATAAACAATTGCAATTGTAATTGCAAGAACACGAAAAAAATTTTTATTGCCAAATTTTTTTAATTTGAACTAGTAGATCACAAATTCAGAAAAAAGTTATCACAAAGTCGTCTCCTTTAAGGTACCGCAGGTAATGGAATCAAGTGAAACCTCAGCATTACTCGATTGTTATAAAATGAAAACATGTACATTATAAAAGAAATATTAGTGTGTTTAGCAATAAAGTTTATAACATCAATTTAATTTATTTATCGACCTAATCCACATTTGACAAGAAATCAATAAAATCGTTGTAACTTTTAACATTTCCAATTAATTATTAAACAGTAAATTGTTTTTTATATCAAAATAAAAATAATAATTGTACAACTAATAATTCCGCTCAATGAGACAATTTATATAAAAATTAATGAAAAGATATCCATAAAGATCTAATATTGATACTAATTTTCAGTAGTTATATGTTATAAACAATATAGATTATTACTTCTTGATTAAAAGAATAAAAATATATCTGTTATCTGCTCCGTGGCTGTCCTCATACTTTGTAAAAGCGTAATAATTGAATTTTCACTTCAACAAGCTGCAGCTCTGAAACGGTAAGTTGTATGAAAAAAATGTTGAAATAAAAGTTGTTTACAGAATAAAAAGGAACAATTTTTCCATTTGAATCGTAACTGAAAAATGAAAATTTCAGGGCAAAAAAGTGGAAAAACACTTTTTTTGGCACTTTATGGCGCTAAAGTGCGCACATTTTTTGTTGTACAACATAGCACCCATGACATTAATTGTAGATAACGATGCCCTCTACATTTTTTGTTTAATACATTTTTCTGTAAAATGCATAGTTTTTGAGAAAAATGCATTTCAAAATATTTTTGAGTTTTTTTTGACTATTTGAACAGGTACCAGGTGGCCATTGCCAGGTAACCTTTTTTTTCATCATTCTCTAACGACTCACCAAGTTTCACCTTTTTGTGTGGTTTTGTTGAGGTTTTTGCCAGATTGACTGTACTATAACTAAATTAGTATCACTCGGTAAATCATTTGTCTGTATTTCGTGCGTATTATTTACAGTTGTCTGTTTCTGTGATAAAACAGTTTTATCACTAACAGTTTTTTGAATTTAAATCTCATTGTCAATAGATGGCGAGCCTTTTTCAATCACTGAAACATTTTTAGATTTGTCAATTTTTTGACGTGATAACGTCTTATAAATTGATGAATCACCAATATTATAAATTGATAAAACACCGGCTGCATGTTCGAAAAAGTGTAACGTAACGTTCCTAACGTTCCTAACGTTCCTAACGTTCCTAACGTTCCTAACGTTCCTAACGTTCCGCCTGACCCTGTGCGTGCTTTTTGCTAATTTCTCGCTCAATTTAAATCAGATCGGTTTGAAACCAGTCTTAAACGAAAGAGGAGAACATTTTACATAGACTTCGTATAACAGAATTTGCCTAAACAGTTTTTTTATACAAATTTATATAGAAAAATATTTTATACAAATTTATATAGAAAAATAGCTGTATAAATGCAATGTTGTGTAATGCATGACGCGACGCGGTCGGTTGTCTTTGTTTGCCGTACATGGAAATTAGAAGCAAACGTATGTCTTGTCTTAACATGAAAACAGCTGCATTTCTAATGTTTAATTCAATTTTTTGACATTAGTATATTGTGAAATGCAAAGCCTGCTAAGTTAAGTATTGGAATAACTAATTATTATTAGAACATAATTCTTTGTAAGTTGCAAACGTCACTTTTGACATTTCTTATCATTCCGACACCAAGGATAAGCGGATTGAAACCAAATTTTGGGAGGTTTAGGTTATGTATTACGGAATACGTTATCACGTAAAACTATCGTCCGTAAACCGACTTTACAGACAACCATTTTTTCTTTAAAAGTTTAATTTGATTAAACAGAGTTTTTATTAGTATAGCTTTATGGTTTATTAACATTTTTAAGTATTTATTTTCCGTCAACAACACATTATCTGCGGTTTTGTTATCACCAGTGTCAATCAGTTCTTCATCGACGGTTACAAGGTTAGGATTTTGATTTTCACCTTAACAACAGTCTATTTTATATTCATCAAGTATTTTCACAATTTATTGTTAATTTTGTAGCACATCTTACATGATACGAAACATCACATGTCACACATTTTGGGTCATTATCTCTACTTTATACAAAAAAAAAAAATGACAACTTTAAAATAATAAACCATTATGAAAAATACACCATTATTATAAAATAAGAACAATGTTATAGCACATATCTCTTCTGCGCATGCGCCACCTTTCCCCCTTACAACTTTTTATAAAACTTTCTTTAAAAATAGAGTAATAAACCATTATGAAAAATATACCATTATTATATAAAACAACGTTATTGCACATATTTCTTTTGCGCATGTGCCAATTTTTCACAAAAAAATTACAAAAGTTTTTGTAAACATAGATAGAAAAATAAACTTCTATGAAAAGTATACCGTTATTATATAAAAACAACCTTATAGTATACTATATTTCTTCTACGCATGCGCCGATTTTTCTCAAAAATTTATTTTACAAAGCTCCTGTAAAACAAAATAATAAACCGTTATGAAAAGTATACTATTATATCTTATAAAAACAACATTTCTATATAAAGCTGAATAAAAAAATTGTTTCGGCGAATTTATAAAAAAAAGTGTTTCGGCGAATTCTGTCATACAAAATCTATGTAAAATTTTCTCCTCTTTCGTTTCAGACAGGTCTCGAAACGATCTGATTTAAATTGAGCGAATTATAAGCAAAAAACTTAGTATGCTCCTCTTTTGGGTGTTTCGGGGGGTTTTTTATTATTTGTTGTTCTACCGGCAATAGAAATACACTGATAATTTCAACTCTCTATCTATTAAGGTTCTTGAGATACAGTCCACTGACAGACAAACGGACGGACGGACAGCGGAGGCTTAGTAATAGGGTCCCGTTGAGCACCCTTGGGGTACGGAACCCTAAAAAGGTCTTATACAGAATTTACGTAGAGAGTTTCGAGCGGTAGGGTTGATCGAGAATTAGGCTTTTGAAAAAAAAATAATTATCGATTTTTTTATTGTATTTTAAAACTTTATTATAAATAATATTGATAATCGATGCGAAAAACTTTCAAAAACCTTTTTTTAAATTAATTATAAGCAGTTTAAAATTGATAAAATATAAAAAAAATCACGTGACTGCAAACGCACTAAAATTGTTTTTGACAATTGTGACGTCATATTGTTAAAATGTATATACGCAGTATACTATCAATGGCTTCTACATGTGTATTGACTAAAACTATTCTAAATTTTTTTTTCAAAAATAATAATGTTTATTTTAGCCATATATAAAGCTTCAAAAAAAAAGCAAAGCTTAATTGATAATTATTATAGATATTTTAGTTTTGCAAAATTGTATTATTAGAATCACAACTACTTTGATTCCTCCTGCACTCGAGCCACAATTCTATTTTCAGCAATTGCATCAAAGATTGTGGCGCCAATATTTGTGGATATAGAAAAATAGGAAGACCATTTTCTCTAGTGTGTGCTTCTTGTCGGGGCCAGTTGTGTCTCACTACGATGTCCGAGGATACAACCGTTGAATCTAAATTCAACGATAATGAAGCCGACCCCATTTCGTTATTTTCCGCTGAGAAAATTGTCAATGAAGATAAAAATAAAGAAATGATGTTAGAAGAGATAGACGAAGACGAAGAAATTAGTGAAGACGAACTATAATCAACACATCAATAAATAAAATTGGTCGATAATTTTATTTATTGAAGTGTTCTTACCAGACGTTAATCAAAGATTTGTATAATCAACACAATTATAACATAACCCATAATCCTTGAATTAGGTCTACAGAGAACACCACGTAAAAATGCGCCTTGCAAGTTGCATTATCTCTCAAAGGTGTTGAAGAAACCGAATGCAGTGCAATTCCCGAGTTTTCTCAATCCTTTGTCTCTAAAATTATTGGCTCTATGTAAATTTTGTATAGGACCTTTTTTATGCAGATATATTTCACGAACAAATTTTATAACCAAAGTTAATATAAAACCAATAAGTAAATAAAATTGTCGACCAACTTTTCTCAGACCATACGATATATTGACAAAAAATGATAAAAATACAAATCAATTTTTATCTTTTTTTGTCAATATATCGTATGGTCTGAGAAAAGTTGGTCGACAATTTTATTTACTTGAAGAGTTCTATTCAGACGTTAATCAAAGATTTGAATAAAACCAATAATTTTCGTGACTTAATAAGTTAATTTATAATGACACATCAGAACAATCAATCTTTCTCATAAGGCGTAGCAAATTTTTTACATTAGGAGTCGCAGAATATGAGCCTTGTCTCTGACGATTAAAATTAAATTGTATAAACGTGTCAAATGTAACTTATTTAAAATTATACTGACTGAAAAAATGTTTTTGAATTTAAAAAATACGAAAGAGAGAACATTGATAAGAAAAAACTTATATCAGTTTTCTGTCTTTCGTTTTTTTTAAATTCAAAAACATTTTTTCAGTCAGTATAATTTTAAACAAGTTACGTTTGACACGTTTATACAATTTTCAGTAAAAATCAGTCGTTTTTTCAAGAAAAATAGTAATTTTAATACCGGTTGATGACATTTTTTATTTTAATTTATTTTTTACATAACAATAATACTGAGAAAACAGACAGCATTGGTAAGTTTATTTATTTTACTTCCAATTTTTTAACTTTAACAATAACAATTTTAACAACAATAATTTTAACAATAACAATTTTAACAACAATCATTTAAAACTTTTTATATATAAATCTTCTAGATTCTCCGAAGATGGCATAAAGTTTGCTAAAACGTCAGACAATAAAATGCAATAAAAAAACCTTCAGTAAATTATTAGAATTATTTTTCACAATTTATTTTTATATAGGTATTAGATTTAATACTTACACTTCATATTTTATGGAACTCAAGAAGTGATTCACTTAAAAGCATCAAATAGATTACTTGGTGACCCGCGGGCTGTAGGTTAGCCACGGCTTTATGATGATCTATGAGTCAGTGAGTGAGCATCAGAAATCGTGATTTTTGGATACTCGTATCTCGGAAACTTTTCTACCATGACGTATAAAATTCGGAATACAGCTTATTTATGATAACCGTTTAGCCCTTCTGGAAAACAAAGTTCTATAACGTAATTAGCCTGGGAGATAGAGGGGAATCGAAAAGGACTCGAAATAGTTCGTGTAAATATAGTGCTTTGCGAGACCTTGACCGGCGCACTCCGTGCGCTGCGTTATTTATAACAATTGATTGCGCTAGAATAATTTTTATTCAACCTGCGCCTAATTATCAATGCAAATTTTTTTCAGATTTTTCTGGGCAATCGTTTCGGTGATATAGGTAGGGAACAGCTATTTTTAAGCGTTTTTTTCCCGAAATATATTAAAAAATGAAATAATAAAAATACAACAAATAAACTGTTGAATTCATGATTCCATAAGGCACGATGTTTTTTAAAAGTTTTTTTTTTCATTCCCCATTTCAGCCCCGGAATATATAATTGATAAATCAACTTGTTTTACTTAATGTCTGTGATTAAGCCACTACACTAAATTTCTGTGCCAAATTTCAATTTTTTTCATCAAACAATTGAGAAAAGCGTCCTGTATTTAGACCCCAACCTAATGAGATGATCCATAGTCAAACGGTGTTTATGAAACCCACACTGGGCATTCGTGATCAAGTGTCTGAATTTAATGATGATTTGTCGCTAGGTATATTAAAAGTGATGAGAATACATTGAAAAAAATATATATTATTCTGACAAATCTCCTGAAGCTTCTCAAAAAATTAAGATCACAACACCGTTCAAAAGTTATAACATTTTTTAGTTATTGCTTTACACGTACTTAAATGAAAAAGGCACCATCCGGCCAAATCTAGTAAAAAAATAGCAATGACAAAATAATTATAAAAATTCGTAAAATTGTAAACTAATAGATTAAATATTCAAGAAGCATATAAGCAATTAACATTTACTGATTTCAATATTATTTATAGAGAAAAATAATAAATATTACGATATTATAGTGTGGTTCACCAAAGAAACGTGGCAATCAAGGTACATTCATTAACACAGATTAAAGTTCTTGTATGATCCTAACAATAATTACAAATTTCATTTAAAATTCAATTAATGTTAATAGTGAAGTGAATTGGGAATTTCAAACCAGTATGTCTCGAATCGAAAAATGTTTCTTACAAAAACTGTAGAGTCAAACTCCCCTGACATTTTGGTATAGGTAGTTTATGTCCGCATGTCGGAGGGGACCGCTTTAAAGTTCCGGAAAACCCGTTTTTTCTCCATAACTCGGCCATTATTGTAGGAAATAGATTGATTGTTCAAATTAAATTATACATCTAAGAAGAAATGTAAATCCGAAGAGAGGTAGCTTTTTCAATTATTTGTAATGGACATCGTCAAATCTCGAACACGTTTCATGGCAATAACGCCAAAAAGGTGCTTTATAGTTCTCATCGTAAAATGATTTCTTGATGATTTTTTGAACTGCAGAACTCTCCATATAATTGGAGTAATTTGAGACTTTTACGTGGATGAATAATTTGCGAATTCCTGAGGCGACTTGATATCGTTATTTCGTATTGCCAATTCTGCAATATAATTAAAACTCTATTTTATAGAGATTGATGGATTGAAAAATGTGACGCATAAAGGTGACCAGCTATTAAACTATAAAAGTTATACATTTATTGGAGATTCTTTTTTTTTAATTTATAAATACATACATTTATAAATATTAATTTATAACCTAGATTGCACTTGTGAACCTATTATTCGTGGTACTTATAACAAACAAACGAAGCCAAAATAAAATAAACAGATAATTATATATGAAATACTTAAATAAAATCTTATATTTGCTTATTTTTAAAACGTATTTGTAGATGATTCTACAAAAAAATCTTCTAGATAAATGTAAAATACATTAGGTTTTATGGAAAACTTAGTTTTTGCACAAAGTTCTTTTTAAACTCTCTCATAGGAAACAGTTTTCATACTAGTGAGGTTCTTATTTAGAATAGGAGATAATCATGAAAATATATGCAATACGTGGAAACATATTACATTCAGATAATGTTATATATTTTTTTACAGAGCTACTTCATACAACAGGAGGATTTTCTTGCTGGATTATCCCTAAATAACGCTAATGTAACATTTACACCGGAGTACCAATCAATATTGCGGTTCTATGGCTATGACCTTAATCCAGTTTTTGCGACGACCGATCTTCCATATATAACAGAGTCTGTTCCATTTACAACAGTAATAAATGCGGAATCTACTCCTTCAGTAATAACTGCTTCAGATATAAGCACGACGGAACAGAATTCAGAATTAACTTCAACCGAAAGCTCGACCAATTTACAAACGCCATCAACCTCGCAAGATGCGCATAGTACAGTCGCTGAAAATGAACTGTCAGGTAGTACTGAAAATATGTTCGAAGTAACGCAAACGGAATTTAGTACAGTTTCGGAAGAAACACCAGAGACTGTTTCGACCAATCCTGAAATGTCTAGCACAGAATTGACTACTGAAATATTTGAATATATGACTGAAATGACTTCCCAAGTACCTGCAACAGAAACCACATTAGCAATAGAAACAACAACTGTAGCACCAACAACAGTCGAAAGAGAAGCTACATCTATCCCAGAAACAACACCTATAACTCCGATAATATCTGTGGAGGAAGCAACATCTACAGCAGAAACAATTTCTACAACAGAAGCCATATCTACAGCAGAAACAATTTCTACAACAGAAGCCATATCTACAGCAGAAACATCTGGTCTAGAAGAAACAACAACTACAACGACGGATATACCAATTGTGACAGAAGTAAGTGACTCATCGACAGAAATTCACAACACTGACACTTTCACAGGAACCGTTGAACAATCAACACAATTATCGCAAGAAGAAATGACTAGCAGTGAAAATATAGAAACAACATCTATGACAACGGAAAGTTTATTAATTGAGTCAAGTGATTTTGATAAATCGACTGTTTCCATCTCCCAGACAACGGTTGCAAATAGCGAACCGTTTACATCGGGACCAATAGATGCTTCATCAGATATTCTTTCATCTACGGAAATGCCGAGTACCGAGGCTGTGACAGAAAATTTGGATTCAACCACAATTGATCCATCTGCAATAATTTTTCCTCTAGAACGCTTGAAAAAATTTAAACGCTCAGTTGTGGACATTATGCTTGCGAAATATTATGATAATAATGTGGATCTTTTAAATTTCCATCATCCAATAAGTTCACCGCCAGTAAGCAAAACGGACTATCCTTTTTTGGTTCATGGACTTAAAGAACAATATAAAGTGAATTATACGGAGCACGAATCTATTTTACCGTTTGCTTATTTACCAAATTTAAATTCTGTTGCATTGAAGTACCCTTTGGATAGTGATAAATATTATTTACTTTTGATTTTACCGGTGCATGTGCAAGGTGTTGATAAACTGATATGTGATTTACGGAAGTACGAAACATTGAGGACTATTGTAAGTTATTTAAAGGACACCTATGTTAAAACTATTATACCAAGCTTTATGCTACGAGGATTTGTAGTCTTGACAAATACATTACGAAGGGTAAGATTCATTATTTTTTTTTGTTTTATATATAATATGTTACGGTCAATATCCGGAATCCGGGCAATGTCGACATTGACCGGTCAAAAAATAGATTTTTTATAAACATGAAACGCTGACATTTGATTGTATCTTTATCATGATAAGTTATCATTAACGCTCTATGGAATTTTAATCACTGATATCATCTATTGAAGAATATATTTTTCAGCTTTCTATTACAATTATTGATGATGGGAAACACGTATAATTTATTTATTATTTATATGATATGAGCAATAAACAATATATCTCAATGCAATGAATTTCAGAACTCACATTTTTTCCAGCAATAAAAATCAAAATCAAAACTACGGATAATTTATTTTCACACATTTTATTTATTTTAATAAATGAAAATATGTTTATTTCTCTTTTAATCTGATCTACTCATAATCTTCTTATTACTCAAATACAGAAACCTTCCATTTATTACAAAATTCGGCTTTTATAAGACGTTGGTAAGTTCTAGCGCTGTCATTCTTTTTAGAATTCTCGGAAATAAATTATACGTGGTTTCAATCATCAATAATTGTAAGGAAAATTCAAAAATATATTCTTTAATAGTTGATATCAGTGATAAAAATTCCATAAAGGGTTATATGATAACGGTGTGACTATTCGTACGGTTACCGTATGAATAATATATAATTATTCGTACGGTTACCGTGTGAATAATATATAATTATTCGTACGACTACTGTAATAATTTTATTTGGTAACATTTTACTGAATTAACGCTTCCGATTTGGACGAATTATGAAACGAACGGAACTGTCCATTGCTATAGGAAAATTTTCATTTGAAACACACATTTTGTGGTAAAATTTAATGCACGGTTTCGATTATGGCGAATTTTGAAACGCACGCAACTGTCTATTAACTGTCTATTTTTTAACCTTTTCCGATTTCGGACATTGCCCGATGTGGCTCAGGCATTGTCGACATTGACCGCTCAATGTCGACATTGCCCGGATTTCGGACATTGACCGTAACATATCGACAATAAGCATGCATAAACTTTTGCGTATGAATTTTGAGAAGAAAATGTTCTATAATTGTTCTATATCTATAATACTGGGTATAAAAAATATACCAGCTTGAGTCAAAAAAATTCCAGCCAATTGGGCGACGGGACCATTACAATTTGACATTTGATATAATATAATAAAGAGAATAAAATTTCTGATATCGCGTGAGAAGACGCAGGTAATGGCTAGTATTCAATATGATATTTGCTCTTCGTTGCCATGGTTACCTACATAATATGTTCAAGCCATGTAAAAGTTAATCAAAGCATGCTTAACTAGTTTGTTTCTGACAGATCTACAAAACAAAAGACGAGTTGATTTTTTTTTTATTTTCAAAATATTTTCGAAACTATAAAGTTTAGAAAAAAAATTATAACAAAACTTTCTTGATAAAATAAATAGCATAATAACCGTTATGAAAAATATACCCTTATTATATATAAATTATAGCACTGCAGTGGAAGTTTAGTTTAGCGTAGACCCATTCCCACCTGTGAGGAAGAAACCAAAAAAAAAAAAATACTCTTTTTTACGATTTTTTCGTTCACGGTATCTCGTGAACAAATGAACCGATTTTGATGCGGTTTGCGGAAATCGACGCAGTTTGTTAAGGAGAAGAGCTGATTAGATTTTGGAATTAATCGGTTTAGTAGTTTAGAAAATATTTTACAAAAACAAATTTTAAAAAATTTTTGAAACTTGTTTTTTTAAGATTTCTCAAAATTTTTTGAGCCGAATCATTTCAAATTTTCAGGAAGTCTAAGTTCACCA
The DNA here is from genome assembly GCA_963575645.1 of Xanthostigma xanthostigma. Lineage (NCBI taxonomy): Eukaryota > Metazoa > Arthropoda > Insecta > Raphidioptera > Raphidiidae > Xanthostigma > Xanthostigma xanthostigma. The sequence goes on along the minus strand of OY754473.1, from coordinate 19,882,757 downwards.
AGATCACGTCAGAGGCCGCAAACCGCGTTTCAGTCGGACACTCCGTTCAAAAGATATAAAAGGTTTACATACATACATACACACACACACACACACACACACACACACACACACATACAGCCCTACGGACATCATCGCCAAAATAGTTTCAATAGCTTCCTAGGACCTCAAAACGTCGAGATCTGGCGAAAACTCGATTTTCAAAAATCGGGGTGAAACCAATAACTTCCCGATTTTTGAAAAAAAAAAATTTTTTTTATTTTTTTAGCGGGAAGTTAAAAAAATTTATCAATAACCAGCTAATTTTCTCAGTATCTTATATTTGAACACTGCAAAATCAACTTTTCATATTGTCTGACAAAGATAGTTTTCCTATTTTCCAGTCTGACGCGTCAAAGTTGTCGATTTCATGACTTCAAAAAAAATTATTAACAATTTTTTTTTAATTTTTGTTTTTGACGTGATAACGTCTTATAAATTGATGAAACACCGGCTGCATGCACGAAAAAGTGTAACGTTCCGAAATGTGTCACGTTCCGCCTGACCCTGTGCGTGCAAGCGAGAGCGCAGTATAAGCGATAGAGAAGCACGATCGGCCCAAGTTTGACAGCTACTAAAATTTAGGTTATGTATTATTAAATATGATATTCGAGCGGAATACGTTATCACGTAAAACTATCGTCCGTAAACCGACTTTACAGACAACCAATTTTTTTTAAATCAAATATAGAATACAACAAATTAATTGTCTGACAGTGAAACAGGGCCTTTTAGAGAGAGAGAGAGATTGTAAATTTATAGACGCTCAACAGCTGAGGTCATCAGCGTCTATATAATAAATAAAAAATAATATATAATAAATAAAAGAGAATAAAAGATAAAAACAAAAAATCAAATTGTTAACAAAAAAAAGAGTTGTATAGACTCTATTAAGATAAAAATAACGTCAGACAATAAAATGCAATAAAAACCTTCAGTATTTGCTTTGTTCATCGATCCTATGCCACCAGGATTCTTCCTTTTTAAACTTCCAACATTTGAACAGGATCATCATCTCTCTAAATTTTTAGAGTTATCTTTCACAATGATAAAAATAACAACATTTAAAAAAAGATAAAAATTAACAATAAACAATAACAAGTAACATAAACAAATAACAAATAAATAAATTAAATCAAAGAAATCGGTTAAGACCGGTCTCTTTTAAAAATAGAAACAGCAGATCGACATTTTCCGGGTCATTCCCTAAAATCACAGAGAGATGTCTTGACAATCCGATCTGCTGTCGTGTGTCCCTAAACTGGACACACTCAATTAAAATATGTGAGACGGTGATTCGAGTGTCACACGTCTCACAGTATAGTGGTTCCTCGCGTGCCATCAAGAATCCATGAATCAACCTACAGTGACCGATGCGAAGCCGAGTAAGGACCACTTCCTCCCATCTGGAGGCCCGGCAAGATGTAAGCCATAGGGACTTTTACGTGAAAATAGTAAATAAATGATTTTATAAATTTAATTTTGAAAAATAATTTTTATAACGTCAGTAATCATTAATAAATCTTTATATTTAATATGTTATTTATTAAGCAAAAAAAAATTACAACAAAAAACAGTTGTGTGGTTTTAAGAAACCACGACGCAAGTGAAACTTTTATTGGATTGTAGGCGTTGGATTGTAGACACTTATCCATCACTATTAATTATAAACAACAATATTCACATGAATACACGAATAAAAACATGTAAACACTGTACAGCACTTGCCCGCATGACAGACTGATTATGTGTTATACATACTACACGGTCAGCTGATGCTAACAATGGGCGCCGCCATATTGGCCTTGGCTGCTCTACCGAGCGCCTACTCCGAACGCCTTTCACTTTACCCCTACTCCGCGGCCGCCTGTAATGCGACATGCAACAGACGGCCAGAAAAATTCGGGGCGATAGAATAAAAGTTTCACTTTAAAAAAACAATTAAATGATTGCTTTTCTGATTTTGAATGTCTTAAACTTCGCGCTTATAGTCGACTGTCCGTTTAGTGCGCATAATCCATTTTTTGGAACCAGATTCATTCAATTATGACTCACGAGTCACGACTCTACCATAGAAAGCTCTGTCTTCTGAGATTCAGTGATTCAATCACTCAATCACAGGTGGTGATCGAATCAAAACGATTCGATCAATCGGTATAGACACACGTCTAATCCAAATACAATGTGCTTCAAATAATTTTGTAAAAATGGAGTTTTTTTATTAATGATTTATTAATTACTTAACTACTTTTTACTTTTTATTTATAATACCGTAAAAAAGCTGAATAATATCTATTGAAATAATAAATATTACAAACCTTGAATATTGATACTCGAGACTGTTGAAAAATGACACTTTTTCGTCAGACTTTAGCTGCGTTCTAATTTATTTATCAGACACTTGTATCACCTATTAAGAAATACTTCTCTACGTATAATATTTTAATGTCTGATATAACATTTTTTGTAGTCATGAAATCGACAACTTTGACGCGTCAGACTGGAAAATAGGAAAACTATCTCCCTCAGGCAATATGAAAAGTTGATTTTGCAATGTTCAAATATAAGATGCTGAGATAATTAGCTGGTTATTGATAATTTTTTTTATAGTCGTATTTTCGACATATTCGAGGTGTCAGACGTTTTAAATGGTTCATATTATTTGTCAGAGAACATTATTTTAGCGTTTTGGTTGAAGTTTTTAAGCTATCCAATTAAAAAAATAAGCAGTATCTATAAATTTTTTACATGTCGTCAAAACGACATATTATTCGGAAAATTTAGAGGGAAAACGCCCTAAAATCAAAAAAAGTCATAGAGGAGAAATAGGTGTCAGACTGGGCCTAATGAAGCCATATACAAAATTTGGGGAGAGTATATGTCAGTAAAATTTTTGCCGACGGGCACTCTGACTATTACGCTTCATTCTGTTATCAACACCAAGCATTTTTTTTCACGTCATCACTATAGTTTGGATCCTTTATGATTTTTAACTTCCCGCTATAAAAAAAATCAATGAGTTTTTGCAAAGAAATCGGAAAGTTATTTTTTTTCGAAAATCGAGTTTTCGTCAAAATTCAACGTTTTGAGGTCCTAGGAAGCTATACTGACTATTTTGTGCGATTATGTTCGTAGGGCTGTATGGGTGTGTGTGTGTATGTAAACCTTTTATTACTTATGAACGGAGTGCCTAATTGAAACGCGGTTTGCGGGATCTGACGTGACTTTGCTGAAATTAGATTTCCTGAAAATTGGGAATGATTCGGCCCAAAAATACAAGTAAGTTTCAAAATTTCTTAGAAATTTGTTTTCTTGGAATATTTTCTAAACTACTAAACCGATTAATTCCAAAATATAATCAGCTCTTCTTTTCAAAAAACTGCGTCGATTGCCTCAAACCGAATTAAAATTGGTTCATTGTTCAGGAGATATCGTGAACGAAAAATTCGTAAAAAAGTGCTTTTTTAATATTACTCGTAAAATTCTTCTGAGATTGATTTTTTGTAATATGTAATTTATTTTTTTAGGTTGAAAAAAAAACTACGTCTGTTGCCGAAAACCGTTTTAAACTCGAAAAAAGCGGGAAGTTTCAGGGATGGCCTACAGGGTCAAATTTCTTTTCAATTTTTTTTTAAGTTTAGAACCATAAAAATCTCCTATTTAATTTTCGCATCTCTTAATGATGGAAACTTTTTTTTATTAATAGAGGAGTCAAGTTAGCCGAAAAGAGGTCTTATATTCGGAATATACTATTGATGATATCCAAAAATGTTTAAAAGGAAAGTTATATTGTTCTATAAGGCCGTCAGTATGTCTGTAAAGCTACTAGTGTAAAATGGACGGAATCTAAAAATTTTAAGCTTAAAACTTAGTGCTAATTTAGTGCTATTTTGGTGCCGCATTCGTGAATTTAATGCGCTTTATAATACTGACTAATTCACAATAATGATAACTTTTAATTAAGTTATCATTGCATTGATAGAATATCGTAATAAATATTAACAGATGAGCCCAGTTTATACGCCATCAATTAGTGTTAAAAAAGTGCTATGTAGAAAATATAAAAAAAAGTTCACGATAACAAACGATACGTCAAAAATAGTATATTGTGCGACTAGTGAGAGAAGGAGAAGATTCCATGAGCGAGAAATTTGCCGTACGAGCGTAGCGAGTGCGGTAAAACGCACGCGAGTGGAATATTCTCCTTCGATCAATGGTCGCACATAATACTTTATTCAACTAGCAGGAGTAATATGTAATCAGGGCCCTGATAAAAGAGGGAAAAATAATTAATCACTTCATTGATTGACGTACCCACCGTCAGTGTATGTACACAAGATTGCCATGACTTTCGCTGAATTGCGATGCTGTTTTCATATATACAATACCGCCTACACGTCCAGAAGCTGCGTGTAGTTTTTTTTCATTATTTCACGCTTGGGCTTGCTACTGAGTTTCTATTGGTCCAGAAAATTCATTATCACACTGTACGGCTTATTATTAGCACCCGACGCGTCAACATGAAGTAATTTATTATTTCTCACGAGTTTAGCAGGGCCCCGAAATTACATATTACTCACGCGTGTTGAATAAATATATTTTTTTTAATATTTCAATACCTAACACTGTAGCTTAATACTGAAAGAGAATGCAAGTGTCGGAAAAATAATGTATATTATTGTATTGAGCTTTTTTGTGACCTACATAGTAATTAAGTGGTACAAGTGAAGCAAGACAAGTAGTAAAAATAATTAATATTTTCTTTTACTATTCATAACCTAACAATGCTAGCCTTGTACCATGTACGCATTGGAGATCTTGAAAAGCTCAATCTAATGGACACGGAATTTTTAAACTACGTGGTAACTAGATAATACAATTCCGAGCATGTTTTTCAATCCCGGGATTACGGGATTATAGATGCGTAATCCCGGGATTCCGGGACTATCCCGGGATTAGACTATGTGGTTTCTAATTGGGCTGAAATGAAAAAAAACTTGAGTAATTACTTAAAAAATGTTTTTAATATCGTTGCACAACACAAATCACAATATAGTAAGAAAATAGACAAAATAAAAAAGAATTACTTTTGCAAGAAATCAAAAAGACAACACAAAAAAACTATTTAGAATTTCGAAAATACAATCGCAGGAATATCAAAGTATCCAATGTTTGACTTACAAGCCTGCTTCGTAGTTTATTGCCAACATAAGCAGCAGGTTGGAGGAATAGACAATAGAACTTATATTATGCTGTTTCTAAGTGATATCCACGAACTCCTCCATTTTAGAAAAGGCTTTTTTCACGTCTAATACTATTTTCCAACCCCGATTCATTTTGTACGTACTTCAGGATCTGGAGATTTCATATTCTTACGTATCGTACCGCGTATTTAAGGATTGTTTTTGTCGTTATCTAATAAATAATATTAATATAATCTAGGCAAGGTAATTGTAAAGGCGCAACGGATTACGGAATGCAAGCTAGATCTGTTTGTGGCAATCCCGAAAATCCCGAGATTAGCCAAGTACGATCCCGGGATTTTCGGGACCAGAAAACGGCCGGGATCCCGAGATTCGGGATCCCGGGATTGTATTCTCTAGTGGTAATTAAGTGCTCATTGAGTGCTACTGACAGAGCATGATAAATATCAGAAATAGGTAAGTATTTTAATTAAATGCACATTAAAGGTTCTGAGTCTTAATTCTCTATTCTAATATTGGCAAGGCATAATATATATTCCTATTTTTAAATATAACATTAAACAAGAAAAGCTAACGCTTTTCACAGAAAACCCTTCGGGTTTTCCTGAGTAACTGTATGTACAGAAATTAGAAAAGATATATTGCATTGTATATTAAATTTTATACCATCGATACATTTACAAAACGGTCTATCTATCAGTGTTAGCTTTCTTTTTATTAACTGATTGTTAACGGGTCTATAGAGCCCGCAACAATAATACATTGACACCCAGAGCGTCTGTTTTCAGTTGACTAATTATTAGTTTAAAACGCCTTATTTATGAATACATCTTAAAAACAGTTTGTACAAACATTATTACTTATCGACAACAAAAAATCATTGTTTTATAAATAATTTTTTATTTTGTGAAACTACGTTTTCGAAAATGAATATTATCTATTTCGGGGACCCTTTACATGTTTGCAAACCAGAACAAAGATTGTACATGACAATTTATCATAAACCTATTGAACGGGAGACAACCAGTTACAAGTAGGGATCTACCGATACCGATATCATATCAGTAATCGGCCAAAAACGGCCGTTTGGCCGATTATCGGTATCGGCCGATATAAATGTTGGATATCGGCTTATCGGCCTAATAATAAAACTAAATACTAATTTCTCATTTAATGCTTACTAAAAATAGGTAAATAAAAAATTAAGGTAGTTAAGTATCTACCAGTAGATACTTAAGTACCTTAATTTTTGAATTTTGTTTTAAAAACCTCAAAACCTCAAAAAACTTGTTACCTACTTTTATTAAGCATTGAATGAGAAATTAGTATTTACTTTTACAACTGTCTCACAAATAAATCATTTATTCGCGCGAAGATACTCATATCATGCTATGTAATATGAATAAAATGTCACAGATTTTTTTTGATTAAACAGACATCATTCAAGTTCCCATTTCAAAGTTCAGCATATAAGAATTGATTTTAACCGATTGAAAAAAAAAACGGTTATTGATTTATCATATACATATAATACATATATTTATTTTTTTCAATTTCTGTTTAATAGACTATATTATCTTCAAGGTGGTCACACATAAACTTAATTTAAATCGGTTCAGCCGTTTTTCTTTCAGTTTAGTATTAACATATTAAGGAAGAGGGCAGTTATAATAAATTAATAACGTGAGAATTACATATTGCAACGCACTAAAAAATAAAAAACAAATATTAACTTTTTAAAATTGAGTCTTCTTCAAAAAGTGTAAAATAAAGCTTAAAGATACATAAAACGCTACAGTAATTAAATTGGCGCCGACCTCAGAGTGCTTTTTTGAGTAGGGTTCAATTTTTTTTAAGTTTTTTAATTTAATTTTTAAATGATTATATTATTTTAATGACCTAACTAAAAAACAATAGAATATAAAAAATCAAATATTCTTAATGTTATTGGGTAAAAATCAGGAACGCATATTTTTATATTTAAAGCCTCTTTATATATTTTAAGAAACCTTAGGTGCAAGACATTTAAAATTTTTTCTATGGCCGATACGATACCGACTATAGAAATATCGGTATCGGCGAAAAAATCGTATCGGTCGATCCCTAGTTAAAGTGTTATAGAGATATATCCCGAGAAATTTTATATTTTTTGTATGAATTGTCGTGCGCTTCTCTAATGGAAAACTTGACATGCTCTGTTTTGCCTTTGTTTAGTTTTAGGTTGTTGGAATAAAACCATTTTTCTGCCTCCGACAGTGCGTCATACTTCTAGAGATAGATGTTTTCAAAATTGTCCTATCATCCGCAAACTCTAAAACAAAAAAAGTTGGATTTTAGTTTTACAAAACAGTTAGATAAAATTTTCAAATAATTTTTAGTAACCGTAGTTATCGGTTGTATTGTTTTAAATAGTGTTCGACCGAACTTTCCATTTTCGTTTCGGTGAGTAATTGGAGTTTCGGTGTTGTCAGAAAATCTGCCGAACTACCAAAACCGAAACTCGCTTCGTAAGCTTCTGTGCGGCGTTCGGGAGCGATTAGCCTAGTGATTATTGATACGAATAGATACTTAGTTTCTTTTACCAACTAAACTATTAATTTATCAAATAATTGCTTCTATGAACACAAACGCATTATCTGCAATAGTTAAAATGAACAAAGGTTTAAAAAATGTATCTATAATTGCCCTCGAAATAAGTTTCGGTTTCAACCTAAATTGAAACAGCAACTGAAATTCGGATCCGGTTGTAAAAACTAGTTACGGTCGAACAGTAGTATTAAATACTCACCGCGATCTTATCGTTTCAAGTTTCTTCGAATTGTCTCCGGTAACTGTACGGATACTTCAAATATTGACACATTAATAATTCACTTTGGAAATAGTCATCACCCTTCAGAAAAGGTTTCGTAGGCACCTTGACAGCTTCGTAAACATACTGAAATAAAATGAGAATTTCCTTCAAAATATTTTTATAGGTTATGTTAGAAATTAAGGTCAATTATTATCAATTCAAATAAAACTCACTTGCCAAGCGACCGCTTCTCATTTACGCTATAATTTTTGTTTTTTTTACGTTTTGCTGACATTTTTTTAAATTTTTAATAACTGAACAGGTTTCGCGCTTTAGCTCTCAAAAAATCGCTCGACTCACTAAATAGATATGAAGTTGTCCAATGTCCAGGTATATCTGTCACTAACATGCATACTAGTGATTTTATTCATTCTAAAGGTTTTTAATAAATAATGTCAATTGGATTTATATTAATTTCTCACTTTGACATTTTTACACTTACTTTAAAAGCAGGTGAGATATTTGTCTTAAAACTAATACGTAAATATTTTTGTATGATATAGGTAAATCAGTTGTTCTTTATTCATTGACTACTTAAAATATAGTAAAACCTCGTTTATTCGGACTACCGGAGACCGTGTACCCGAATAAACAAAAATTTGGATAATAAGCAAAAGAAAATCCTTAACTAAGCAGATTTATCGTTATTACATTAAACATCCCTATATTATTAAACGAGCTAATCTTGTATCTACCTCTATGTACCTATGTCCCTAAATATTTTCTCGAAAACGGCCCTAACGATTTGGATGAAATTTACTGAAAAGGGATTTTGGGGGGCAAAAAATCGTTTTAGCTAGATCTCATCTCTCGAAAAAATCGTTTTCTTACAAATTTTATCATTATAAAAATCAATTTTTTGACGTATGAAAATACTTAAATATTGTAAGTAGGTTTTGAAATTTTATACAATGAAACAATTGTTTTCAAAATATTATGACAGTTAATCTTTAATTACTATCCAATTGAGGCTTAAAATAAATACGTATTTGAAAGAAAGTTAAAAACAATTATTATTATAGGTGAGTAATTTTAATAAATAAATTTTTAACCTAAATTTGAAGCGAAAGATGCAATATCATAGATCAAGATGACAGCGAATCAGTTTTACAAGTATCGGATTGCCATAAGGGCCGACAATCCTCTCCACAAAGGAGTCAAACTGTTTCAGCAATATTATCTTATTGCTCCACAAAAGGAAGCGAGGCTTCCCCAGAGAACCTACGGTTCTTATATGGAGAGCCGAAGGCTCGACTAGTGTCGTTTACAACCGAGTGGGGCGCAGCCCCGTGAGGTAAGACTGTAACAAAGGTGGAGACGTAGGCTCCATAAAGGGAAGCGAAGCTTCCCCAGAGAACCTACGGTTCTTATATGGAGAGCCGAAGGCTCGACTAGTGTTGTTTACAACCGAGCGGGGCACAGCCCCGCGAGGTAAGACTGTAACAAAGGTGGAGACGTAGGCTCCACAAAGGGAAGCGACAGAGAACCTACGGTTCTCAAAGTTTTGGCGAAATCAGCACATCAGTATTTTATTTAACTTTCCGAGGAAAGCTCGGTCACCCAGGTACTTAACATTAAATTAACAAAAATGTCCGCATCACTGATTCCGATTAACCGAAAATTCTTATCAGCGACAAATGAATAAACGAGATTTTATTTTACTTAAATGAATATGCTAAGTGAGCCAGTTGACAGTCATTTGAAATATAGAATTATCCTAAATTATGCAAAAAAAAAGTATTTTTAACGTATTTACAACATTGAAAATTATGTCATTTACAGACAAAAAGCGATTTCTTGAAGTTTAAGACAAATTTCGTGATAATTGGTGATAGATGCAAGTACATTTTATATGCCAATCAGAAAGGTAATGAACCGATGCACAAATCTCCTTCGATAGTTTTTTTTTTGTAGCTTGCGTCGTATAGGAACTACGGAGGTTTGTTTGACAAATTATGGCCAAAAGGGCACTATTTTTTTAAATTACATAAATTAAACTTAGCATGGCTTTTGACATGATGGGAACGCATCTATGTCTAAAATTTCGTCGAAAACAGATTTCAGTAACTCGAGAAAACATGCGACATAGGAATTCATACAGGATTATTGCAAATACAATATACATCGTGGGCTACTATGTATAATAATATTATTTTGAACACAATATCACAATAGATATTTGTCCCTTACAGTTTTATGATTTGTCCTCTTCAGTTTTATACTACTCATACTTACCATAAAAATTGGTTCCTATGAATAGTTTTTTAATTTTTAATTTTACTACTTGTCTTGCTTCATTTGTAGCACTTAATGAGCACTTAATTACAATGTAGGCCACACAAAGCTCAATACAATATACATTATTTTTCCGACACTTGCATGCTCTTTTAGTATTAAGCTAGCAGTGTTAGGTATTGAAATATAAAAAAAAAATATATTTTTTGACGTACCGTTTGTTATCGTGAACTTTTTTATATTTTCTGCATAGCACTTTTTGACCACTAATTGATGGCGTATAAGCGGATAATCTCTTAATAGTATATTGTGCAACTAGTGCGACAATGCCGCACGAGCTGCACATACTATTTTTTATAACGAATTAAATTAAATTAAAATTTTATTACGAATTAAAAAAAGAAATTAGAAGTAATAAAAATTAAAATTCAGTTAAAATTGTAAAAATTGTCAAGAATAAAAGTCCATAATCGAAATTTGTAACCCCAAATCTGCTTCAAATGACAGTTTGTTTCGTTGACATTAACACCGTTATTGCACATACCGCTAAACTAGCTATAATATGTGCTTTATTGTCGCTTTGTGCGTCAGAGCTGACTTTCGTTCATATAAGAAGTTATATCTAAGTTAATTTCACACGAAATCCATTCAAATTAAAGCTTTTTGAAAAGAGGAGATTCTGATCTATAAAACAGAACCATTTTATAATCAATTCGAGTTCATAAATACTATTAAAATTGTAATTGAAAATTACAAACAGCAGTTGTCGGTTGGTCTGTACGTATATACGTATGAACGTATGTACGTATGAACGTATGTACGTCACGACTCTACAGATCGCAATTTTGGTCGGATTGCCTTGGGTTATATTTTATTCACTTTGTTTAGTATCAGACAAGAACCCTATTTAAATTCACATAAATGTGTTCAGTAGTTTAATTTTTATAAACAGTTTTATTTTATTATTTTTGACAGCTAATAGTTAAAATAAAAAACCTTAAAAAAACAAAAAAATACCTATTACTGTTATTGTAAAATATGTAGTGTATTACGTAGAATACCTGCTACACTGCTATACCACAATAACAACGCAAGCTACGATATCGGAATGGCCGAGCGGTTAAAAGCGTTGGTCCATAGCAAGGTGCCGGGTTCGATCCCCGCTGACACAAGTAATATTTTTTTTTCTATTCCATTTTTTTTAAATTTTTTTTTTCTATTTTTTTAATTGTTTTTTTAAATCTATTTTCTCAATTTTTTTGTATTACCTACCTATAATATGTACAGTGGAAAACTTGCGGGATGTGCACTTTTGGTTTTGCCAACTATTATTTTATTTTTTTCTTTGAATTTGCGTGCGGCAAACAATAATTTCAGTGCGACAAATAAAGTTTCCGCACGCAAATGAAAATAGCTACTTTTTAACCGTAACACCATGCGTAAAGATATAGACTAGACGGCGAGGAGGTAAAAACATTAAAAAGTGCATTATTCGGGCACAGGCGAGATTATTGTTGGAATCACTTCGTTTTAGGGTGTAGTTCAACCCCCTAAGTTTGCTTTCAAATTGTTGGTGTGCTTGATTTTATAATTGACAATTCGTGACGAAAATAGTGCTTTTTTCTCTATTTCCTTTAATATCTCCGTTCCTCTTGACTTTTAGTATAGCATATGCATTGAGAAAGTTCCTTATAAAATTTTCTAAAAAATGAGCACTGACAGAGGTCGCTAAGTGCAATTGTTAACTTGCAAATAGCCCCGAAAGTTAAAAAAACACGTTTTTTTCACTATTTTTTTACTAAAAATGGCTGGACATAGATGGCTGAAAATTTTCAAAAATGATGTCTATATTAACCCAAACATGCATGAATAATCTTAGCGTCATCGGTCAATTACTTCTCGAGTAATTAACGATCACTTTTTTTTGTTTCCTTAATTGCAAATTGCGCAATTTTTTTCACAAACGCCCTTCGCTGGTCGGACCAAGCCAGAAAAATCACAAATCCATTCAAATTTAGTATTCCGTTGGAATTTTTTGAAAAAAAAATTCTAACCGATTTTATAATGATTCGAAAAGTTATATGGTTTTATACGTTTGTCTAAAATTGGTATCGCTAAAGAAATCGTTATAAAATCGGTTAGAATTAATTTTTCCCAAAAATTCCAACGGGATACTAAAATTGAATGGATTTGTGATTTTTCTGGCTTGGTCCGACCAGCAAAACCCGTTTGTGAAAAAATTTGCAATTAAGGAAACAAAAAAAAAGTGATCGTTAATTCCTCGAGAAGTAATTGACCGATGACGCTAAAATTATTCAAGCATATTTGGGTCAACATAAACATCATTTTTGAAAATTTTCAGCCATCTATGTGCGGTCATTTTTTAGTAAAAAAATAGTAAAAAAAAACGTGTTTTTTTAACTTTCGAGGCTATTTGCAAGTTAACAATTGCACTTATTGACCTCTGTCAGTGCTCATTTTTTAGGAAATTTTATAAGAAACAACTTTCGCAATGCATATGCTATACTAAAAGTCAAGAGGAACGGAGATATTAAAGGGAATAGAGAAAAAAAGCACTATTTTGGTCACGAATTGTCAATTATAAAATCAAGCACACCAACAATTTGTAAGCAAACTTAGGGGGTTGAACTACACCCTAAAACGAAGCGATTCCAACAATAATCTCGCCTGTGCCCGAAAAATACACTCAAAACTCCTCGCCGTCTTGCCTAATACCACTTTTCCCGCATGAGTAATAAAATATTTATTACGCCATTCTATCAATGAAATGATAACTTAATTAAAAGTTAGCATTATTGTTAATTAGTCAGCACTATAAAGCGCATTAAATTCGCGAATGCAGCACCAAAATTGCATTAAATTAGCCCTAAATTTTAAGTTAAAAATTACTCGATACCGTCCATTTTACACTGGTAGCTTTACAGACCTGTCATAGTGGACCATCTTATTTTTTTCGGTGGAGGCGCTGAAGCTACATCAAGGTCAACTCCACTTTTTTTAATGAGAAACCCATATTTTTTGTCTCGGATTTTAATCCGATCGAAACATGTTTGGAAAAATAATTATTTTCTTTGATCCCAAAGAACAATAATCCGAGACAAAATATATGGGTTTCTAGTTAAAAAAAGTGTAGGTGATCTTGATGTAGCTTCAGCGCCTCCACCGACAAAAAAATATAGGGTGGTTCAGTATGACGTCCTTCTAGAACAATATAACTTTCATCTGAAACATTTTTGGAAATCATTAATAGTTTAAGGGCTATTGCTCTGTAACACTTTAAATGCCTAACCCTGTATATACCTACACGTAAAAAATAGTTCTCAACGTGCACATGTTTCTTTCGTGAAATTTTAGGTTATTTCCAATGGAGCTATTGATTTTTTTCTAAAAAAACAATATTTCAAATGTTGTTAATTCAAAACCACATGTTTGCGCCTAAATTGTTTAATAAAAACATTTCCAGGAAAAGTCTCGCGGTGGCATGTCGATATTTTGTTCAATACAACTTTCTAAATACGTTTCACAAGGAATCATGCAGGGGAGAATTTTTCCGAAGTGAAAATATAATTTTACCCCACTATGAACACAATTTTTAATGAAACCGATTTCTATATCTTTATGACTTTAAAGATTTCTTTACACTGATACCGTTTAATTAATATTGTATTATATTTTGTATTGACGCTATTATATCTACCAATTTATTGATTTTATTAAAGATTAACTATTTTTATTACTATTATATATACAGTAACTATTTGTGACTTTTACCAATGAAGGGTATTTTACATTTTATTGTTTAGGAGGCAGTAATATCTATAGTTTTTTTAGAGGATAATTTGATCTCAAAAAGTTCTCTGGTCGTGCTTCAGCTACCTCTCTTTTTCATAAAAAAACAGCAAAGTTTTAAGTAATAACCAGTGGCGTAATTATACCGTTTGGGGTTTGGCGAATTTTACTAAAATGTTGTAATAATACATGTTCGGATTCTTTCTTACGCCTCTGGTAATAACACATATACTTCATAAAAATAAAAGTTATCTAATTTAATTAAAATGTTTGATAAAAATTATAATGCTAATTAAAAGCAAGTAATCTTTATGACATGAAAGCGCCTTGCAATGCATTAAACAAAATTTAGAAATGACACAAAACAAGGATTGAAGTTTTCGTTGTTTTACAGTTCTAAATTTCGTTATATTATTGTTTTTAGGGTTCCGTACCCGAAGGGTGCTCAAACGGAACCCTATTACTAAGCCTCCGCTGTCCGTCCGTCCGTCTGTCTGTCAGCGGGCTGTATCTCAAGAACCGTAATAGGTAGAGAGTTGAAATTTTCACAGAGTATGTATTTCTATTGCCGCTAGAACAACAAATAATTTATTAAAACCCCCCCAAAACTCCCTAAAGAGGAGCAAACTAAGTTTTTTGCTTATAATTCGCTCAATTTAAATCAGATCGTTTCGAGACCTGTCTTAAACGAAAGAGGAGAAAATTTTACATAGATTTTGTATAACAGAATTCGTCGAAACACTTTTTTTATACAGCTTTATATAGAAATATAATGTATAAATTCAATTTTGTCTAATCCATAGCATACCCGGGGATCGTCTGTCTTCGTTTGTTGCATACTGTACTATGGGAATTTAAAAATTGCGTATGTTCTGTCTTAAAAAAAAGATTGCATTTGTTCAAAAACGAATGTCATTTCAAATATTAGTCAGTAGAAAAATTCTTCTATTTTTTAATGCTGCCAGCTTACCTACATTATTAGCCCAATCCTTAATGAGTGAAGCAACTGTCAGACTCATTAAGGATTGGGCTAATAATGTAGGTAAGCTGGCAGCATTAAAAAATAGAAGAATTTTTCTACTACAATGTCGACTTAATAAACATTTTTACATTGTTATGTCAGTTTAACAAGTGCTGGATTTTGTAATAATTTTTAGATGCCTGATGAAGGTCAAATATATGACCGAAACGTCGCTGAATTAATGATTAGTATAATGATTTCATCATTTTGTCCACATTCCTACTATCTTCGTAACTTATTATGTTCTACTTTTAGCACAGCTGCCAATTACTGAAACATACATTTCAGTTAAAAAATATCAATTATTGTATTTTATTCAACATATTAATCATTTGGAATATTTAAACTAGAAACTTTCAAACTACAAAATCGAAATGGCACTTTAGTCACAATAAATCAATAAAGGGTAAATTATGCATGAAATAAAATAGTGATTTTGTGACACATTCGGCCTTCACTTGATGTTACAGTTTACTAGCTCCTAGCGCCTTTACTGACGGAGATTGTGAAGTATTACTATAATAATAATAAAAGTCAAATCACATTAGTAAAAAATATTTGAAGCTTGCATTGCAATGTTTCTCTTATTATATATTCATTTAGTTTTGTTTTATTTCTCTTATATTATTTTTTTTTTATAGTTGGGGATTAGAAATGTGTTTGAGCCTGGCCAAGCTGACTTCATTCCGATGACTGTCGATAGAGATATTTATGTTACAAACATAGAACAAGCTGTTACTGTTACAATACGTAATTATATGGATGAAAATTGGAACTATCAGAAGAGTAAGTGTTTATAATCCGTAAAAATCAGTTTTTAAGACTGCAACTTGAAACTACGTAAATATTTATATTTGTCAATACGGAAGTAAAGTTTTAGTCAAAACTAATAATTACGCGATCAAAGGTGTGAGTAGGGATCAATGTACTTTTTGTTTTACGATTCAAGAATAATGAAAGTCTAAATTTGATCCTAACTTTGCCTGATTTTTGAATTTCAGTTCCAGAGGGTAGCAAATTAAAAAAAAAGGTTTCTTTTTCCTTTAATTCACTCGATCAAATCAGATCTAAGTCTGTCTTAAATGAAAGAGGAGAATTTTTTTCATAGATTTCGTGTAATAAAATGTGCCCAAACCGTTTTTTAATTGAGATAAAAGCAGAATAAAAACTATGTAAAGTCGATTACACCTTGTAAATCGCGAACTCTTTTCGGTTACATTTGTCTGTGTGGCATATAATATTGCGTATGGCCTCTCTTAAAACAAAATCTGCTACTGTCTAATCATTCAGAGAATTTTTTTAAATATGACTACGTCATTTTTAGTATTTCGTACCAAAATTGGGAAAACGGAACACTCATAACCTCCTTCTGGTATCTAACTGTTCGTCTGTCACGAGCTCCCAGAGCAAAACGGTACAAGCTAGAGACTTAAAATTTATCGTACTTAAAGCTTTTCATGACTCAATGATGTGTTTAAGATTGAATAAATTATTTGAATAATGATGGGTAATGATGGGGGAGTCAAATTGGTTATGAAAAAATGAAGAAAATCAACTCCTTCAAGTGGGGTGTCTAATGAAAGCTAGTGAGCCATAGAAGACAAAGATATTGTTTTTAAAATGGTTAGTTTTTTTTTTAAATTAAAATGCAAAAATTGCTTATCCTACTCTATGTATTCTTAAAGTATTAAATTCATAGCGTGAAGATTGATAAAAAGTATAAGCTACGATCGTATACCCATTTTTAAAAGTGTATACATTTAATAACATCTTGTAAAAATTCTGTTCTGGCGTTTTGTGAAATAAAGACTTCTTTCTGTAAAATACGTTTTAATTATGAACCAAATATACAACTGGCGACAAGGAATTATAAAATTAAAATCTCATTTGTTGGCAACTTATCTGAATTTAATGCATCTAAGGCGCAATAGGAAGATTATCGGGAAAGACTAGAATTTTTTCTGTAAATATTTAAAATTGCTAGGTATAGATAATGAAAAATGCTGTATATTATTATTCAAAGTAGTTGATGCAAAGTTTAATGCAATCATAAAGTCAATATGCATTCCAAACTCACCAACTACGCAAATATAATTAAATTTTATAAAGCATAATTTGGAAAACAAGTTAATTATTAGCAAGGGTATAAGATGTCAGAAAAAAGATTAACTGCAAGAAGAAAGTTTAATGAATTTTATAGGCGAGTTAAGAAAAGTAGCATAACACAAGATTGCAAAATTGGGGAGGTTCTGAAAACATGCCGTTACAAATAAAGAGTTTGTTTCGTAGCTGAAATTAACAATGAAAATTACAGCATTACATGTTCAGACGAGACGAGGAAACTGTTACAAATGCTAATAAAGATGGGTTGTCACTAGAAAAAAATCTACAAATAGCCTGTAGTTTTGAAACAAGACAATTTCATCACATTCAAAAAATTAAAATCCAACAAACATATAAAGAAGACCTGCTACAGCTACAATGAATCAACGTACGTGGCAGAAAACTGTTTTTAGAAAAAGTCGAAGTGTAATTTTTGCAACAAAACAGGTCATATAGAAAAGGCTTGCAGGGACAGCACCAACTCATAATCAAATCTTTGATTACCCTATGATTAGAACTCTTCAATAAATAAAATTATCGACCAATCAGATAATATTCAGATAATATATTAACAAAAAATATAAAATTAATACATTAACGTTTCAATCCGGATTTGAACCTTCTTCAGAATTGATCTAAAAAATATAAAAATAATTAATATTTAAAATCTAATTCGCTTTTTATAGAATACTAGCGGACCCGGCGAACTTCGTACCGCCTAACAGTATTATATATATATGTATATATATCTATATAATTGGAACATCTATCTATCTATTTTATTTATTTTAAAATATACATGGACGTATATGTGTGTATGTCGAACACTCCGGCTGCGCCGTCGTGCCCGGTGCAAAAGAACGAATGGGGATATTTGAATCTTTGATTAACGTCTGATTAGTACTCTTCAATAAATAAATTATCGACCAATTTTTATAAGATCAACAACATTTTCGATATGAATAAAAAAAAGTATACTTACAACACAAAATCCGTTGTTATTGGAAGCTCGTGTCACGTGTTGAGTACTTTTGAGGTTATAAAATCACTTGAAAATTATTTAATGATGAAAAATGTTAAAAGTATATAAATCAATGTTTTTTTAATTTTTGACAGAATTTTTTCAAATCATACATAAGGCTGTTTATATTTTAAAACCATGGATACGAATTTAAAAAAAAATTCGTGTCTTTAATAATAATTATAATCAAAAGAAGAAAAAAAATTTAAGGGTGGACTACCCCTAACATTTAGGGGGATGAAAAATAGATGTTGGCCGATTCTCATAGATACCGGATAAGCACAAAAAATTTCATCAAAATCCGTCAAGCCGTTTCGGAGGAGTATGACTTCGAAAACTGTGACACGAGAATTTTATATATTAGATTTCAAAATTATTTATGAATATCAAAATAATGAAAAAATAATAACAAACAATTTTTTATTAAGTAGTCATGGAAATAATTGTGAGTACCTAAAACGTTAATGTATTAATTTTAAATTTTTGACGTGATAACGTCTTATAAATTGATGAATCACCAATCTTATAAATTGATAAAACACCGACTGCATGCACGAAAAAGTGTAACGTAACGTTCCTAACGTTCCTAACGTTCGTAACGCGTAACGTTCCGCCTGACCCTGTGCGTGCTTTTTGCTAATTTCTCGCTCAATTTAAATCAGATCGGTTTGAAACCAGTCTTAACCGAAAGAGGAGAACATTTTACATAGATTTCGTATAACAGAATTTGCCTAAACAGTTTTTTTATACAAATTTATATAGAACCAGTGGGAGTATATGCCCAAGTAATTCAAGAATTACAAGGCGCGAAATTTTACATCATATACCTGGGTGTTATGTTTGAAAATCGGTGTATATATTTAACAACACTTGGAGCTTAATAAGATAACTTAATTTACTTAATCTCAGAAAAAAATAACAGTTGAAAATATTGAAACACAGAAAGGAAAAAATAATTTTAATAATTTCATGTTTCTCTATGTAATATGTTATTACGTCATTAAACAAAGAATGTTTGTCAACTAACTAACTAACATATTCAGAACAAAAGAACAACAGATTTTTTTATTTTCAAAATATTTCTGAAATTATGAGTTTAGAAAAAACATCATAACTTTCTTGTAAAAACAGATAGAAAAATAAATCGTTTTGAAAAGTACCCAATTATTATATAAAAACAACTTTATAGCATATAGGTATGCGCCGACTTTGGCTCAAAGAATTTTTTACAAAACTTTATTTAAAATAGAATAATAAAACCTTATAAAAAGTACACCATTATTATATAAAAAACAACGATGGCATGAATCTCTTTTGCGCATGCGCCGATTTGTCCCAAAAAATTTACAAAACTCTTGTACAAAAAGATCGAATGTTGTGAAAAGTATACCATTGTTATATACAAACAACTTTATAACTTATACCTTTTCTGCGCATGCGCCGACTTTCCCTCAAAAAAACATTTTACAAAACTTCCTTGTAAAGTAGAATAATAAAATATTATAAAAAGTACACAATTATTATATGAAAAACAACTATGGCATGTATC
Source organism: Xanthostigma xanthostigma (assembly GCA_963575645.1). Classification (NCBI taxonomy): domain Eukaryota; kingdom Metazoa; phylum Arthropoda; class Insecta; order Raphidioptera; family Raphidiidae; genus Xanthostigma; species Xanthostigma xanthostigma. The sequence goes on along the minus strand of OY754473.1, from coordinate 19,862,924 downwards.
TCTTTTGCGCATGCGCCGATTTTTCCCAAAAATTATACAAAACTCTTGTAAAAACAGATCGAATAATAAACCGTTTTGAAAAGTATACCATTGTTATATACAAACAACTTTATAACTTATACCTCTTCTGCGCATGCGCCGACTTTCCCTCAAAAAACATTTTCCAAGCTTTCTTGTAAAGTAGAATAATAAAACATTATAAAAAGTACACCATTATTGTATAAAAAAACAACTATGCATGTATCTCTTTTGCGCATGCGCCGATTTTTCCCAAAAATTATACATAACTCTTGTAAAAATAGATCGAATGATAAACCGTTATGAAAAGTATACCATTCTTATATACAAACAACTTTATAACTTATACCTCTTCTGCACATGCGCCGATTTTCCCTTAAAAATATTTTACAAAACTTTCTTGTCAAGTAGAATAAACCATTATTAAAAGTACACCACTATTATATAAAAAAAAACAACGACGGCATATATCCCTTTTGCGCATGCGCTAATTTTCTCTAAAAAAAATTTACAAAGCTCGCAAAAATAGATAGTATAATAAGCCGTTATGAAATATACACCATTATTATATGAAAACAACTTTATAGCATATACCTCTTCTGCGCATGCGCCGACTTTCCCTCAAAAAAAAAACATTTTACAAAACTTTTTTGTTAAGTAGAATAATAAAACATTATAAAATGTACACCATTATTATATAAAAAACAACTAAGGCATGGATCTCTTTTGCGCATGCGCCGATTTTTCCCAAAAAAATATACAAAACTCTTGTAAAAATAGATCGAATAATAAACCGTTATGAAAAGTATACCATTGTTATATACAAACAACTTTATAACTTATACCTCTTCTGCGCATGCGCCGACTTTCCCTAAAAAAACACATTTTACGAAACTTTTTTGTAAAATAAAATAAAAAACATTATTAAAGGTACACCACTATTATATAAAAAAAAAAAAAAAACAAGGGCTGCATATATCTCTCTTGCGCATGCGCCAATTTTCTCCATAAAAATTTACAAAACTTAAAAATAGTATAATAAACCGGTATGAAAAATATATACCATTATTATATAAAAACAACCTTATAGTATATATATCTTCTACACATGCGCTAAGTATCCCCAAAAACAATAGGGCACTTCATATTTGCATATCAAACATCCTCCAAAAATTTAATTTCAATCCGCTCAACCGTGGTGTCGGAATGGTAAAAAATATCAAAAATGACGTTTGCATCTGTCAAAGTATTATGTTCTAATAATTAGTTATTCAAATTGTTAACTCAGAAGGCGTTGCATTTCACAAATATTCGAAACGGCATCCGTTTTTGAACAAATGCTACCTTTTTATTTCATTATTGTAATAAATAATATTATCGACCAATTTTATTTTAAGACAGAGCATACGCAATTTTTAAATTGCCATGATAAACCGTGCAACAGAGAGAGATAACCGAAAGATGTTTGCCATCGGTTATATCAGATTGAATTTATTTCTATATAAATGTGTATAAAAAAACTGTTTGGGCATTTTCTTATGTAAAATTTTCTCCTCTTTCGTTTAAGACTGGTTTCAAACCGATCCGATTTAAAATGAGCGAGCTATAAGCAAAAAACTTTGTTTTTCCTAAATTTCTCCCCTCTGGGGCCAAAATTCAAAAATCGGGCGACGTTAGGATCTAAGTTACCCGGAGACGAATCGATCAAAAAAAAGTTTTTTAAAATCGGTTAAGGCGTTTGGGCTGTACGCGTGACACAAAAAAGTGGGACGTACAGATTCACAGACGTACAGACAAAGCGAGTACATATAGGCGCTTTAGCTTACGCTATTCGCGCCTAAAAATAGCTGTATAAATGCATTGTTGTCTAATGCATGGCGCGCGCGCGACGCGGTCAGTCGTCTTTGTTTGCCGTACATGGAAATTAGAAAATAACGTATGTCTTGTCTTAACATGAAAACGGCTGCATTTCTAATGTTTAATTCAATTTTTTGACATTAGTATTTTGTGAAATGCAAAGCCTTCTAAGTTAACTATTGGAATAACTAATTATTATTATTAGAACATAATACTTTGACAGTTGCAAACGTCACTTTTGACATTTCTTATCATTCCGACACCAAGGATAAGCGGATTGAAACCAAATTTTGGGAGGATGTTTGATATGCAAATATGAAGTGGCCTATTGTTTTTGGGGAACATCGGCGCATGCGTAAAAGAATATATCTCTTATAATGATGTTTTATATAATAATAATATAGTTTTTAAAACGGTTTTTACTCTATCTATTTTTACTAGAAATTTTTGTAAATTTTTTGGGGAAAATCGGCGCATGCGCAAAAGAGATACATGCCATAGTTGTTTTTTATATAATAATAGTGTACTTTTTAAAATGTTTTATTATTCTACTTAATAAAATTTACCTAAATTTGAAGCGAAAGATGCAATATCATAGATTCGAATTATTATAATTATTATATAAATTTAGGTTATGTATTACGGAATACGTTATCACGTAAAACTATCGTCCGTAAACCGACTTTACAGACAACCAATTTTTGTTAATATATTGTCTGAAAAATTGGTCGATAATTTTATTTATTGACCAACTCATAATGTTTAAGAGGTTTTTGAGAATGAGGAAAATCACTCGTATAAATTAAAACCCAAAGACGAATTGTAAAATAATAGTAAAAATAAATTCGTTCAACATTATCACGGAAATCGATAACGGTACGGAAGAGTCATTTAGAAATGAGTAAACAATTAAGAAATTATGGCGGCCTGTAACGTTGAGGCCGCGATTGATACGAGCAACAGATGTTAATTCCTGTGTTAATTCCTGGGCTCATAAAAAATAACGTTGCTCGATCAAAAAAAAAAAAAAAAAAATAACAATTTCCAAACACAAGGAAGAAAAGAACGAAATAAACAATTTTTTCTCAAAAGTAAAGTGTATTAAAATAATAACGAACAACGTAAAAAAACAATATAAATACAAAAATGTTAACAGAAATGAAAAGATAATTCTTGAAAGTTTAGATAGAACAAAAGAAAATAAAATAAGAATATATTATGAAAGGGGATTTGAAACTTTATTATCGAAAGGTAGGAATTTTATGAAACGATCTCAGAAAAGCAGGAGATACGCGACTGACCGCTTTTTTTAACAGCCGCCGCCAAGAGAATTATTTATACAAAAATGTTTTAAAATATTACATTATTTAAATTAAATTGCGTAAAACTATGAGTATTTCAACTCGAAATGGTGAGATAAATAAGTTGCCGTCTTACAGGAGCCACAGGTATATAAAAAAAACAAAGCATTTGGCCTATTCATATGACACACAGATTATTTAAAAAAAGGATCAATAACTAATAACTATACATATGGTTGCAGGCCAGATTCAGATCCTCAATGGTTACATCGTACAACGATACTTAAATCTTTTGAGGGAAACGTGTGATAGCTATAATATGTGTATCAACCGTGCCCGATAAATACAAAGTAATAAAAGCTTTACTTTGACATGTAGCTGAACGGAATTTAATGTATCTCAGAAGACAATTTAATGTCAATCTCTGTAAAAAAAATTCCTAAATTATTAGAAAAAAACTGTAAAAAAGTTAACAATCAATATAGCAATATGTCTGTTTGAAGACAACGTAAAATGTTTCTAAAGTTCATGGTAACAAGACTGCAAGATATTCCGGGAGTTCGAACTTATTTAGATAATATTATCTAAGACTCTAGGAAGCTATTGCAATAGTACAGTCAATCTGGCGAAAAAAAAATCATTTCGTATCAAAATCACACAAAAAGGTGAAACTTGGTGAGTCGTTAGAGAATGATGAAAAAAAGGTTACCTGGCAATGGCCACCTGGTACCTGTTCAAATAGTCAAAAAAAACTCAAAAATATTTTGAAATGCATTTTTCTCAAAAACTATGCATTTTACAGAAAAATTTATTGAACAAAAAATGTAGAGGGCATCGTTATCTACAAGTAATGTCATTGGTGCTATGTTGTACAACAAAAAATGTGCGCAGTAGGTGGCGCTAAAGTGCCAAAAAAAGTGTTTTTCCACTTTTTTGCCCTGAAATTTTCATTTTTCAGTTACGATTCAAATGGAAAAATTGTTCCTTTTTATTTTATAAACAACTTTTATTTCAACATTTTTTCATACAACTTACTTTTCATACAACTTATTTTCACTTCAACAAGCTGCAGCTCTGAAACGGTAAGTTGTACGAAAAAAATGTTGAAATAAAAGTTGTTTATAAAATAAAAAGGAACAATTTTTCTATTTGAATCGTAACTGAAAAATGAAAATTTCAGGGCAAAAAAGTGGAAAAACACTTTTTTTGGCACTTTAGCGCCACCTACTGCGCACATTTTTTGTTGTACAACATAGCACCAATGACATTAATTGTAGATAACGATGCCCTCTACATTTTTTGTTCAATAAATTTTTCTGTAAAATGCATAGTTTTTGAGAAAAATGCATTTTAAAATATTTTTGAGTTTTTTTTGACTATTTGAACAGGTATTTGAACTGGTACCAGGTGGCCATTGCCAGGTAACCTTTTTTTTCATCATTCTCTAACGACTCACCAAGTTTCACCTTTTTGTGTGGTTTTGTTGAGGTTTTTGCCAGATTGACTGTACTACAATGAAACAAGCAACGCCTAGAAACAGTTGTAGAACATTAGAAAAAGCTAATCTGAGAAAAAAAATTAAAAAAGTTTATTGCTTGCTCTCAATGAAACTTTTAGGATTTGACATAATATATTGCAAGTATTCCTGGAAGAACTTAATTTTTATGGAGCTTTTTTAAGAAATAGAATTATTACTACTGAACCACATTATCGATTATTAGATAATAACATGAAATAAAATTGAACTCGTCAACAGCAGCTAGCATTCGAAGAATTGAAATATTAACTTATTAGTGCATCTTTACTGGCCCACTTCAATGATATCGAGTAGGTGTTTGTTATTAATATTAATTTTGGGTCAATCAATATTTATAATTAATTATTACTTTTCATCTTTCATGTACGTTGTGGTACATGAAATGCACCTTAGTAAAGAACCACTATCTGTTTGTCGTTTTGATGCTGCGGTGCGTGTAGCGAGCCGTGTTTCATCTCGCGACAGATAGATGCTTTGTATCTAAATTTTATTAATTAATATTTATTAATGAATTACTAACGCGTTCGCATTGTTTGCGATACGAGATTTATTGAGGTCAGAACAATTTTTGATAATAATTCAGTCTTTAGAAGCTCGCTTTATCTGACTCTTTACACTGAGTATGATCGCAAATTCGTCTGCTCTCACTTTACACTGAGTATGATCGCCAATTCGTCTGCTCTCACAATACACTGAGTATGACCGCCAATTCGTCTGCTCTCACTTTACTTTGAGTATGATCGCCAATTCGTCTGCTCTCACAATACACTGAGTGTGATCGCCAATTCGTCTGCTCTCACTTTACACTTTGGTACGATAGAACATTCGTCCGCCATGACATTACACTGACCTAATTGTTGGACCCATTAATAAAAAAACACAACGTAGGGAGGACCATAATATACCTGACCCGACCTTTTGTTCTGCCAATAATGACCCGACCCCCGTGGTATTAAATCGTTATTTGCACAAGTTTGACCTTTTTATATGATTTCATGTCCGATTGTTGAAAGCATTGTTATGCCGAAATTGTATACTGTATTCTGTTATACTTTTTGACCGAGAGAATGAACATTATTTATTGTTAAAACTAAGTGTAAAACTTTTGTATCACGTCTATTTATTTTAAAATATACTTGTGAAAATTATTTACGAACCTGATTTAAAAAACCAACCCAATATCAACCAAGTAACTTACTGAGGCCGTAATAACCAGAATCAAACATAGTTAATTGTAAAATTCTGAAGCCGAAGTTAAGAACGTAACATGTTAGTGGGATTCTGATTGACAAGAACGATCTTTGGCACACTCATCGAAGACACTGAGGAAGACTCAACGCAAATTGAGTTTTGCTTTTAATGTAAACATACGTGCTCGAGAGGACAGAGGACGATAAGTAACGTGTATCTGACGTGAACGACTCGAGAATTAGCGATGCATCAGCGAAATTGAATTTTGCTTTTAACGTAAACAACACTTGTGTTCGAGAGAACAGAGTATGACGATGAGTCACGTACAACTATTTTTTTTTATTCGCACACGCGATCGGCAAAGAGGAGTTAACAGAAACTCTATCAATGAGCTCTAAAGCTATTAACTGTACAAAAGTCAGAAAAATATTATTTTGGGGAAGACTTCAGGAAAGAATTTTTTATCCACAAGCACCCGAAATTTCAGAGTCGTCACTGTCTGGCAAGATATATTTGCGGAGCAAATTGAAACTGTAACCGCGTCTCAAACCATGAAATGAGCGATTACAATGAGTTTGGGCCGTGCGCACGGAGTACACGGAGTGATCCTATAAGCATGACCTTTTGCATGCGACAGACTAGCATTATGCTGACATGCCGGAATAGACAATTAATTTAACTTTGTTGTTGAACTTGTTGCAAAACTTTTTTGCTGGCGACTTAACATTGTTTTCAAAGAACACTGTTTTAAATACAGGTTGTCGCCAAAAATGTTTTTGCCAACAAAACTTTTTTACGCGTGCTTTTGGGTTAGTTTTCATATTTTCATTTTTTACATACGTGTAAATAAAATAGTTTTTATTTTTATCTTTTATTAATTATAGTATTCAAATTTTTATTAATTTTCACACTTGGCCAATATTTTTCAGCCCATATACTGAATATTAAATGTGTTCTATAAAATCACCTCTAATACAAAGAAGTCAATATTTTAAATCTGAGTCTATTTTATTTTTTGAAGCCCTGAAACAATTCCCAGAATCATTTTCTAAAAGGTCGGATCAAATTTCTTTCAAGGTTTGATTTAAAATTAATTTCGTCAAAATGATAGTATTTTTTTCTTTCTTTATATACCAAACTAGCTGACTAACAGTCAATGAATGTCATGTTAACTTTTAGCTAAACTTACTTTAGGATTTTATTAACGTAATAAAATGAATATAAAAAATGTATTAGTTTCACCTGAATGCGATAGATATACTTTGTGTTATTGGAAAATTCTGCAAAATTTATGGTACCTAACAGTTTACTAAATTAACGCTTTCGATTTTGGCGAATTTTAAGACGCAAAAACTGTTTTGAGTTGACGATTATGTGAAGAAAACGTAACTCTTGTTAGAAAGAAGTATATTTTTTATAACATAAACAGTTTTACAATAAATCGGTAGATAAAGCAATAAATACATTCACTGTAGCTAAATTCTGAATTCTTTTGATTCTTTCAAAAATTTCAATCATCGTGCATTCTATATTAAATATTAAATAACAGCTAATACTAATAATTTTTATATTTTAGATTTTTCTGAAGAAGATCCAAATCCGGATCGAAACGTCATGTTATATTGATTTGTTATTTTTTTATATTTTGTCAATATATTGGTCTGAGAAAAATTGGTCGACAATTTTATTTATTTGAAAAATTCTGAATGAATTCTCCAAAAAAATATTTTTCTGTCAATTCCCAAAAACCGACGAGAAAAAATAGTGTTTGCAATGCCCTCTAATTACTGACGTAATACTATAAATTGTTTTTTTTAACTACAAAACAAAAACCACCCCGTCATCGTTTTTCAAAGAACACCCCCGACACGCCCTCTCCTTTTCACTACGCAAAAAAACGTCATGGTATCGACACCACCCCGTTATAAGAAAGTCCCCCGAAACGCCAAAATCGGAAGCGTTGATTCAGTAAAATTTTACCAAATTTATTACATAAAAACACCCAAAAAACTTTTTTGTAAAATACAATAATAAATCATGATAAAAAGTACTCAGTACTATATAAAAAACAACGATGGCATAAATCCATTTTGCGCATCGGTTAGAATTAATTTTTTAAGGAAACAAAAAAAGGTGATAGTTAATTACTCGAGAAGTAATTGACCGATGACGCTAAAATTATTCATGCATGTTTGGGTCAACATAGACATCATTTTTGAGAATTTTCAGCCATCTATGTGCGGTCATTTTTTAGTAAAAAAATAGTAAAAATAAACGTGTTTTTTTAAATTTCCCGGCTATTTGCAAGTTAACAATTCCACTTAGCGACCTCTGTCAGTGCTCATTTTTTAGGAAATTTCATAAGGAACAACTTTCTGGATGCATATGCTATACCAAAAGTCAAGAGGAATGGAGATATTAAAGGAAATAGAGAAAAAAGTACTATTTTCGTCACTAATTGTCAATTATAAAATCAAGCACACCAACAATTTGTAAGCAAACCTAGGGGGTTGAACTACACCCTAAAACGAAGCGATTCCAACAATAATCTCGCCTGTGCCCGAAAAATACACCCAAAACTCCTCGCCGTCTTGCCTAATTATTATGTGTTATTATTGTAAATATTTATATTTCTTTTATATTGTTATTTCCTTTTTTATTATTCATATTATTATCAATGCATTATAATAATAATAATAATAATAAATTTATTTCAATAGATATAATACAAATAATATATAAATTGTTATTTTAAGTTATTCTGGGAAAACCTTCTCGAATGCCGAAATAAAGGCTAATTCATAATCCACAACAATAAGTCATAGATGAAGGTCATCGTTAAGCTCATATAATGCTTTTAATGCTTTACGATACGTACTTTGCCTTTTATTGCAAAGCAAAATATACACTAACGGCACAATTTTCCTTTTATACAATCCATGAATGGTATAAAGTTGTTAAAAAAGACTAGACACAATTTTAAACGTTCCATCTCCACACTTTATATCGCACTAAGCCAATTTCACAATATTATCATTAGTGCCAAACATTAATATACGATTATTATCATCATCACCAGAATCGCACAACAAAAAATTGTCACCTTTCTTCTTAACAACATAACCCTCTTCAAACTTTAAATAAATCAGCCAAAGTACTTGGGATTGCAGGAACAGGATTGATTTTAGCACGCTGTCGTCTTACAGCACGACAAATCTCATCACTACCAAGATGTAATGCAACAGTCTAATGCCACCCTAGAAACTAATATTGTACATATTGTAAAACTAAACATTTGGGATCACCAGCGAAACGTTATACAAAGCCAAATAAGGTGTTTGATTTATGTACCTGTCCACTTTCCCGCTATCATTTACAAACATCAATATAATGGACGTGAAACCAGAAAATTACTAACTGTATGAAACATTAAACTGCACTTCGAGGTCATAACACATTTATAAGACAGCTTGTATAAATAAACCATTCATATCGGCTGCCTCCAAAACTCGACAACATTTCACATTAATCTCTAAACATGAATTCTATCAAATTTTCACATCCCTGACCCTCGAAAGTCAACCTATATAGAAATTTATCTATAAAATTCGTCTGACCAGTACCCAGGTCTACACAAAGTAACTCCAGGGAGTACTTTTAGTTCCAGTCAGTGACCACAATCATACAGACATATTAAGTCTACTATAGTACATAGGCCCATGATCATATTATAGTATCTACATACTCAATACTCAATATGCTCACACCCGCGAACCTCTTTAATCTATGAAAATACTCAGTAGGAAAACCCAGTTGGGCACCTACGAGGATACAATATTTTTAAGTAAAATATCAATTTTACAAACACCCAAAAATAATATTTCTTAGAAACACATCATTTTGTCAGCGAATTTCGCACTATGACCCGAGTATTTTTTTCCGTAGTGATAACTATTTTTTTTTCTAATGTAACTTTCTTTCTTGTTTTGTTTTAGGATATGTATACAACTATAAACCAGTTGAGTTTGAAGCTACACATCCATTTTTATATTTCATAATGGATTCCGAGTTGAACGTTGCTCTTATGGCTGGTAAAGTGACAAATCCGCTGAATTCAAGAATTTATTAGCAATTAGTGTAATAACAGTCATATTTTACTTTGTACTGCAATTAATGTCAACAGCAATGAACTCTGAGAATAAATATGTTGATTTATTGTTGTCGGCAGTCTCCTTTATTTTATTTCTAACTAGTGGCCCGGTCTGGCTTCACACGAATTTGTAAATTGTCACAATTTTTTCGTCGATTAACTCACAATACAAAATTGGTTTCCATGCAAGGAGATTTTATTTCATCGTGATAATATATAGCCTGTGTCCATTCAAAATATTGGTGAGAAAATTTTTGAAATCGAATGAGTAGTTTCGGAGATAGTTTCGGAGATTATATCCTCCACATATACACAATCTCACAAAATTTGCATTCTCTCTTTATAATATTAGTATAGATTAGTATAGATATAGATAATATATTATAGCCTACGTCCATCCTGAAGGTCCATTCTAAATATTAGTGAAAAAAAATTGAAATCGGATGACTAGTTTCGGAGATTACCCTTCGCATATACACTAACTCACAAAATTCGCAATCTCTATTACATTAGTATAGATAGTATAGAAGTACAGATTAATGTAAAATAAAATAATAAAATAAAAATAAAAAATCTTTATTCCATCAGGTACATAGTACATAGAATGTGTCATAAAAGAAGAACACAAGTAAAAAACAAGTAAATTTAGATATCTCCAACGACCTTATCATTCATAAATTCTCTTAGTGTATAATAGTTTTTGTTTAATAAATAATTTCTTAAATCTCTTTTGAATTTATTTATGCCTAGTGTCCTTATGTTCTTTGGTATTTTATTATAAATTCTTATACATATATTTAATACTCCTTTATCATTATAATTTTTTTTTGTTTGTACTGTCACCAAGTTGCTGCCATTCCTTGTATAATAGTCATGTTTAGATAAATATTCGTTAAATAATTCTGGGTTTAGCTTTAACCAGGGAGGAACTATTGCAGATTTTAAAGACACGGTTAACGAGGGAAGCCTACGACTATTATAGAAGCGATTCGAGCATGCGGGATGCAACATATACGGTATTTAAAAATAAATTGATCCAAAAGTTTAAAAATCTATTTTACCTGGGGTAGCACAAGTGCAACTATTTCAAACTGTTCAGAATAGAGGAGAATCAGTAAGTGAATTTATTACGCGTCTTAAGCTAGTGGGACAGCGCGTACTAGTAGAAAATCTTCAGGGTGCGAGTAAAGCCCAACAAGCCGGAATACAAAACTTTAGTGAGGACTTAATCCTCAATCAATTTAAGATGGGGTTGAACCGAGAGATTTTACGGGGTATCGGGACCATGCTTACTCTGGAAGAAAATTTTACCGTCGATAGGGCAGTCCAGTTAGCACAACTGGAGGAAGGTACCCAAGCTTTACTGCAACTTAGCCAGGAAATCTTAGGGTGGGTACAGGATCCATCTAACGGAGAGACAAATTATCAATCGAACAAAACCGTGACGAATAGGGGCCCTAATAATACTGAAAAAAATATTAATAGACTCGTAGAGTGTTATAATTGCCGACGAAAAGGCCACCGATCCACAGAGTGTAGACAATCTATATTATGCCATTTTTGCGGAAAACCCGGACATATTCAACGAGACTGTTGGGATAAAAGGGGAAATAATCAATATAGTTTGGCGAGGCGGCCGTTCGCGGGTCCTCAGTCAAGGGGGGCAAAACCCACCGAAAGGACACCACATTCGGACGCACCCGGGGGTCGCTCAGCTACAGGGGCGGGTACCGGCTCAACGGAGGGAAAGAATAGGGCTCTACCTCCGTTTTCAAAAAACTAAAGAGCCCCCTCGACCGGTCAGCGCAGAGGTCAATCTTTTCAGTATGGGGGCACACCGACGTACCGACGACAATTAAACTAAACTGCGGGGATAAAAAAATTAGTATGCTAGTCGACACAGGGGCTGCTACGACGCTGCTCAAGAGGTCCGTGGTAAAAGGGCTAAAATTCGGGACGCGATAATTGAATTGCAGGGCATTTCCGGGATAGCATTAAATGTAAAGGGGGAAACAGACGTTTATTTTAAAATTGGGAAGAAATGTTTTTATCATACAGTAGTTGTCAGTGATAGTGTAGTCATACCAGCGGACGGAATACTTGGGCGCGACTTCCTAGGAAAGTACGGGGTTTGTCTAAACTATTGTACGGGGGTCTTTACTATTGAAGACGTCGCGGTGCAGATGGAGGATTCACTTGAGTGTCGAGATCAAAAACTCGTCAGTTTTTTTTAAAATTGCCAAAAAGGGAAAAAACATTCCAGGATCAGTCGACACAAACTCATACAGTTAAGGAAATAGGGGTACAATGCGATTTAAATAAAAGTAGGCCGGTTGACGAAGGGGAAAAATTTCTAAAAACTGCCAGACCAAGACGTAAAAGGGTTACATGGGGCTCAGTAAATATAATTACAGAAGCATTATTCAGAAAATAAATTTGATTTAGGGCATTTGAATGGGAGTAGAAAAGACAAACAGGTGCTACGCGAATATGATGATATTTTTCTGTCGGAGGGGTCGCGATTAGGAAAAGCTAGGGGTGTCAAACATCGTATAATAACGGAGGATACCCCTCCCGTAGCGAAGGTGCCCTATAGAGTGCCTTTCGCTCAGCGTGAGGTTTTAAAGGAAAATTTAGACCAAATGCTAGATGATGGTGTAATTACCCCCTCATCCTCGCCCCTGGAGTGCGCCTGTAGTTTTAGTTCCGAAGCGGGGTGAGGATGGAGTTGCAAAAATTCGGGTCTGTATTGATTATCGAGGGCTAAATGAAGTAACTAAACGCGACTACTATCCCTTACCAAATATGCAGGAGACTATAGACCAGCTAGGGACTGCATTTTTGTTCAGCACTCTAGACCTAGCTTCAGGGTATTGGCAAAAAGAGGTTGACCAAGTAGATAGGGAGAAAACGGCTTTCACAACTCTAGGAGAGCATTATGAATGCTTACCTATGCCGTTCGGGTTGGTTAATGCCCCAAGCACGTTCCACAGATTTATGAACACAGCCCTAATGGGAATTGTGGGTACAAAATGCCTAGTATACTTGGATGACGTCATCGTGTTTAGCTCGGGGGAAATTGACGAACACTTAGAGAGGTTAAGGGAAGTATTTCAGAGGGTGCGAGAAGCAAACTTAAAATTAAAACCCAGTAAATGTACATTTCTTAAAACTGAAACGAAATATTTGGGCCATATCATAACGAAAGGGGGCGTACGACCGGATCCGTCCAAAATCCAGACTATTCTAAATTATTCGGTTCCAAAAACGGATAAAGATATAAGGGCCTTTTTAGGCCTAGTCGAATTTTATCGTAGATTCATTCCAAAATTTGCGCAAACAGCGCAGGCCCTGACAATTTTAACTAAGAAAAACACTGAGTTTCAATGGACTAGGGAAGCGCAGATAGCATTCGAGACCTTAAGATTGGTCTTATGCGATCAGCCTGTGTTAGCATATCCTGACTTTTCCAAGCCATTTGTCTTGGCGACGGACGCGTCGGGAACCGCTATCGGCGCTATCCTTAGCCAAGAGTATGACGGCCACGAGCGCCCTATGGCCTATGCCAGTAGACAACTAAATAAAGTCGAAAAAAACAGACAGGGAATGTTTGAGGGTAGTGTGGGGCATCAAACAATTTAGATGCTATTTATATGGTAGACGGTTTAAACTTGTAACAGATCACCGATCTTTACGCTGGCTGTTAAATATCAAAGATCCGAATTCACGATTAGCTAGGTGGTCATTGACTTTAGCTGATTACGATATGGACATACAACACAGGGCCGGACGTAAGCACGGAAATCTTGACGCCTTGTCGCGGTTGCCAGTAGACCTGGTGACGCACCATGATGTGCCGTATGAACCGTATTTAAATAGGGAAATTATTAAGAGGGAACAGTCAAAGGATACAAGCTTGTTAAAATATATTTTTGAGAGGTTAGAAAATAACCCCGAAGACGTAACATATTTTTTAGATAACGGGGGTCTACTGCACAAGTCGCGCAAAGATAACGAGCGCCACGACAGGTTAGTTGTGCCAAGGTCGATGATTATGAAATTGATACACGATTATCACGACCTACCGTACTACGCGCATCAGGGATGGGAGAAGACCGCTAACTTGATTGAATTAAAATTTTTCTGGGTAAACATGAATGTTGATATTAAAAATTATTGTGACCGCTGCATTTCATGTCAACAGCGCAAAACCTCACCGCACCGAAAGCTAGCTCCTCTGCAGACTTTTCCAGACTTAGCTATGCCATTTGAGAGAGTAACCATGGACGTAGTGAGAAAATTAGTGACGACCAGCTCGGAAAATAAATATATTTTAACCATTCAGGACCATCTGTCCAAATATTTCGAGGCCATACCAATACCCGACCAGACCGCGGAGACAGTCGCTAAGGCATTTGTGACACAATTCATCACACGACATGAAGTACCAAAACAGCTAGTTACGGATCAATGGACGAATTTCGTTTCGAAATTAATGGAAGAAATTTGTAGACTTTTAGGAGTGAAACATATCACCACCACACCATACCACCCGCAGAGTAACGGGGTTATAGAGCAAACACACCGGGTGCTTTGTAACGTTCTGTTCTTTTGGGGCACTCGACCGTGTGTTTGGAGTGACCCGAACGACGTACACTTCCTTGACAAATTTGCCGGCACTTTAAAGATTTTCTGTTTAATGATTAATTCAAGGGTGGCCAACAAAATTGTAAGGGTCAAATCTTTTATTATTTATTTTTCTTCATCAAAACAACATATTTCAAAACAACAAATAAATAATTAGTTTTATTCAAATTAAATAAGTGATAATTTATACATACAAAATATTTACATTAAACTTTTAAGTTAATTTCATTTAATTATTTTTTATTTCAATTATAAAATTAATATTTTTAATTTCACATATAAAAAATGTTTCAAGTTACTTTTATTTACAAAAAAAAATAATTATTTTATATTCCTTTAATTTTAATACATCATAACAAAAATATTTAATACATCAAATCAAATGTTCCTTTTATTTTCTTATAACCAGCATAATATAATAATAACTTCTTTATTTTCTATATAATTACAATTATTCAAGCCTAGTCTCAATTTAAATTTACAGTTAATATTTCATTGGAAATAATTTTCAATATTTCTTAATTTTCTTATTTCATATATTTAATACATTTTTTAAATTCTCTTGTAAGTAAAATTTTAATATTCTTGTCATGTCCTTTTCCAATTTTTAAATACTTAATTTCGCGTTTTTTCAATATCAATTAATTCTTTAATTATTCAAATAAATACATTTTTTATAATTTCATAATTTCATAAATTTTCATAATTTCATAATATATTTCATATCAATTACCATACTGCCGTTTATCGGTCTTTTAATTTTACCATAGTGCCGTCAATATCGGTCACCTTATTTTCATCATAATAATTTTCTAATCAATTATATCTTAATAACGCTCTACTCAATATCATCAACATCTAATTTTCATGCTTTCAAGAATATTAAAACATTAGCTTATTTCTCAAATTCTTTACATATTAATATTTTGTGAATCATAGTTAATTTCTTTTTGTACATTTCAACTTATATTTTTACAATGATTGCTAGAAAAATTAGACTGTTTGTGACTCTGTTTCTAGGCTATATAATTTCATTATAACTCAAAAAAAATGACTTTCTTTATTTCCATTATTAAACTTTAAAAAGATTTAACTGTAGGGAAAATAACCACGCTACAGAAATCTGGCGAGGATAGTTATCTCAGCATTCTTTTATAAGATATTCCCTTTTAAAACATCACGTTTGCACAATGCAAAACCCAGTTGTACATACTTGATGGACAATGTGATTTAAAAATAAGAAAAAATTAACTATCATACAAAAATAACTTATTCCATTTCCATTTTCGTTAAACAAAGTTTTTCTATTAGTATAATCAATATAATTTTAAGTTAAAATAAATATATTACCTCATGATGATGTCTGTTTTTTTATTGAAGATTAAAATTAAAATGAATTTAATGTCTATTTTTATTAAAAGTTCAAAACAAAATGAATTTAATGTCTATCTGAATTAAAAGTTAAAACTAGAATGAATTTATAATATTTTACAAAATGAATGTTTAGTCAAAATGCGATATCCTTCAAATGATATTAACCAATCAAATTACGTATAACTGACCTGTTCGTAACTTGCTTTCGCTCGGTCATTTATTAAAACATTTCGGATATTCAGAATAATACTTAATATCATACTTTTGATTTTATGTTTGAATTTTTACAAGGTGGTACAAATGACAATAAATAATATTGTTTTACAACGTTAAATAATAAATCGATACCTGTAACGTTGTAACGTTACAGTTACCCCCTCGTCGGTAAGAAAAAAAAATGAAAAATTCAAAGTATTTGCAATTTTTGATTTTTTTTTCTTTTATGTACTAAGTATCACACAATATACATACGTATAAGAAAATTAATTTAGTGGGGTTGGTTATTTGGTTACCGTTAGCCGTGGTGATTGTCTGCTTCGCCTCGACCTGGGTTGTCGTTCTGGTAAAATTCTTGACACTGATGATTTGAATATTCTGATGTACCTTTTCGGGTAGCTGGCCGAAATCGGGCTGGCGTAGTCGGTATACCGTCTTCATGCAGGTGAACCCACTCGTTATCGGAATCATAGAGATCTATTATGGATTTATTATGTAGTCATTACTAATAGGAAATATAGCATTTTTAAGATTATCCGGCCAATTTGATATTTATTGTTTTTTAGACGATGGTTATGGTCGGCGGTTAAATTTAAGTACTTTTTATATAGATTATTTTGATGGTATGGTGATATTCGCCTATTTCGTGATACCGCACTACATGCGCTTGTCCATGTTGATTTCTCCGATTCTCCAGGTAAGGTTTCTTTCTTTGGGGAGATTGGAACGGTGTTTCGTTAGTGGTTAATTCACACAGCGCTGCTTCGGTTACTTCAGATATGGTTTCTTGAAATTGTTTTCCGTCTTGGTTGGTCTGATTTGGCTTCAAAAGATTGGTGATTGGTGTTTCATATTGAGTTAATTCATCTTTCCCAACCGTGCACTGTTGTTGATCGCTGTATTCAATATGATTTTCATTTCTGCCATCGTTATAGGTTGCTGCGACTATGTTCGGATTCGATATTTTATCTTCCATCACCTTTCCAAATGAGGGCGCTTGCTCATGGAGATCTTCATGTAACGTTTCTGCTCGATCTTCGATTATTTCTTCTACAGTTTGCGTGCCGACGTCTATAGTTTCTCGATGAGTTCGAGATCGATCCTCAATGTCTTGGATTTCTAATGCTTGCGTTTGTTCATTGAAATTTTCTTGCAACGTAGATTTTTATAAAAGATCTTCTTTAACATTATTGTGAGACATGCTATCGATGTTGTCCTGTTTTTTACTCTGTTTGTGAATTTGTTTGTCGTCAACCGCTCCCAGAGCTAAGATGGTTGGCGGTGGTCGTTTTCCGACTCCTCTTCATCAGATCGTATTTCGTCAGCAGGTTCATTCGTGACAGCTCCGATGTAGTTTGCTCTATATGCCGTATTATTGTGGTTGTTGTTAGGCGGTGCGGACCTAGCTCTATATTCATTGGAGCTATTGGGGTGTTGTAGCTGGGTTCGGCGAATCCCGTATGTGTCGTCAGGTCTTCTGTCATTGTTGGTACGATTTTGATTGCCGGAGTTGTTGGCTTGTCGATTAGATCGGTTCGTATTTTCGTTAGGTCGCCTTTGTTGATTCATTCCTTGGTTAGGTTCATTTCTATTGTCATAATTGTTTCTACTTGGTCCATTATAATTAATATCGTCAATTGCCGATAATATTTTCAACATATCAGGTATGGTTTTTGGTTGTTGTAAAACCATGTGATTATACCACTGGTCCGGATAATGCCTCATGATACCTTGAATAAATGCTGTAGTTGGTATCGGTGGATCTAAATATTTGGTGCGTCCTACCCAATACGTGAAATGTTGAGTGAAGTTGTGGTAACGTGGATGGTATTTTCTCGGCGTGTACAGCTCCCATGTTATTTGAGCTTGTATACGTTCTGACCAAAAAATATTTCGGAATTCGCGTTCGAAGGTTCCCCAATCGGTGATAATTTCTTCAACTGCTTCAAACCAACGTTGTGCGCTGCCTTTTAGATAATACCTTATTTCTTCTTTTAGTATTGTATTATCTTCGGTGTTTTGATTCGCGACAAGTTTCTTTAATTGTTGCAAAAATTCAATCGGATGTATTTTATCTTTCTCACCCCAAAACGGTTCTAGATGTCGATGTCGCTGGCAATTTTCATATCGAGTATTATTCGATGTAATAGTCGTGGGAATACTTGATGTATTGTGATGTGGTATTCGGTTCTCGATAATCTGGTTTAAGGTCTTCGATTGTTCTTTTATGGCTTTATCCAAAGAATGAGTTTGCTCGGCCACAGCTATTTCTAATGTTTGTGTACGGTCTTCAATCGATTGTACTTTGCTGCTAATATTAGCTATTTCCTCATTCAATAGTTGTGTTTTTACTTGAAAGTCTGCATGAATTTGATCGATTCTAGTACCCAAATTAAGAGTTAGGTCTTCTTTTAAGTTTTGAATATTGACAGCCGTATTTTTCTCGAGATTTAACATATTAGTAGCCGTATCCTGTCTTAGATTTTCTTCTAGACTTAACATATTGGTAGCCGTATCCTGTCTTAGATTTTTTTCTAGACTTAACATATTGGTAGCCGTATCCTGTCTTAGATTTTTTTCTAGACTTAACATATTGGTAGCTGAATCTGTTATTAGGCTTTGTGTATTAGCGGCCATTTGGTGTTCCAAATCTGCGGTATTAGCAGCCATTCTGTTTTCCAAGGCAGATAATCGGTCCGCTATCATGTAAAACAATTCGTCGCTGGGGTTGGGTTTTCTTCCAGTGGTTTCGGATTGCTTTTGCTCGGGTGTTGTTTCTAAATCCGGCATGTCGAAACTAATCCTGGTAGACTCAGTGTTAGTCCTATTTGACTCATCCGTCTTTTTAATTTCCATTATCTCTTGGGTGTCTGTATTCCTTGGCTTTTCTTCATTCTTCTCCGGTATTGATTCCAAACCTGGGGTTAAATCCGAAAAATCGGTCGTGTCGTCGTCCATTGTTGTATATTGTTTGTTTAATTCGACTTATTAAATTTTATTTATTATCGATTCGTATTAATTTTTTTTTTTTGTAATATTAGAGGGAACCCGTCTAATATACAATCGTTGTATTATAGTTAATTTATTTCAGTAGTTATATTAAATATCAAAGGACACCCGTTTGATAAATAATATTTCTTTCCTTTGTTTAATTTCAATTATTAGTTTTATTAATTTTGATTATATTTTTTTTTTATTTAGTTGCAATGGTAATATCAAAAAAAATAAATTTAATATTCAATGGTTTCAATTTATAATATAAATCTTTGATTAACGTCTGAATAGAACTCTTCAAGTAAATAAAATTGTCGACCAATTTTATTTACTTGAAAAATTTATAATATAGTTTAACAAAAAGAAAATTTCAAAAATATTTAAATTTCAAATAATATTCAAATATTATTTGCAGTTTTACTTTACTGCTGTATAAAATTCAATTTATTTAGTATAAAATAATGTTGTTCTGATGTCAATGTTACTGCAAACCAGTAACTTGTATAATACCGTCGTTGACAAGTTATTGAATAATAGTTCAATTACACGTAGCTTTCCTGTTACGCGTTTATTGACTTAGAATAATTTTGAAGTTAATTTACAAAATTTTAATAATTTTAATAGAATTTTACAAATCCCCTGTACAAAATGACAGGGTCCTGTCACGGTCGCCAATTGTAACGTTCTGTTCTTTTGGGGCACTCGACCGTGTGTTTGGAGTGACCCGAACGACGTACACTTCCTTGACAAATTCGCCGGCACTTTAAAGATTTTCTGTTTATTGATTAATTCAAGGGTGGCCAACAAAATTGTAAGGGTCAAATCTTTTATTATTTATTTTTCTTCATCAAAACAACATATTTCAAAACAACAAATAAATAATTAGTTTTATTCAAATTAAATAAGTGATAATTTATACATACAAAATATTTACATTAAACTTTTAGGTTAAATTCATTTAATTATTTTTTATTTCAATTATAAAATTAATATTTTTAATTTCACATATAAAAAATGTTTCAAGTTACTTTTATTTACAAAAAAAAATAATTATTTTATATTCCTTTAATTTTAATACATCATAACAAAAATATTTAATACATCAAATCAAATGTTCTTTTTATTTTCTTATAACCAGCATAATATAATAATAACTTCTTTATTTTCTATATAATTACAATTATTCAAGCCTAGTCTCAATTTAAATTTACAGTTAATATTTCATTGGAAATGATTTTCAATATTTCTTAATTTTCTTATTTCATATATTTAATACATTTTTTAAATTCTCTTGTAAGTAAAATTTTAATATTCTTGTCATGTCCTTTTTCAATTTTCAAATACTTAATTTTGCGTTTTTTCAATATCAATTAATTCTTTAATTATTCAAATAAATACATTTTTTATAATTTCATCAATTTTTTATAATTTCATAATTTCATAAATTTTCATAATTTCATAATATATTTCATATCAATTACCATACTGCCGTTTATCGGTCTTTTAATTTTACCATAGTGCCGTCAATATCGGTCACCTTATTTTCATCATAATAATTTTCTAATCAATTATATCTTAATAACGCTCTACTCAATATCATCAACATCTAATTTTCATGCTTTCAAGAATATTAAAACATTAGCTTATTTCTCAAATTCTTTACATATTAATATTTTGTGAATCATAGTTAATTTCTTTTTGTACATTTCAACTTATATTTTTACAATGATTGCTAGAAAAATTAGACTGTTTGTGACTCTGTTTCTAGGCTATATAATTTCATTATAACTCAAAAAAAATGACTTTCTTTATTTCCATTATTAAACTTTAAAAAGATTTAACTGTAGGGAAAATAACCACGCTACAGAAATCTGGCGAGGATAGTTATCTCAGCATTCTTTTATAAGATATTCCCTTTTAAAACATCAAGTTTGCACAATGCAAAACCCAGTTGTACATACTTGATGGACAATGTGATTTAAAAATAAGAAAAAATTAACTATCATACAAAAATAACTTATTCCATTTCCATTTTCGTTAAACAAAGTTTTTCTATTAGTATAATCAATATAATTTTAAGTTAAAATAAATAGGTATATTACCTCATGATGATGTCTGTTTTTTATTGAAGATTAAAACTAAAATGAATTTAATGTCTATTTTTATTAAAAGTTAAAAACAAAATGAATTTAATGTCTATCTGAATTAAAAGTTAAAACTAGAATGAATTTATAATATTTTACAAAATGAATGTTTAGTCAAAATGCGATATCCTTCAAATGATATTAACCAATCAAATTACGTATAACTGACCTGTTCGTAACTTGCTTTCGCTCGGTCATTTATTAAAACATTTCGGTAATTCAGAATAATACTTAATATCATACTTTTGATTTTATGTTTGAATTTTTACAAGGTGGTACAAATGACAATAAATAATATTGTTTTACAACGTTAAATAATAAATCGATACCTGTAACGTTGTAACGTTACAGCTTAAAGACATGTTGTCTCATTATGTGAATGACGCACAAGATGATTGAGACGAATGGCTCCCGTACATCTGCATGGCTTATAGAAATGCGATCCATAGTTCAACTAACGAAAGTCCGTTCTTTATTATACATGGCCGGGATATGGTATTGCCGTACGACCAGATAATGATTGACCAACCTAAACGTTACGATTATGACCACAACTATGGGGCAGAAGTAATGGCGCGATTGCATAGTACGTTTATTCGGGTTAGGGATGAGATGAGTAGGTGTGCGGACGAACGTAATAGAAATTTTAATAAAAAAACGAAACCGAGTACCATACAGGCGGGCGACAAAGTATGCTACTATGACACCACCGCGAAGATTGGGTTATCACGAAAACTGATCCGACCCTGAAAGGGGCCGTATCGAGTAATTTCGCAGAAAGGGCCTGTTACCTATGAAATTGTAAAAATTAACGGGAGAAAAACGATGACAGTCCACGCTAATAAATTAAAAATTTACAGGAGACCTTATGACGAACCTCCAAATGGGAAACCGCAGGGGGAGAATGAGGGCGAGTTTAAAATGTATGAGGTACCAGGTGATTTGTTTACGGCACCAAGTACTTTCTCTCTCGCGCACTGCGTGGCGGAAGATTTTCATATGGGACGAGGCATTGCCGCCGAGTTTCGTAGACGGTTTCAGAGAGTTAGGGAATTACGGTCACAAAGAGTAAAAACAGGGGGGGGGTGGCATACCTAAAGGATGGGGAAAGATACATATATTATCTAGTCACTAAGGGATGTAGCAAAAATAAACCGACGTTGCTATCATTTTGGCAATCCGTAAAAAAATTGAGAGATTTAATGATTGAGCAAAATGTCACTAAACTAGCAGTTTCGCGAATTGGGACGGGCTTGGACAGGCTCCAGTGGGAGGAAGTCCAAGGAATTCTAATAGACGAATTTCAAAACACCAAAATCGAAATTGCTGTGTATATTAATGAACCGGCTAAGTTACAGGATGACCTGGGGCCGGAGGCGCCGCCACATAATGATTTTGCACACCAAGAAGGCTGTCGAAGTGACCGTCGCACCAGGACGCGAACAGCTGGAAGACGACGCGTCATCGGACGAGGAGCTCTTGGTAGGCCCACTCCGACGTGAACACGATCACCCCCGACCCCGCCTGGACAGGGTGGAGACCATCTCCAGCGTTTGACTCCGACTCCAGCGGGGACGATGAACTAATAAATGAATCTGGGAGGTCGGAGTATGAAACGATCGAGGAAAACGAGCACCCAGGAGATGAGCAACCCGAAATACCACATCGTACTAGAGCGCGTACGAGGGTGTCTGACCACCCGTGGGTTTTGGACAAACCCATATAAAGAAAATTTAGTATTTGGGGATACGCTACTTGTTGTTATTCGATTATTTGAAAATGTTAGGCTGTAAATATTAGAAAAGTAATTTTTAATTGTTTTTTTTTTTAGATTCGTCTGTGTTGATATTCATGTCACTAGTGGGTGTCGCCACCTGCCTAATCACGTATGACTGCAGGGGTAACGCTGTCAATATAACGGCGATCTCTATCCGAGACGTCGCACAATGCCCCGATCCCGAAAATGGGTATACCAGCGAGCGAGTCGAGATTCAAGTGTTGCAGCGCCGGAAATTTGGAGAGGCGCATGTTTATACGTGCCTTGTAGAAGTCCTACTGATGATTCAACGCTGCGGGATGTTCAGCCACTTGTCAGCTGTTCCGAACGGGCTCCAAAGCTACGTGCACCAAGTCGGCGCACAACAATGCTTAGACATTCACCGACAACATTCACATACGGGGGTTAATGGAATTTTTATTGACGACGTTCGAGCAAATTCGACGACTACAGTATCGGCAGCGCTTGCAGGTAATATCGATCATAACGGGGATTGCTCAGGGGGTATATTCTTTAAGGGGTATAACTTATAAAAATGTTGTGGTTCAAGCCAATATAAAAATTAATGTGAAGGGAAGTTCTAAGAAATAGGTTGATATTGGCACCGCTAACGCCAGATGCCGTTAGCTTATTAATTCAGTCGAAATTGGGATACATGGGGAGAGTTTTGGGGGAAGTCTTATACATTTTAGAATGTGTACCGAAAATAGCTCAGGTGAGGCGTGTAAATTTATGTTATAACGAGTTACCAGTTACAGTGGATAATGAGTCGCTGTTCATGGCGCCGGTCACACATGTTTTGCAGACGCATGCAGAACAAGTGGAATGCTCACCTCTGGCAGTACCTTTATATTTTTTAGATAACCAATGGATCGGATTTAATCCAAATCCTGTGCTTAGTGTCACGCCTGTAACGCTGCAGGTGGTTAAAGAGCCCGAATTAAAATTTCAGCCCATTCAGAACCTAGGAAAAGGGGGCCTGTATACCCAAGAGGAGGTACAAAATGTACAAAATATAATGATGTTCGGTCAGGAAAGAGAGGCAGTAGCGAATATCTTTACAAGACGAGTAGTGGGCTTATCTGTTGACCAACAAGGGTTGAATACTGTAAATCTTTTTAGTGCAGATGAGCTAAAGCAACTTGCTAAGTCGACTTTTCGGCAGGTATGGGGGTGGTTCACAGATATAGGATTGGCGGTATCGGGATTTCTGGGAATTTATTTTATATTCCGTATACTTAAATATACGGTGGGTGTTATAATAAATGGGATCGCTATCTATGAAGTGACGGGTTTTGGGTTAACATTAGTCGTTAGCTTATAGAATACGTTAACAAGCTGGGTGTTACACAAACATCGCCAGCGAGGTTTACGGGGATTTAGAGAAGCAGGGAATAAACCAGATAATGCCGGGGGTAACAATTTGAGACAAGAACCTGAGAGCCAGGTTAGCGCACCGGAGTTGTATCCGGAAATTAATATTTTGATGGAGCAGGGGGCTCATTAAGCTAAGGGGTCGATCCCGTAAATTGTAATGTAGTTTAGGTTAAATAAAAGAGGCCTAATTCGTTATTGTGCGCACTAATTGTTTTGTTTCTTTTGTTGTTCATGTTCCATGGGAAATAACAATGATGATTGCGGAGGCGGGGTAGGACTGACACAGGAACCGAATCCAATACCGGGATACAATGATATGATATTGTTCCGTGAGGTGTTCCGAGACAGACTGCTGATGCCGTATTCCCATATATCTGAATTGGGAAAACTCAGATTGGACGAGTAAATGTTGGTATACACGTAAGCGTAATGACCGTTTTTAAAACTAGAGGGAGGAAAGGAGGAGTAGCACCTTTCCGAGAGCAGTATATACTGGGATGGACTGGTCTCCCCTTCCCCCACTGTCTAAGTGTCCTAGTGAACCCCTCAGGTCTAAATTGACGGTGTTGTCGCATTCTGCCCGAACTGTTATATTCGCAATCTAGACATTAATCATTGTGCCATGTGAAACTTCATAAATACGTAAATTGTGTTATTTGGACTGTTTTATTATGTGCGAAGAAAAAAAAATATATATAAGTATAATATAAATAGGGGCCCCACTTAGTAGTTGTAATCGATCTGTTATTATCTAATTTTGAAGGATACTGAGTATACGAATTTCTAGAGAAAAAAAGAGCTGTCTTCTGGGAGAGGGACGCTTCTCACTGACGACAGTATTTGAATTAGACGAGAAGGCGCTTGCCTGTCTGCGGGGGATGCCTTGTAGTCAGGTGGAGTGACTTCTTTACATTTAAATTACAGTAAAATAAAATCACAAAATGTTCCATTGAAGAAATAAGAATTCGTATACCCATACCTAAGTTTGTTGCGAGGATAGATATATTTTTTTTGTGGGATATTAAATTAAAAAAATTGGTTGTCTGTATAGTCGGTTTACGGACGATAGTTTTACGTGATAACGTATTCCGTAATACATAACCTAAACCTCCCAAATTTGGTTTCAATCCGCTTATCCTTGGTGTCGGAATGATAAGAAATGTCAAAAGTGACGTTTGCAACTTACAAAGTATTATGTTCTAATAATAATTAGTTATTCCAATACTTAACTTAGAAGGCGTTGCATTTCACAATATACTAATGTCAAAAAATTGAATTAAACATTAGAAATGCAGCCGTTTTCATGTTAAGACAAGACATACGTTTGCTTCTAATTTCCATGTACGGCAAACAAAGACAACCGACCGCGTCGCGCCATGCATTAGACAACATTGCATTTATACAGCTATTTTTCTATATAAATTTGTATAAAATATTTTTCTATATAAATTTGTATAAAAAAACTGTTTAGGCAAATTCTGTTATACGAAATCTATGTAAAATGTTCTCCTCTTTCGTTTAAGACTGGTTTCAAACCGATCTGATTTAAATTTAGCGAGAAATTAGCAAAAAGCACGCACAGGGTCAGGCGGAACGTTACGCGCTATGCGTTATGCGTTATGCGTTACGCGTTACACTTTTTCGTAGATGCAGCCGGTGTTTTATCAATTTATAATATTGGTGATTCATCAATTTATAAGACGTTATCACGTCAAAAAAACGGGACAACGTGATTTGCGGCTAAGGATGATAGGATAGAGGAAGCGAAGTTTGGGCCCGAATTAACCGCAGGAAACACACAAAAAAAAAACTAAGTGAACGAACTCTTCGATAGTTAAATTAAATAGAATTAATTTGAAATCAAATGTAAAAATATATTTGTTAAAAAAAAAATTGGTTGTCTGTAAAATCGGTTTACGGACGATAGTTTTACGTGATAACGTATTCCGTAATACATAACCTAAATTTATATAATAATTACAATAATTCGAATCTATGATATTGCATCTTTCGCTTCAAATTTAGGTAAATTTTATTAAGTAGAATAATAAAACACTATAAAAAGTACACTATTATTATATAAAAAAACAACTATGGCATGTATCTCTTTTGCGCATGCGCCGATTTTCCCCAAAAAATTTACAAAAATTTCTAGTAAAAATAGATAGAGTAAAAACCGTTTTAAAAACTATATTATTATTATATATAACATCATTATAAGGGATATATTCTTTTACGCATGCGCCGATGTTCCCCAAAAACAATAGGCCACTTCATATTTGCATATCAAACATCCTCCCAAAATTTGGTTTCAATCCGCTTATCCTTGGTGTCGGAATGATAAGAAATGTCAAAAGTGACGTTTGCAACTTACAAAGTATTATGTTCTAATAATAATTAGTTATTCCAATAGTTAACTTAGAAGGCTTTGCAAATCACAAAATACTAATGTCAAAAAATAAACATTAGAAATGCAGCCGTTTTCATGTTAAGACAAGACATACGTTATTTTCTAATTTCCATGTACGGCAAACAAAGACAACCGACCGCGTCGCGTCATGCATTACACAACATTGCATTTATACAGCTATTTTTCTATATAAATTTGTATAAAATATTTTTCTATATTATAAATTTGTATAAAAAAACTGTTTAGGCAAATTCTGTTATACGAAATCTATGTAAAATGTTCTCCTCTTTCGTTTAAGACTGGTTTCAAACCGATCTGATTTAAATTGAGCGAGAAATTAGCAAAAAACGTTACGCGTTAGGAACGTTAGGAACGTTAGGCGTTATGCGTTACGCGTTACGCGTTACGAACGTTACACTTTTTCGAACATGCAGCCGGTGTTTTATCAATTTATAAGATTGGTGATTCATCAATTTATAAGACGTTATCACGTCAAAAAAATTGGTTGTCTGTAAAGTCGGTTTACGGACGATAGTTTTACGTGATAACGTATTCCGTAATACATAACCTAAACCTCCCAAAATTTGGTTTCAATCCGCTTATCCTTGGTGTCGGAATGATAAGAAATGTCAAAAGTGACGTTTGCAACTTACAAAGTATTATGTTCTAATAATAATTAGTTATTCCAATAGTTAACTTAGAAGGCTTTGCAAATCACAAAATACTAATGTCAAAAAATAAACATTAGAAATGCAGCCGTTTTCATGTTAAGACAAGACATACGTTTGCTTCTAATTTCCATGTACGGCAAACAAAGACAACTGACCGCGTCGCGCCATGCATTAGACAACATTGCATTTATACAGCTATTTTTCTATATAAATTTGTATAAAATATTTTTCTATATAAATTTGTATAAAAAACTGTTTAGGCAAATTCTGTTATACGAAATCTATGTAAAATGTTCTCCTCTTTCGTTTAAGACTGGTTTCAAACCGATCTGATTTAAATTGAGCGAGAAATTAGCAAAAAGCACGCACAGGGTCAGGCGGAACGTTACGCGTTATGCGTTATGCGTTACGCGTTACGAACGTTAGGAACGTTACGTTACACTTTTTCGTACATGCAGCCGGTGTTTTATCAATTTATAATATTGGTGATTCATCAATTTATAAGACGTTATCACGTCAAAAAAAAATGGACTACACTATTGAATATAAAAATAGATTATAATACTTGGTGAATGTGTTTGCTCGTAATGCCAATTTTCGACTGACTTCAATAATAATTTCAAAAAACTAGAATTAGCTCAAAATTAATAATTTAAAACATTTTTCATAATTAATGTTACCATTAATTATAATAAATATAAAATAATGAAATTTCGAAGTTAGGCCACCGACGCTACCTGCAGGTTGCGACGGTGGACAATTTTTGAACGTCGCCGTAGAACATGTTACAAGTTTTAATGTTAAAAATGTATCTCATTTTTTATGACATTTTTTGACGTGATAACGTCTTATAAATTGATGAATCACCAATATTATAAATTGATAAAACACCGGCTGCATGTACGAAAAAGTGTAACGTAACGTTCCTAACGTTCCTAACGTTCCTAACGTTCGTAACGCGTAACGCATAACGCATAACGCGTAACGTTCCGCCTGACCCTGTGCGTGCTTTTTGCTAATTTCTCGCTCAATTTAAATCAGATCGGTTTGAAACCAGTCTTAAACGAAAGAGGAGAACATTTTACATAGATTTCGTATAACAGAATTTGCCTAAACAGTTTTTTTATACAAATTTATATAGAAAAATATTTTATACAAATTTATATAGAAAAATAGCTGTATAAATGCAATGTTGTGTAATGCATGACGCGACGCGGTCGGTTGTCTTTGTTTGCCGTACATGGAAATTAGAAAATAACGTATGTCTTGTCTTAACATGAAAACGGCTGCATTTCTAATGTTTATTTTTTGACATTAGTATTTTGTGATTTGCAAAGTCTTCTAAGTTAACTATTGGAATAACTAATTATTATTGGACTAACGAACGGTTGTACATTTCTGTGCTCTGTGTGTTTCTTTTGAATTTGAAATAAAACCAAAAGTGATAATAGACTGTGAAGGAGAGCTAGGTGATCTTATGTGAGCTAGATATTATAAGAAGTAAAAGAGCTTTAGAAAAGCTTCGATTTATAAGATAAATGCTAAATATTGATACAGAAAAAATCTAACCTATCTTTTATCTAGCAATTTAATGTCAAAAGTATATAATGACATAAAAGACTATAGTGACATCTATTGCAAATTCTAAATAAAAGTTAAAAGATAAGTAAAGGTTCTGTGCTCTACTAATTGTCCTATAGACATTAATTATTAATAAATTTAAACATAATGGAGGCCAAATTAGATGAGATCTTAATTCAAATAAAGACATTAAACCAGAAAATTGATAACACTGAAGAAAAGTTGATCAACGAAATGAAAAAAATAGTTATGGAAAACCAAGAAGAAATCAAGGAAATAAAACAGGAGAATAAACTACTAAAAGAAAAAATAGGTGATCAGGAAGAAACAATCAAACGATTGGAGAATCAGAATCGGAAGAATAATATTGTTATGTTAGGAATAAATGAAACTGAGATGAACAGTGGGGAACTCGAGGATTATATTATCAAGGATATAATTGAAAGTAATCTCAAAATTTATATTAATAACGCAGATATAAATTTTATTACGAGAATTGGACAGAAAGGGCAAGTTTCAAGACCGGTGTTGATAGGATGTACAACCTGGCGATTGAAAAGAGAAATACTAATGAAAAAGAAAATGTTGCAAAATTGTAATATAGTAATCAAAGAAGATTTTCCAAAAGAAATAAGAGAAGATAGAAAAGAAATCGGAAACACGTTAATGCAATTATGGGAAGCAGGTAAAAGGGCGACGATGAGGGGAAATAAATTATTATATAACGGAAGGTACTATTTAAAAAAGGACTTACACTTATTAAATGAAGAAACTGAAAATACGCAGTCGAACAGTAACTTCAGAGAAAAAAGACAAAGGAGTGAGGAAGAACAAGAAAATAGTCAAGGCAAAAGAGAATAATATGAAAATATAAGCATGCGAGGACAGGTTGGAAACATAAAAGACGCGAAAGAAGGCGAGAAGATAACAGCTTTTTTTGGAAAAAGTCGAAGGAAGCAAAGTTATTAGCAAGAAATTCAGAGCACAGGGACGATATCCGATGGAAGGCAACGGCAAACCACCATCGTAATCTGCCCAGGAAGACCACGGCTAGGAATAAGGACGAGGAATTATTGAATATTACACATAATAAAAATATAAAAACTCCGGTCGCAGTGCGAAACCCTGCCGACAATATAGTGTATTTGCTTTTATAAGTAGTGTGGCTCTATTGTATGAGCTTAACTTTGTTTTTGGACAAAATAAAAAAATTATCCCTTAATACACCCCTTAAAACAACATTTTTTTACTTAATTTCAATACTACATAGCAATTCAACACCTGTACCAAATTATATACACCCTTCAGTATGTAAAACCATATTAGTAAACTTGCGTTTTCATAAAATTTGTAAGTCCGGGTCTGTCGGGCCGATTTTATTAAAATTTTAGCAGCACATTTAAATAATTACTAAAGGGTTAAATTTCAAGTTTGAAACGATTCTGAGAATTTTTTCGGTATTTTTGGGCCCAAAAACACTTTTCAACCCCTAAATACCCCCCTTAAAATGGCCCGATCGGGCCCATTTTAAATAGGCTTCTTGCGATGATGGATTCCAACATGTGGACCAAATTTCGTTTAAATCGATTAACTCTGTCGAGAGTTATCGTGGTCACACATATATATATATATATATAAATATATATATATATATATATATATATATATATATATATATATATATACATATATATATAAACATTTCCAAAAATGGTGCCAAACTTCTTAGAAACTTATGAAACGTCGAGAAATTTTGGTCCGACCCCTAGGTCCCGCCATCCGACCGACGCCAATAGTGTAAGTGCCTTATGGCAAATACACTAATAAAACGCGAAGAAGTTCTAAAAACGAATTTACCTGCAAAAAGAAATAAGAATATTTTGAGGGTTGGAACTTGGAATGGATATCCAACATAAAAAAATGGACGGGTTTTAATACGTTTGCTTCAATGAAGAACGCAATTGTGATCAGAGATCATTGGAAAAATGTGGTCGCCAACATCCTGTAAAGGATACGGCACGTCATCATCATCATCATCAATTATTATTAGAACATAATACTTTGTAAGTTGCAAACGTCACTTTTGACATTTCTTATCATTCCGACACCAAGGATAAGCGGATTGAAACCAAATTTTGGGAGGTTTAGGTTATGTATTACGGAATACGTTATCACGTAAAACTATCGTCCGTAAACCGACTTTACAGACAACCAATTTTTTTTTATAATTAGAAGCTTTTTGTATTAATTCTATATTGTAACCAGGTGTGAATTTGTTGTGATGGAGATTTGGATTTTTTTTTTTGTGTTTTTCTGTTATATCTGTTATACTGTGCTATTATGAGAAACGTGTCTATATTCTTTTTGTAACCGAGTTAGAGAAGGGGTCGTATACACACCGAGGAAATTCTTTAATACCGTGTTTAAAAACAAAAAACAGAAATAAGTGAGAAAAGCTGCCTTAACGAATGGCTAAGACAGTTTTTCTTTTAGAGGGGAGCAATGCAACAAAGGGACCCACCCTATATGTATCTGTTACGTAGAGTTACGCGGGGGGAGAAGATAAGATAAGATGCGAATCCGCGGTGTGACCGTAGGAACAAGCGGGAAGTTGGTGCCCGGGCTTTGAAGAAGAAAGTTAATTGTGTGTGTGTGCGGCCGCTCTGATCTCAAAAATTATGTGTAAGTATTAAGATTCTATTTTATAAATTAGATTATTATTATTAGGACACGAGTTTCTTTATTTCACGAGCACCCTTCCAGTTCCTCATCATTTTCTTGAACAGGCTTTTACCGCTCGAAGCCACGCGACCGTTACAAGATCTTAGCTTGCACAAGTATTAAAGGACCAAACATGGCGACTGACATTCCGATAAAAGTGGAGATTCATAAACAACTGAACTTCTCGTAAGGTATTATTTATTGTTTTGATCTTCTTAATTGCTCTGTCGAAACAATAAAAAAAGAGCTTAAGGACCAAGGAGTCACAGACGTTTATAGAATCCATACACGTAGAGACGGTCAGTTAGTACCAACTCCGTCTCACATATTAACGTTTTGTACACCGCAACCTCCGACTTCAATACAAGCAGCATTTTATCCACTCAAAGTGCGTCAGTACATACCATCTCCTCTTCCATGCTACAAATGTCAGAAATACGGCCATTCGCAAAATAATTGCAGTTTCGTTAGTCTTTGCGGAAATTGCGGCCAAAGCGTGCATAAGGACATTCCATGCACAAGGTTGCCGCATTGTGTTAATTGTGACGGCAACCATTCGGCAAGATCTAAAGATTGTTCACGGTACAAATTCGAGTTCAAAATTCAGGAAATTAGAACAACACGCAAAATTGCTTTATTTCACGAAGGTATGTCTACTTACACTATAACATTAAGGTTTGGATCTATCTCTCATAAGAAAATGCAAACTGCATATTAACCATTATATTAACGCAGACAAGCAGTTTTTACATGCCTCAAGACATATATGTGCAAATGAGTTCTTATAAGCAAAATTGCATTATTTTACAAAGGTAAGTCTACTTACACTGTAACATTCAGGTTTGGATCATTCTCACATAAGATAATGCAAACTGCACATTTCCTATTATTTTCACGCAGACAAGCAGTTTTTACATGCTTCACGACAATTAGGTGCAAAGGAGTCCTTATAGGCAAAATTGCTTTATTTCACAAAGGTAAGTCTACTTACACTATAACATTCAGGTTTGGATCATTCTCTCATAAAAAAAAGCAAACTGCACATTTCCTATTATTTTCACGCAGACAAGCAGTTTTTACATGCTTCACGACAATTAGGTGCAAAGGAGTCCTTATAGGCAAAATTGCTTTATTTCACAAAGGTAAGTCTACTTACACTATAACATTCAGGTTTGGATCATTCTCTCATTAGAAAATGCAAACTGCAAATTTACTATCATTTTCACGCAGACAAGTAGTTTTTACATGTTTTACGACAATTAGGTGCAAATGAGTCCTTATAGGCAAAATTGCTTTA
Source organism: Xanthostigma xanthostigma (assembly GCA_963575645.1). NCBI lineage: Eukaryota > Metazoa > Arthropoda > Insecta > Raphidioptera > Raphidiidae > Xanthostigma > Xanthostigma xanthostigma. The sequence goes on along the minus strand of OY754473.1, from coordinate 19,829,661 downwards.
TTCTACAAAGGTAAGTCTATTTACACTATAACATTCAGGTTTGGATCATTCTCTCAAAAGATAATGCAAACTGATCATTTCCTATTATTTTCACGCAGACAAGTAGTATTTACATTCTTTATGACAATTAGGTGCAAATGAGTCCTTACAGGCAAAATTGCTTTATTTCACAAAGGTAAGTCTATTTACACTGTAACATTTAGGTTTGGATCATTCTCTCATAAGAAAATGCAAACTGCATATTAACCATTATTTTAACGCATACAAGCAGTTTTTACATACTTTATGACAATTAGGGGCAAATGAGTCCTTATAGGCAAATGTGCTTTATTTCATGAAGGTAAGTCTATTTACACTATAACATTCAGGTTTGGATCATACTCTCATAGGAAAATGCAAACTGCATATTAACCATTATTTTAACGCAGACAAGCAGTTTTTACATGCTTTACGACAATTAGGTGCAAATGAGTCCTTATAGGCAAAATTGCTTTATTTCATAAAGGTTAGTCTATTAACACTATAACATTCAGGTTTGGATCATTCTCTTATAAGAAAATGCAAACTGCATATTAACCATTATTTTAACGCATACAAGCAATTTTTACATGCTTTATGACAATTAGGGGCAAATGAGTCCTTATAGGCAAAATTGCTTAATTTCATGAAGGTAAGTCTATTTACACTATAACATTCAGGTTTGGATCATTCTCTCATAAGAGAATGCAAACTGCATATTTACTATCATTTTCACGCAGACAAGCAGTTTTTACAAGTTTTACGACAATTAGGTGCAAATAAGTCCTTAAAGGCAAAATTGTTTTATTTCACAAAGGTAAGTCTACTTTCACTATAACATTCAGGTTTGGATCATTCTCTCATAAGAAAATGCAAACTGCATATTAACCATTATTTTAACGAAGACAAGCAGTTTTTACATGCTTCACGACAATTGCGTGCAAATGAGTCCTTATAGGCAAAATTGCTTTATTTTACAAAGGTAAGTCTATTTACACTATAGTATTCAGGTTTGGATCATTCTCTCATAAGAAAATGCAAACTGCATATTAACCTTTATTTTAACGCATACAAGCAGTTTTTACATGCTTTATGACAATTAGGGGCAAATGAGTCCTTATAGGCAAAATAGCTTTATTTCATGAAGGTACGTCTATTTACACTATAACATTCAGGTTTGGATCATTCTCTCATAAGAAAATGCGAACTGCATAACCATTATTTTAACGCAGACAAGCAGTTTTTAAATGCTTTACGACAATTAGGTGCAAATGAGTCCTTATAGGCAAAATTGTTTTATTTCACAAGGGTTAGTCTATTCACACTATAACATTCAGGTTTGGATCATTCTCTCATAAGAAAATGCAAACTGCATATTAACCATTATTTTAACGCATACATGCAGTTTTTACATGCTTTATGACAATTAGGGGCAAATGAGTCCTTATAGGCAAAACTGCTTTATTTCATGAAGGTAAGTCTACACTATAACATTCAGGTTTAGATTATTCTCTCATAAGTAAAAGCAAACTGCATATTAACCATTATTTTAACGCAGACAAGCAGTTTTTACATGCTTTACGACAATTAGGTGCAAATGAGTCCTTATAGGCAAAATTGCTTTATTTCACAAAGGTAAGTTTACTTACACTATACCATTCAGGTTTGGATCATTCTCTCATAAGAAAATGCAAACTGCATATTAACTATTATTTTAACGCATACAAGCAGTTTTTACATGCTTTATGACAATTAGGTGCAAATGAGTCCCTATAGGCAAAACTGCTTTATTTCATGAGGGTAAGTCTATTTACACTATACCATTCAGGTTTGGATCATTCTCTCATAAGAAAATGCAAACTGAATATTTACTATCATTTTCACGCAGACAAGCAGTTTTTACATGGTTTACGACAATTAGGTGCAAATAAGTCCTTAAAGGCAAAATTGTTTTATTTCACAAAGGTAAGTCTACTTTCACTATAACATTCAGGTTTCGATCATTCTCTCGTAAGAAAATGCAAACTGCATTTTAACCATTATTTTAACGCAGACAAGCAGTTTTTACATGCTTCACGACAATTGCGTGCAAATGAGTCCTTATAGGCAAAATTGCTTTATTTTACAAAGTTAAGTCTATTTACACTATAACATTTAGGTTTGGATCATTCTCTCATAAGAAAATGCAAACTACATATTAACCATTAGTTTAACGCAGACAAGCAGTTTTTACATGCTTTATGACAATTAGGTGCAAATGAGTACTTATAGGCAAAATTGCTTTATTTCAAGAAGATAAATCTATTTACACTATAACATTCAGGTTTGGATCATTCTCTCATAAGAAAATGCAAACTGCATATTAACCATTATTTAAACGCAGACAAGCAGTTTTTACATGCTTTACGACAATTAGGTGCAAATGAGTCTTTATAGGCAAAATTGCTTTATTTCATGAGAGTAGGTCTATTTACACTATAACATTCAGGTTTAGATCGTTCTCTCATAAGAAAATGCAAACTGCATATTAACTATTATTTAAACGCAGACAAGCAGTTTTTACATGCTTTACGACAATTAGGTGCAAATAAGTCTTTATAGGCAAAATTGCTTTATTTCATGAGGGTAAGTCTATTTACACTATAACATTCAGGTTTGGATCATTCTCTCTAAAGAAAATGCAAACTGCATATTAACTATTATTTAAACGCAGACAAGCAGTTTTTACATGCTTTACGACAATTAGGTGCAAATGAGTCTTTATAGGCAAAATTGCTTTATTTCATGAGGGTAAGTCTATTTACACTATAACATTCAGGTTTGGATCATTCTCTCATAAGAAAATGCAAACTGCATATTTGCTATCATTTTCACGCAGACAAGCAGTTTTTACATGTTTTACGACAATTAGGTGCAAATAAGTCCTTAAAGGCAAAATTGTCTTATTTCACAAAGGTAAGTCTACTTTCGCTTTAACATTCAGGTTTGGATCATTCTCTCATAAGAATATGCAAACTACATATTTACTATCATTTTAACGCATACAAGCAGTTTTTACATGCTTTATGACAATTAGGTGCAAATGAGTCCTTATAGGCAAAATTGCTTTATTTCATGAAGGTAAGTCTATTTACACTATAACATTCAGGTTTGGATCATTCTCTCATAAGAAAATGCAAACTGCATATTAACCATTATTTTAACGCTGACAAGCAGTTTTTACATGCTTTACGACAATTAGGTGCAAATGAGTCCATATAGGCAAAATTGATTTATTTCTTTAGGGTAAGTCTATTTACACTATAACATTCAGGTTTGTATCATTCTCTCATAAGAAATTGCAAACTGCATATTTACTGTCATTTTCACGCAGACAAGCAGTTTTCACATGTTTTACGACAATTAGGTGGAAATAAGTCCTTAAAGGCAAAATTGTTTTATTTCACAAAGGTAAGTCTACTTTCACTATAACATTCAGGTTTGGATCATTCTCTCATAAGAAAATGCAAACTGCATATTAACCATTATTTTAACGCCGACAAGCAGTTTTTACATGCTTCACGACAATTGCGTGCAAATGAGTCTTTATAGGCAAAATTGCTTTATTTTACAAAGTTAAGTCTATTAATAATAGACTTACCTTTGCATTTTCCTATGAGAGAATAATCCAAACCTGAATGTTATAGTGTAAGTAGACTTACCTTCACGAAATAAAGCTATTTTGCCTATAAGGACTCATTTGCACCTAATTGTCGTAAAGCATGTAAAAACTGCTTGTCTGCGTTAAAATGATAGTAAATGTGCAGATTGCATTTTCTTATGAGAGAATGATCCAAACCTGAATGGTATAGTGTAAATAGAATTATTACCTTCATGAAATAAAGCAATTTTGCCTATAAGGACTTATTTGCACCTAATTGTCTTAAATCATGTAAAAACTGCTTGTCTGCGTTAAAATAATGGTTAATATGCAGTTTGCATTTTCTTATGAGAGAATGATCTAAACCTGAATGTAATAATGTAAATAGACTTACCCTCATGATATAAAGCAATTTTGCCTATAAGGACTCATTTGCACCTAATTGTCATAAAGCATGTAAAAACTGCTTGTATGCGTTAAAATAATAGTTATTATGCAGTTTGCATTTTCTTATGAGAGAATGATCCAAACCTGAATGTTATAGTGTAAGTAAACTTACCTTTGTAAAATAAAGCAATTTTGCCTATAAGGGCTCATTTGCACATAATTGTCGTAAAGCATGTAAAAACTGCATGTCTGCGTTAAAATAATGGTTAATATGCAGTTTGCATTTTCTTATGAGAGAATGATCCAAACCTGAATGTTATAGTGAAAGTAGACTTACCTTTATGGAATAAAACAATTTTGCCTTTAAGGACTTATTTGCACGTAATTGTCGTAAAACATGTAAAAACTGCTTGTCTGCGTGAAAATGATAGTAAATATGCAGTTTGCATTTTCTTATGAGAGAATGATCCAAACCTGAATGTTATATTGAAAGTAGACTTACCTTTGTGAAATAAAACAATTTTGCCTTTAAGGACTCATTTGCACCTAATTGTCGTGAAGCATGTAAAAACTGCTTGTCTGCGTTAAAATGATAGTAAATGTGCAGTTTGCATTTTCTTATGATAGAATGATCCAAACCTGAATTTTATAGTGTAAATAGACTTACTCTCATAAACTAAAGCAATTTTGCCTATAAGGACTCATTTGCACCTAATTGTCGTAAAGCATGTAAAAACTGCTTGTCTGCGTTAAAATAATAGGTAATATGCAGTTTGCATTTTCTTATGAGAGAATGATCCAAACCTGAATGTTATAGTGTAAATAGACTTACCTACATAAAATAAAGCAGTTTTGCCTATAAGGACTCATTTGCCCCTAATTGTCATAAAGCATGTAAAAACTGCTTGTATGCGTTAAAATAATGGTTAATATGCAGTTTGCATTTTCTTATGAGAGAATGATCCAAACCTGAATGCTATAGTGTAGTTAGACTAACCTTTGTGAAATAAAACAATTTTTCCTTTGAGGACTCATTTGCACGCAATTGTCGTGAAGCATGTAAAAACTGCTTGTCTGCGTTAAAATAATGGTTAATATGCAGTTTGCATTTTCTTATGAGAGAATGATCCAAACCTGAATGTTATAGTGAAAGTAGACTTACCTTTGTGAAATAAAACAATTTCGCCTTTAGGGACTTATTTCCACCTAATTGTTGTAAAACAAGTAAAAACTGCTTGTCTGCGTGAAAATGATAGTAAATATGCAGTTTGCATTTTCTTATGAGAGAATGATCCAAACATGAATGTAATAGTGTAAATAGACTTACCCTCATGAATTAAAGCAATTTTGCCTATAAAGACTCATTTGCACCTAATTGACGTAAAGCATGTAAAAACTGCTTGTCAGCGTTAAAATAATGGTTAATATGCAGTTTGCAATTTCTTATGAGAGAATGTTCCAAACCTGAATGTTATAGTGTAAATAGACTAACCTTCATTAAATAAAGCAATTTTGCCTATAAGGACTCATTTGCCCCTAATTGTCATAAAGCATGTAAAAACTGCTTGTATGCGTTAAAATATTGGTTAATATGCAGTTTGCATTTTCTTATAAGAGAATGATCCAAATCTGAATGTTATAGTGTAAGTAAACTTACCTTTGTGAAATAAAGCAATTTTGCCTATAAGGGCTCATTTGCACCTAATTGTTGTAAAGCATGTAAAAACTGCTTGTCTGCATTAAAATAATGGTTAATATGCAGTTTGCATTTTCTTATAGGAGAATAATCCAAACCTGAATGTTATAATGTAAATAGACTTACCTTTGTGAAATAAAGCAATTTTGCCTATAAGGACTCATTTGCACCTAATTGTCATAAAGCATGTAAATACTGCTTGTATGCGTTAAAATAATGGTTAATATGCAGTTTGCATTTTCTTATGAGAGAATGATCCAAACCTGAATGTTATAGTGTAAGTAGACTTACCTTCATGAAATAAAGCAATTTTGCCTATAAGGACACATTTGCACCTAATTGTCATAAAGCATGTAAATACTTCTTGTCTGCGTGAAAAGAATAGGAAATGATCAGTTTGCATTATCTTTTAAGAAAATGATCCAAACCTGAATGTTATAGTGTAAATAGATTTAACTTTGTAAAATAAAGCAATTTTGTCTATAACCCCATTTGCACGCAATTGTCGAGAAGCATGTAAAAACTGCTTGTTTACGTTAAAATAATGGTTAATATGCAGTTTGCATTTTCTTATGAGAGAATGATCCAAACCTGAATGTTAAAGTGAAAGTAGACTTACCTTTGTGAAATAAACCAATTTTGCCTTTAAGGACTTATTTCCACCTAATTGTCGTAAAACATGCGAAAACTGCTTGTCTGCGTGAAAATAATGGTTAATATGCAGTTTGCATTTTCTTATGAGAGAATGATCCAAACCTGAATGTTATAGTGTAAATAGACTTACCTTCATAAAATAAAGCAATTTTGTCTATAAGGACTCATTTGCCCCTAATTGTCATAAAGCATGTAAAAACTGCTTGTATGCGTTAAAATAATGGTTAATATGCAGTTTGCATTTTCTTCTGAGAGAATGATCCAAACATGAATGTTATAGTGTAAATAGACTTACCTTTGTAAAATAAAGCAATTTTGCCTATAACGAATCATTTGCTCGCAATTGCCGTGAAGCATGTAAAACTGCTTGTCTGCGTTAAAATAATGGTTAATATGCAGTTTGCATTTTCTTATGAGAGAATGATCCAAACCTGAATGTTATAGTGAAAGTAGACTTACCTTTGTGAAATAAAACAATTTTGCCTTTAAGGACTTATTTGCACGCAATTGTCGTGTAGCATGTAAAAACTGCTTGTCTACGTTAAAATAATGGTTAATATGCAGTTTGCATTTTCTTATGAGAGAATGATCCAAACCTGAATGTTATAGTGTAAGTAGACTTACCTTCATGAAATAAAGCAATTTTGCCTATAAGGATTAATTTGCACCTAATTAACATAAAGCATGTAAATACTTCTTGTCTGCGTGAAAAGAATAGGAAATGATCAGTTTGCATTATCTTTTAAGAAAATGATCCAAACCTGAATGTTATAGTGTAAATAGATTTAACTTTGTAAAATAAAGCAATTTTGTCTATAACCCCATTTGCACGCAATTGTCGTGAAGCATGTAAAAACTGCTTGTTTACGTTAAAATAATGGTTAATATGCAGTTTGCATTTTCTTATGAGAGAATGATCCAAACCTGAATGTTATAGTGAAAGTAGACTTACCTTTGTGAAATAAACCAATTTTGCCTTTAAGGACTTATTTCCACCTAATTGTCGTAAAACATGCGAAAACTGCTTGTCTGCGTGAAAATAATGGTTAATATGCAGTTTGCATTTTCTTATGAGAGAATGATCCTAACCTGAATGTTATAGTGTAAATAGACTTACTTCATAAAATAAAGCAATTTTGTCTATAAGGACTCATTTGCCCCTAATTGTCATAAAGCATGTAAAAACTGCTTGTATGCGTTAAAATAATGGTTAATATGCAGTTTGCATTTTCTTCTGAGAGAATGATCCAAACATGAATGTTATAGTGTAAATAGACTTACCTTTGTAAAAAAAAGCAATTTTGCCTATAAGGAATCATTTGCTCGCAATTGCCGTGAAGAATGTAAAACTGCTTGTCTGCGTTAAAATAATGGTTAATATGCAGTTTGCATTTTCTTATGAGAGAATGATCCAAACCTGAATGTTATAGTGAAAGTAGACTTACCTTTGTGAAATAAAACAATTTAGTCCTTTAAGGACTTATTTGCACGCAATTGTCGTGAAGCATGTAAAAACTGCTTGTCTACGTTAAAATAATGGTTAATATGCAGTTTGCATTTTCTTATAAGAGAATGATCCAAACCTGAATGTTATAATGTAAATAGACTTACCTTCATAAAATAAAGCAATTTTGCCTATAAGGATTAATTTGCACCTAATTAACATAAAGCATGTAAATACTTCTTGTCTGCGTGAAAAGAATAGTAAATGGTCAGTTTGCATTATCTTTTAAGAAAATGATCCAAACCTGAATGTTATAGTGTAAATAGATTTAACTTTGTAAAATAAAGCAATTTTGTCTATAACCCCATTTGCACGCAATTGTCGTGAAGCATGTAAAAACTGCTTGTTTACGTTAAAATAATGGTTAATATGCAGTTTGCATTTTCTTATGAGAGAATGATCCAAACCTGAATGTTATAGTGAAAGTAGACTTACCTTTGTGAAATAAACCAATTTTGCCTTTAAGGACTTATTTCCACCTAATTGTCGTAAAACATGCGAAAACTGCTTGTCTGCGTGAAAATAATGGTTAATATGCAGTTTGCATTTTCTTATGAGAGAATGATCCTAACCTGAATGTTATAGTGTAAATAGACTTACTTCATAAAATAAAGCAATTTTGTCTATAAGGACTCATTTGCCCCTAATTGTCATAAAGCATGTAAAAACTGCTTGTATGCGTTAAAATAATGGTTAATATGCAGTTTGCATTTTCTTCTGAGAGAATGATCCAAACATGAATGTTATAGTGTAAATAGACTTACCTTTGTAAAAAAAAGCAATTTTGCCTATAAGGACTCATTTGCACCTAATTATCATAAAGCATGTAAATACTGCTTGTATGCGTTAAAATAATGGTTAATATGCAGTTTGCATTTTCTTATGAGAGAATGATCCAAACCTGAATGTTATAGTGTAAGTAGACCTACCTTCATGAAATAAAGCAATTTTGCCTATAAGGATTAATTTGCACCTAATTAACATAAAGCATGTAAATACTACTTGTCTGCGTGAAAATAATAGGAAATGATCAGTTTGCATTATCTTTTGAGAGAATGATCCAAACCTGAATGTTATAGTGTAAATAGACTTACCTTTGTGCAATAAAGCAATTTTGCCTATTAGGACTCTTTTGCACGCAATTGTCGTGAAGCATGTAAAAACTGCTTGTCTGCGTCAAAATAATGGATAATATGCAGTTTGCATTTTCTTATGAGAGAATGATCCAAACCTGAATGTTATAGTGTATGTAGACTTACCTTCATGAAATAAAGCAATTTTGCCTATAAGGACACATTTGCACCTAATTGTCATAAAGCATGTAAATACTTCTTGTCTGCGTGAAAATAATAGGAAATGATCAGTTTGCATTATCTTTTGAGAAAATGATCCAAACCTGAATGTTATAGTGTAAATAGACTTAACTTTGTAAAATAAAGCAATTTTGTCTATAACCTCATTTGCACGCAATTGTCGTGAAGCGAGTAAAAACTGCTTGTCTGCGTTAAAATAATGGTTAATATGCAGTTAGCATTTTCTTATGAGAGAATGATCCAAACCTGAATGGTATAGTAAAAGTAGACTTACCTTTGTGAAATAAAACAATTTTGCCTTTAAGGACTTATTTCCACCTAATTGTCGTAAAACATGCGAAAACTGCTTGTCTGCGTGAAAATAATGATTAATATGCAGTTTGCATTTTCTTATGAGAGAATGATCCAAACCTGAATGTTATAGTGTAAATAGACTTACCTTCATGAAATAAAGCAATTTTGCCTATAAGGACTCATTTGCCCCTAATTGTCATAAAGCATGTTAAAACTGCTTGTATGCGTTAAAATAATGGTTAATATGCAGTTTGCATTTTCTTCTGAGAGAATGATCCAAACCTGAATGTTATAGTGCTAATAGATTTGCATTTGTAAAATAAAGCAATTTTGCCTATAAGGACTCATTTGCACCTAATTGTCGTGAAGCATGTAAAAACTGCTTGTCTGCGTTAAAATGATAGTAAATGTGCAGTTTGCATTTTTTTATGAGAGAATGATCCAAACCTGAATGTTATAGTGTAAATAGACTCGCCTTTGTAAAATAAAGCAACTTTGCCTATAAGGACACATTTGCACCTAATTGTCATAAAGCATGTAAATACTGCTTGTCTGCGTGAAAATAATAGGAAATGATCAGTTTGCATTATCTTTTGAGAAAATGATCCAAACCTGAATGTTATAGTGTAAATAGACTTACCTTTGTAAAATAAAGCAATTTTGCCTATAAGGACTCATTTGCACGCAATTGTCGTGAAGCATGTAAAAACTGCTTGTCTGCGTTAAAATAATGGTTTATATGCAGTTTGCATTTTCTTATGAGAGAATAATCCAAACCTGAATGTTATAGTGAAAGTAGACTAACCTTTGTGAAATAAAACAGTTTTGCCTTTAAGGACTCATTTGCACCTAATTGTCGTGAAGAATGTAAAAACTGCTTGTCTGCGTTAAAATAATAGTAAATGTGCAGTTTGCATTTTCTTATGAGAGAATGATCCAAACCTGAATGTTATAGTGTAAATAGAATTACCCTCATGAAATAAAGCAATTTTGCCTATAAAGACTCAATTGCACCTAATTGTCGTAAAACATGTAAAAATTGCTTGTCTGCGTTTAAATAATGGTTAATATGCAGTTTGCATTTTCTTATGAGAGAATGATCCAAACCTGAATGTTATAGTGTAAATAGAATTACCCTCATGAAATAAAGCAATTTTGCCTATAAAGACTCAATTGCACCTAATTGTCGTAAAGCATGTAAAAACTGCTTGTCTGCGTTAAAATAATGGTTAATATGCAGTTTGCATTTTCTTATGAGAGAATGATCCAAACCTGAATGTTATAGTGTAAATAGAATTACCCTCATGAAATAAAGCAATTTTGCCTATAAAGACTCAATTGCACCTAATTGTCGTAAAACATGTAAAAATTGCTTGTCTGCGTTAAAATAATGGTTAATATGCAGTTTGCATTTTCTTATGAGAGAATGATCCAAACCTGAATGTTATAGTGTAAATAGAATTACCCTCATGAAATAAAGCAATTTTGCCTATAAAGACTCAATTGCACCTAATTGTCGTAAAACATGTAAAAATTGCTTGTCTGCGTTAAAATAATGGTTAATATGCAGTTTGCATTTTCTTATGAGAGAATGATCCAAACCTGAATGTTATAGTGTAAATAGAATTACCCTCATGAAATAAAGCAATTTTGCCTATAAAGACTCATTTGCACCTAATTGTCGTAAAGCATGTAAAAACTGCTTGTCTGCGTTAAAATAATGGTTAATATGCAGTTTGCATTTTCTTATGAGAGAATGATCCAAACCTGAATGTTATAGTGTAAATAGAATTACCCTCATGAAATAAAGCAATTTTGCCTATAAAGACTCAATTGCACCTAATTGTCGTAAAACATGTAAAAATTGCTTGTCTGCGTTTAAATAATGGTTAATATGCAGTTTGCATTTTCTTATGAGAGAATGATCCAAACCTGAATGTTATAGTGTAAATAAATTTACCTTTATGAAATAAAGCAATTTTGCCTATAAGGACTCATTTGCCCCTAATTGTCATAAAGCATGTAAATACTGCTTGTGTGCGTTAAAACAATGGTTAATATGCAGTTTGCATTTTCTTATGAGAGAATGATCCAAACCTGAATGTTATAGTGTAAATAGACTTAACTTTGTAAAATAAAGCAATTTTGCCTAAAAGGACTCATTTGCACGCAATTGTCGTGAAGCATGTAAAAACTGCTTGTCTGCGTTAAAATAATGGTTAATATGCAGTTTGCATTTTCTTATGAGAGAATGATCCAAACCTGAATGTTATAGTGAAAGTAGACTTACCTTTGTGAAATAAAACAATTTCGCCTTTAAGGACTTATTTCCACCTAATTATCGTAAAACAAGTAAAAACTGCTTGTCTGCGTGAAAATGATAGTAAATATGCAGTTTGCATTTTCTTATGAGAGAATGATCCAAACATGAATGTAATAGTGTAAATAGACTTACCCTCATGAATTAAAGCAATTTTGCCTATAAAGACTCATTTGCCCCTAATTGTCATAAAGCATGTAAAAACTGCTTGTATGCGTTAAAATATTGGTTAATATGCAGTTTGCATTTTCTTATGAGAGAATGATCCAAATCTAAATGTTATAGTGTAAATAGACTTACCTTTGTAAAATAAAGCAATTTTGCCTATAAGGACTCATTTGCACCCAATTGTCGTGAAGCATGTAAAAACTGCTTGTCTGCGTTAAAATAATGGTTAAAATGCAGTTTGCATTTTCTTATGAGAGAATGATCCAAACTTGAATGTTATAGTGAAAGTAGACTTACTTTTGTAAAATAAAACAATTTTGCCTTTAAGGACTTATTTGCACCTTATTGTCGTAAACCATGTAAAAACTGCTTGTCTGCGTGAAAATGATAGTAAATATTCAGTTTGCATTTTCTTATGAGAGAATGATCCAAACCTGAATGGTATAGTGTAAATAGACATACCCTCATGAAATAAAGCAATTTTGCCTATAAGGACTCATTTGCACCTAATTGTCATAAAGCATGTAAAAACAGCTTGTATGCGTTAAAATAATAGTTAATATGCAGTTTGCATTTTCTTATGAGAGAATGATCCAAACCTGAATATAAGAGTGTAAGTAAACTTACCTTTGTGAAATAAAGCAATTTTGCCTATAAGGACTCATTTGCACCTAATTGCCGTAAAGGATGTAAAAACTGCTTGTCTGCGCTAAAATAACGGTTAATATGCAGCTTGCATTTTCTTATGAGAGAATAATCCAAACCTGAATGTTATAGTGTAAATATACTTACCCTCATGAAATAAAACAATTTTCCCTATAAGGACTCATTTGCACCTAATTGTCATAAAGCATGTAAAAACTGCTTGTATGCGTTTAATGATAGTAAATATGTTGTTTGCATTTTCTTATGAGAGAATGATCAAAACCTGAATGTTATAGTGTAAATAGACTTACCCTCATGAAATAAAGACAATTTTGCCTATAAGGACTCATTTGCCCCTAATTGTCAAGGCAAAATTGCTTTATTTCATGAAGGTAAGTCTATTTACACTATATAATTCAGGTTTGGGTCATTCTCTCAAAAGAAAATGCAAACTGCATATTAACCATTATTTTAACGCAGACAAGCAGTTTTTACATGCTTCACGACAATTAGGTGCAAATGAGCCCTTATAGGCAAAATTGCTTTATTTCAGAAAGGTAAGTTTACTTACACTATAACATTCAGGTTTGGATCATTCTCTCATAAGAAAATGCAAACTGCATATTAACCATTATTTTAACGCAGACAAGCAGTTTTTACATGCTTTATGACAATTAAGTGCAAATGAGTCCTTATAGGCAAAATTGCTTTATTTCATGAGGGTAAGTCTATTTACATTATTACATTCAGGTTTGGATCATTCTCTCATAAGAAAATGCAAACTGCACATTTACTATCATTTTAACGCAGACAAGCAGTTTTAACATGCTTTACGATAATTAGGTGCAAATTAGTCCTTATAGGCAAAATTGCTTTATTTCACAAAGGTAAGTTTACATACACTATAATATTCAGGTTTGGACCATTCTCTCATAAGAAAATGCAAACTGCACATTTACTATCATTTTAACGCAGACAAGCAGTTTTAACATGCTTTACGATAATAAGGTGCAAATTAGTCCTTATAGGCAAAATTGCTTTATTTCATGAAGGTAAGTCTACTTATACTATAACATTCAGGTTTGGTTCATTCTCTCATAAGAAAATGCAAAATGCATATTAACCATTATTTTAACGCAGACAAGCAGTTATTACATGCTTTACGACAATTAGGTGCAAATGAGTCCTTATAGGAAAAATTGCTTTATTTCACAAAGGTAAGTTTACATACACTATAATATTCAGGTTTGGACCATTCTCTCATAAGAAAATGCAAACTGCATATTAACCATTATTTTAACGCAGACAAGCAGTTTTTACGTGCTTTTCGACAATTAGGTGCAAATGAGTCCTTATAGGCAAAATTGCTTTATTTCACAAAGGTAAGTTTACATACACTATAATATTCAGGTTTGGACCATTCTCTCACAAGAAAATGCAAACTGCATATTAACTATTATTTTAACGCATACAAGCAGTTTTTACATGCTTTATGACAATTAGGTGCAAATGAGTCCTTATAGGCAAAAATGCTTTATTTCATGAGGGTAAGTCTATTTACATTATTACTTTCAGGTTTGGATCATTCTCTCATAGGAAAATGCAAACTGCATATTTACTATCATTTTCACGCAGACAAGCAGTTTTTACATGTTTTACGACAATTAGGTGCAAATAAGTCCTTAAAGGCAAAATTATTTTATTCCATAAAGGTAAGTCTACTTTCACTATAACATTCAGGTTTGGATCATTCTCTCATAAGAAAATGCAAACTGCATATTAACCATTATTTTAACGCAGACATGCAGTTTTTACATGCTTTACGACAATTAGGTGCAAATGAGCCCTTATAGGCAAAATTGCTTTATTTCACAAAGGTAAGTTTACATACACTATAATATTCAGGTTTGGACCATTCTCTCATAAGAAAATGCAAACTGAATATTAACTATTATTTTAACGCATACAAGCAGTTTTTACATGCTTTATGACAATTAGGTGCAAATGAGTCCTTATAGGCAAAATTGCTTCATTTCATGAGGGTAAGTCTATACACACTATAACATTCAGGTTTGGATCATTCTCTCATAAAAAATCGCAAACTGCACATTTACTATCATTTTAACGCAGACAAGCAGTTTTTACATGCTTCACGACAATTAGGTGCAAATTAGTCCTTATAGGCAAAATTGCTTTATTTTACAAAGGCAAGTCTATTTACACTATAACATTCAGGTTTGGATCATTCTCTCATAAGAAAATGCAAACTGCATAATAACTATTATCTTAACGCATACAAGCAGTTTTTACATGCTTTATGACAATTAGGTGCAAATGAGTCCTTATAGGCAAAATTGCTTTATATCATGAGGGTAAGTCTATTTACATTATTACATTCAGGTTTTAATCATTCTCTCATAAGAAAATGCAAACTGCATATTAACCATTATTTTAACGCAGACAAGCAGTTTTTACGTGCTTTTCGACAATTAGGTGCAAATGAGTCCTTATAGGCAAAATTGCTTTATTTCACAAAGGTAAGTTTACATACACTATAATATTCAGGTTTGGACCATTCTCTCATAAGAAAATGCAAACTGCATATTAACTATTAATTTAACGCATACAAGCAGTTTTTACATGCTTTATGACAATTAGGTGCAAATGAGTCCTTATAGGCAAAATTGCTTCATTTCATGAGGGTAAGTCTATACACACTATAACATTCAGGTTTGGATCATTCTCTCATAAAAAATCGCAAACTGCACATTTACTATCATTTTAACGCAGACAAGCAGTTTTTACATGCTTCACGACAATTAGGTGCAAATTAGTCCTTATAGGCAAAATTGCTTTATTTTACAAAGGCAAGTCTATTTACACTATAACATTCAGGTTTGGATCATTCTCTCATAAGAAAATGCAAAGTGCACATTTACTATCATTTTAACGCAGACAAGCAGTTTTTACATGCTTTACGACAATTAGGTGCAAATTAGTCCTTATAGGCAAAATTGCTTTATTTCATGAAGGTAAGTCTACTTACACTATATAATTCAGGTTTGGATCATTCTCTCATAAGAAAATGCAAACTGCATATTAACCATTATTTTAACGCATACAAGCAGTTTTTACATGCCTTATGACAATTAGGTGCAAATGTGCCCTTATAGGCAAAATTGCTTTATTTTACAAAGGCAAGTCTATTTACACTATAACATTCAGGTTTGTATCATTCTCTCATAAGAAAATGCAAACTGCACATTTACTATCATTTTAACGCAGACAAGCAGTTTTAACATGCTTTACGATAATTAGGTGCAAATTAGTCCTTATAGGCAAAATTGCTTTATTTCATGAAGGTAAGTCTACTTATACTATAACATTTAGGTTTGGTTCATTCTCTCATAAGAAAATGCAAAATGCATATTAACCATTATTTTAACGCAGACAAGCAGTTATTACATGCTTTACGACAATTAGGTGCAAATGAGTCCTTATAGGAAAAATTGCTTTATTTCACAAAGGTAAGTTTACATACACTATAATATTCATGTTTGGACCATTCTCTCATAAGAAAATGCAAACTGCATATTAACCATTATTTTAACGCAGACAAGCAGTTTTTACGTGCTTTTCGACAATTAGGTGCAAATGAGTCCTTATATGCAAAATTGCTTTATTTCACAAAGGTAAGTTTACATACACTATAATATTCAGGTTTGGACCATTCTCTCATAAGAAAATGCAAATTGCATATAAACCATTATTTTAACGCAGACAAGCAGTTTTTACATGCTTCACGACAATTAGGTGCAAATGAGTCCTTATAGGCAAAATTGCTTTATTTTATGAGGGTAAGTCTATTTACACTATAACATTCAGGTTTGGATCATTCTCTCATAAGAAAATGCAAACTGCACATTTACTATCATTTTAACGCAGACAAGCAGTTTTTACATGCTTTACGACAATTAGGTGCAAATTAGTCCTTATAGGCAAAATTGCTTTATTTCATGAAGGTAAGTCTACTTACACTATATAATTCAGGTTTGGATCATTCTCTCATAAGAAAATGCAAACTGCATATTAACCATTATTTTACCGCATACAAGCAGTTTTTACATGCTTTATGACAATTAGGGGCAAATGAGTCCTTATAGGCATAATTGTTTTATTTCATGAAGGTTAGTCTATTTACACTATAACATTCAGCTTTGGATCATTCTCTCATAAGAAAATGCAAACTGCATATTAACCATTATTTTAACGCAGACAAGCAGTTTTTACGTGCTTTTCGACAATTAGGTGCAAATGAGTCCTTATATGCAAAATTGCTTTATTTCACAAAGGTAAGTTTACATACACTATAATATTCAGGTTTGGACCATTCTCTCATAAGAAAATGCAAATTGCATATAAACCATTATTTTAACGCAGACAAGCAGTTTTTACATGCTTTACGACAATTAGGTGCAAATGAGTCCTTATAGGCAAAATTGCTTTATTTTATGAGGGTAAGTCTATTTACACTATAACATTCAGGTTTGGATCATTCTCTCATAAGAAAAAACAAACTGCATATTACCCATTATTTTAACGCATACAAGCAGTTTTTACATGCTTTATGACAATTAGAAACAAATGAGTCCTTATAGGCAAAATTGCTTTATTTTACAAAGGTAAGTCTATTTACACTATAACATTCAGGTTTGGATCATTTTCTCAAAAGATAATGCAAACTGATCATTTCCTATTATTTTCACGCAGACAAGCAGTATTTACATGCTTTATGACAATTAGGTGCAAATGTGTCCTTATAGGCAAAATTGCTTTATTTTACAAAGGCAAGTCTATTTACACTATAACATTCAGGTTTGGAGCATTCTCTCATAAAAAAATGCAAACTGCACATTTACTATCATTTTAACGCAGACAAGCAGTTTTTCATGCTTCACGACAATTAGGTGCAAATGAGTCCTTATAGGCAAAATTGCTTTATTTTACAAAGGCAAGTCTATTTACACTATAACACTCAGGTTTGGATCATTCTCTCATAAGAAAATGCAAACTGCACATTTACTATCATTTTAACGCAGACAAGCAGTTTTTACATGCTTCACGACAATTAGGTGCAAATGAGTACTTATAGGCAAAATTGCTTTATTTTACAAAGGCAAGTCTATTTACACTATAACATTCAGGTTTGGAGCATTCTCTCATAAAAAAATGCAAACTGCACATTTACTATCATTTTAACGCAGACAAGCAGTTTTTCATGCTTCACGACAATTAGGTGCAAATGAGTCCTTATAGGCAAAATTGCTTTATTTTACAAAGGCAAGTCTATTTACACTATAACATTCAGGTTTGGTTCATTCTCTCATAAGAAAATGCAAAATGCATATTAACCATTATTTTAACGCAGACAAGCAGTTATTACATGCTTTACGACAATTAGGTGCAAATGAGTCCTTATAGGAAAAATTGCTTTATTTCACAAAGGTAAGTTTACATACACTATAATATTCAGGTTTGGACCATTCTCTCATAAGAAAATGCAAACTGCATATTAACCATTATTTTAACGCAGACAAGCAGTTTTTACGTGCTTTTCGACAATTAGGTGCAAATGAGTCCTTATAGGCAAAATTGCTTTATTTCACAAAGGTAAGTTTACATACACTATAATATTCAGGTTTGGACCATTCTCTCATAAGAAAATGCAAACTGCATATTAACTATTATTTTAGCGCATACAAGCAGTTTTTACATGCTTTATGACAATTAGGTGCAAATGAGTCCTTATAGGCAAAATTGCTTTATTTCATGAGGGTAAGTCTATTTACATTATTACATTCAGGTTTGGATCATTCTCTCATAGGAAAATGCAAACTGCATATTTACTATCATTTTCACGCAGACAAGCAGTTTTTACATGTTTTACGACAATTAGGTGCAAATAAGTCCTTAAAGGCAAAATTGTTTTATTCCATAAAGGTAAGTCTACTTTCACTATAACATTCAGGTTTGGATCATTCTCTCATAAGAAAATGCAAACTGCATATTAACCATTATTTTAACGCAGACATGCAGTTTTTACATGCTTTACGACAATTAGGTGCAAATGAGCCCTTATAGGCAAAATTGCTTTATTTCACAAAGGTAAGTTTACTTACACTATAACATTCAGGTTTGGATCATTCTCTCATAAGAAAATGCAAACTGCATAATAACTATTATCTTAACGCATACAAGCAGTTTTTACATGCTTTATGACAATTAGGTGCAAATGAGTCCTTATAGGCAAAATTGCTTTATATCATGAGGGTAAGTCTATTTACATTATTACATTCAGGTTTAGATCATTCTCTCATAAGAAAATGCAAACTGCATATTAACCATTATTTTAACGCAGACAAGCAGTTTTTACGTGCTTTTCGACAATTAGGTGCAAATGAGTCCTTATAGGCAAAATTGCTTTATTTCACAAAGGTAAGTTTACATACACTATAATATTCAGGTTTGGACCATTCTCTCATAAGAAAATGCAAACTGCATATTAACTATTATTTTAACGCATACAAGCAGTTTTTACATGCTTTATGACAATTAGGTGCAACTGAGTCCTTATAGGCAAAATTGCTTCATTTCATGAGGGTAAGTCTATACACACTATAACATTCAGGTTTGGATCATTCTCTCATAAAAAATCGCAAACTGCACATTTACTATCATTTTAACGCAGACAAGCAGTTTTTACATGCTTCACGACAATTAGGTGCAAATTAGTCCTTATAGGCAAAATTGCTTTATTTTACAAAGGCAAGTCTATTTACACTATAACATTCAGGTTTGGATCATTCTCTCATAAGAAAATGCAAAGTGCACATTTACTATCATTTTAACGCAGACAAGCAGTTTTTACATGCTTTACGACAATTAGGTGCAAATTAGTCCTTATAGGCAAAATTGCTTTTTTTCATGAAGGTAAGTCTACTTACACTATATAATTCAGGTTTGGATCATTCTCTCATAAGAAAATGCAAACTGCATATTAACCATTATTTTAACGCATACAAGCAGTTTTTACATGCCTTATGACAATTAGGTGCAAATGTGTCCTTATAGGCAAAATTGCTTTATTTTACAAAGGCAAGTCTATTTACACTATAACATTCAGGTTTGGATCATTCTCTCATAAGAAAATGCAAACTGCACATTTACTATCATTTTAACGCAGACAAGCAGTTTTTACGTGCTTTTCGACAATTAGGTGCAAATGAGTAGTTATAGGCAAAATTGCTTTATTTCACAAAGGTAAGTTTACATACACTATAATATTCAGGTTTGGACCATTCTCTCATAAGAAAATGCAAACTGCATATAAACCATTATTTTAACGCAGACAAGCAGTTTTTACATGCTTCACGACAATTAGGTGCAAATGAGTCCTTATAGGCAAAATTGCTTTATTTTATGAGGGTAAGTCTATTTACACTATAACATTCAGGTTTGGATCATTCTCTCATAAGAAAATGCAAAGTGCACATTTACTATCATTTTAACGCAGACAAGCAGTTTTTACATTCTTTACGACAATTAGGTGCAAATTAGTCCTTATAGGCAAAATTGCTTTATTTCATGAAGGTAAGTCTACTTACACTATATAATTCAGGTTTGGATCATTCTCTCATATGAAAATGCAAACTGCATATTAACCATTATTTTAACGCATACAAGCAGTTTTTACATGCTTTATGACAATTAGGGGCAAATGAGTCCTTATAGGCAAAATTGTTTTATTTCATGAAGGTTAGTCTATTTACACTATAACATTCAGCTTTGGATCATTCTCTCATAAGAAAAAGCAAACTGCATATTAACCATTATTTTAACGCAGACAAGCAGTTTTTACATGCTTTACGACAATTAGGTGCAAATGAGTCCTTATAGGCAAAATTGCTTTATTTTATGAGGGTAAGTCTATTTACACTATAACATTCAGGTTTGGATCATTCTCTCATAAGAAAATGCAAACTGCATATTACCCATTATTTTAACGCATACAAGCAGTTTTTACATGCTTTATGACAATTAGGAACAAATGAGTCCTTATAGGCAAAATTGCTTTATTTTACAAAGGTAAGTCTATTTACACTATAACATTCAGGTTTGGATCATTTTCTCAAAAGATAATGCAAACTGATCATTTCCTATTATTTTCACGCAGACAAGCAGTATTTACATGCTTTATGACAATTAGGTGCAAATGTGTCCTTATAGGCAAAATTGCTTTATTTTACAAAGGCAAGTCTATTTACACTATAACATTCAGGTTTGGAGCATTCTCTCATAAAAAAATGCAAACTGCACATTTACTATCATTTTAACGCAGACAAGCAGTTTTTCATGCTTCACGACAATTAGGTGCAAATGAGTCCTTATAGGCAAAATTGCTTTATTTTACAAAGGCAAGTCTATTTACACTATAACATTCAGGTTTGGATCATTCTTTCATAAGAAAATGCAAACTGCACATTTACTATCATTTTAACGCAGACAAGCAGTTTTTACATGCTTCACGACAATTAGGTGCAAATGAGTACTTATAGGCAAAATTGCTTTATTTTACAAAGGCAAGTCTATTTACACTATAACATTCAGGTTTGGATTATTCTCACATAGGAAAATGCAAACTGCATATTGACCATTATTTTAACGCGTACAAGCAGTTTTTACATGCTTTATGACAATTAGGGGCAAATGAGTCCTTATAGGCAAAATTGTTTTATTTCATGAAGGTTAGTCTATTTACACTATAACATTCAGCTTTGGATCATTCTCTCATAAGAAAAAGCAAACTGCATATTAACCATTATTTTAACGCAGACAAGCAGTTTTTACATGCTTTACGACAATTAGGTGCAAATGAGTCCTTATAGGCAAAATTGCTTTATTTTATGAGGGTAAGTCTATTTACACTATAACATTTAGGTTTGGATCATTCTCTCATAAGAAAATGCAAACTGCATATTACCCATTATTTTAACGCAGACAAGCAGTTTTTACATGCTTCACGACAATTAGGTGCAAATGAGTCCTTATAGGCAAAATTGCTTTATTTTACAAAGGTAAGTCTATTTAAACTATAACATTCAGGTTTGGATCATTTTCTCAAAAGATAATGCAAACTGATCATTTCCTATTATTTTCACGCAGACAAGCAGTATTTACATGCTTTATGACAATTAGGTGCAAATGAGTCCTTATAGGCAAAATTGCTTTATTTTATGAGGGTAAGTCTATTTACACTATAACATTCAGGTTTGGATCATTCTCTCATAAGAAAATGCAAACTGCATAATAACCATTATTTTAACGCAGACAAGCAGTTTTTGCATGCTTCACGACAATTAGGTGCAAATGAGTCCTTATAGGCAAAATTGCTTTATTTCACAAAGGTAAGTTTACATACACTATAATATTCAGGTTTGGACCATTCTCTCATAAGAAAATGCAAATTAATCATTTCCTATTATTTTCACGCAGACAAGCAGTATTTACATGCTTTATGACAATTAGGTGCAAATGTGTCCTTATAGGCAAAATTGCTTTATTTTACAAAGGCAAGTCTATTTACACTATAACATTCAGGTTTGGATCATTATCTCATAAGAAAATGCAAACTGCACATTTACTATCATTTTAACGCAGACAAGCAGTTTTAACATGCTTTACGATAATTAGGTGCAAATTAGTCCTTATAGGCAAAAATGCTTTATTTCATGAAGGTAAGTCTACTTACACTATAAAATTCAGGTTTGGTTCATTCTCTCATAAGAAAATGCAAACTGCATATTAACCAATATATTAACGCAGACAAGCAGTTTTTACATGCTTTACGACAATTAGGTGCAAATGAGTCCTTATAGGCAAAATTGCTTTATTTCACAAAGGTAAGTTTACATACACTATAATATTCAGGTTTGGACCATTCTCTCATAAGAAAATGCAAACTGCATATTAACCATTATTTTAACGCCGACAAGCAGTTTTTACGTGCTTTTCGACAATTAGGTGCAAATGAGTCCTTATAGGCAAAATTGCTTTACTTCACAAAGGTAAGTTTACATACACTATAATATTCAGGTTTGGATCATTCTCTCATAAAAAATCGCAAACTGCACATTTACTATCATTTTAACGCAGACAAGCAGTTTTTACATGCTTCACGACAATTAGGTGCAAATGAGTCCTTATAGGCAAAATTGCTTAATTTTAAAAAGGCAAGTCTATTTACACTATAACATTCAGGTTTGGATCATTCTCTCATAAAAAAATGCAAACTGCACATTTACTATCATTTTAACGCAGACAAGCAGTTTTTACATGCTTTACGACAATTAGGTGCAAATTAGTCCTTATAGGCAAAATTGCTTTATTTCATGAAGGTAAGACTACTTACACTATATAATTCAGGTTTGGATCATTCTCTCATAAGAAAATGCAAACTGCATATTAACCATTATTTTAACGCATACAAGCAGTTTTTACGTGCTTTATGACAATTAGGGGCAAATGAGTCCTTATAGGCAAAATTGCTTTATTTCATGAAGGTAAGTCTATTTACACTATAACATTCAGATTTGGATCATTCTCTCATAAGAAAAAGCAAACTGCAAATTAACCATTATTTTAACGCAGACAAGCAGTTTTTACATGCTTTACGACAATTAGGTGCAAATGAGTCCTTATAGGCAAAATTGCTTTATTTTATGAGGGTAAGTCTATTTACACTATAACATTCAGGTTTGGATCATTCTCTCATAAGAAAATGCAAACTGCATATTACCCATTATTTTAACGCATACAAACAGTTTTTACATGCTTCACGACAATTAGGTGCAAATGAGTCCTTATTGGCAAAATTGCTTTATTTTACAAAGGCAAGTCTATTTACACTATAACATTCAGGTTTGGATCATTCTCTCATAAGAAAATGCAAACTGCAAATTTAATATCATTTTAACGCAGACAAGCAGTTTTTACATGCTTTACGACAATTAGTGGCAAATAAGTCCTTAAAGGCTATATTGTTTTATTTCACAAAGGTAAGTCTACTTTCAGTATAACATTAAGGTTTGGATCATTCTCTCATAAGAAAATGCAAACTGCATATTTACTATCATTTTCACGCAGACAAGCAGTTTTTACATGTTTTACGACAATTAGGTGCAAATAAGTCCTTAAAGGCAAAATTGTTTTATTTCACAAAGGTAAGTCTACTTTCAGTATAACATTCAGGTTTGGATCATTCTCTCATAAGAAAATGCAAACTGCATATTAACCATTATTTTAACGCAGACAAGCAGTTTTTACATGCTTCACGACAATTGCGTGCAAATGAGTCCTTATAGGCAAAATTGCTTTATTTTACAAAGGTAAGTCTATTTACACTATAACATTCAGGTTTGGATCATTTTCTCAAAAGATAATGCAAACTGATCATTTCCTATTATTTTCACGCAGACAAGCAGTATTTACATGCTTTATGACAATTAGGTGCAAATGTGTCCTTATAGGCAAAATTGCTTTATTTTACAAAGGCAAGTCTATTTACACTATAACATTGAGGTTTGGAGCATTCTCTCACAAAAAAATGCAAACTGCACATTTACTATCATTTTAACGCAAACAAGCAGTTTTTCATGCTTCTGGACAATTAGGTGCAAATGAGTCCTTATAGGCAAAATTGCTTTATTTTACAAAGGCAAGTCTATTTACACTATAACATTCAGGTTTGGATCATTCTCTCATAAGAAAATGCAAACTGCACATTTACTATCATTTTAACGCAGACAAGCAGTTTTTACATGCTTCACGACAATTTGGTGCAAATGAGTACTTATAGGCAAAATTGCTTTATTTTACAAAGGCAAGTCTATTTACACTATAACATTCAGGTTTGGATCATTCTCTCATAAGAAAATGCAAACTGCACATTTACTATCTTTTTAACGCAGACAAGCAGTTTTTACATGCTTTACGACAATAATTTAGGTGCAAATTAGTCATTATAGGCAAAATTGCTTTATTTCGTGAAGGTAAGTCTACTTACACTATAACATTCAGGTTTGGATCATTCTCTCATAAAATGCAAACTGCATATTGACCAATATTTTAACGCATATAAGCAGTTTTTACATGCTTTATGACAATTAGGGGCAAATGAGTCCTTGTAGGCAAAATTGCTTTATTTCATGAAGGTAAGTCTATTCACACTATAACATTCAGGTTTGGATCATTCTCTCATAAGAAAATGCAAACTGGATATTAACCATTATTTTAATGCAGACAAGCAGTTTTTACATGCTTCACGACAATTGCGTGCAAATGAGTCCTTATAGGCAAAATTGCTTTATTTTACAAAGGTTAGTCTTTTTACACTATGTATAACATTCAGGTTTGGATCATTTTCTCAAAAGATAATGCAAACTGATCATTTCCTATTATTTTCACGCAGACAAGCAGTATTTACATGCTTTATGACAATTAGGTGCAAATGAGTCCAAATAGGCAGAATTGCTTTATTTCACAAAGGTAAGTCTACTTTCACTATAACATTCAGGTTGGGATCAATCTCTCATAAGAAAATGCAAACTGCATATTAACCATTATTTTAACGCAGACAAGCAGTTTTTACATGCTTCACGACAATTGCGTGCAAATGAGTCCTTATAGGCAAAATTGTTTTATTTTACAAAGGTAAGTCTATTTATACTATAACATTCAGGTTTGGATCATTTTCTCAAAAGATAATGCAAACTGATCATTTCCTATTATTTTCACGCAGACAAGAAGTATTTACATGCTTTTTGACAATAAGGTGCAAATGTGTCCTTATAGGCAAAATTGCTTTATGTCATGAAGGTAAGTCTACTTACACTATGACATTCAGGTTTGGATCATTCTCTCATAAGAAAATGCAAACTGCATATTAACCATTATTTTGACGCAGACAAGCAGTTTTTACATGCTTCACGACAATTGCGTGCAAATGAGTCCTAATAGGCAAAATTGCTTTATTTCACAAAGGTAAAACTATTTACACTATAACATTCAGGTTTGGATCATTCTCTCAAAAGATAATGCAAACTGATCATTTCCTATTATTTTCACGCAGACAAGCAGTATTTACATGCTTTATAAAAATTAGGTGCCAATGAGTCCTTATAGGCAAAATTGCTAAATTCATTGAAGGTAAGTCTACTTACACTATAACATTCAGGTTTGGATCATTCTCTCATAAGAAAATGCAAACTTCACATTTTCTATCATTTAAACGCAGACAAGCAGTTTTTACAAGCTTTACGACAATAAGGTGCAAATTAGTCCTTATAGGCAAAATTGCTTTATTTTATGAAGGTAAGTCTACTTACACTATAACATTCAGGTTTGTATCATTCTCTTTAAAGAAAATGCAAACTGCATATTAACCATTATTTTAACGCAAACAAGCAGTTTTTACATGCTTTACGACAATTAGGTGCAAATGAGTCCTTGTAGGCAAAATTGCTTTATTTCATGAAGGTAAGTCTATTCACACTATAAAATTCAGGTTTGGATCATTCTCTCATAAGAAAATGCAAACTGCATATTAACCATTATTTTAACGCAGACAAGCAGTTTTTACATGCTTCACGACAATTGCGTGCAAATAAGTCCTTATAGGCAAAATTGGTTTATTTTACAAAGGTTAGTCTATTTACACTATAACATTCAGGTTTGGATCATTTTCTCAAAAGATAATGCAAACTGATCATTTCCTATTATTTTCACGCAGACATGCAGTATTTACATGCTTTATGACAATTAGGTGCCAATGAGTCCTTATAGGCAAAATTGCTAAATTAATTGAAGGTAAGTCTACTTACACTATAACATTCAGGTTTGGATTATTCTCTCATAAGAAAATGCAAACTGCATATTAACCATTATTTTGACGCAGACAAGCAGTTTTTACATGCTTCACGACAATTGCGTGCAAATGAGTCCTAATAGGCAAAATTGCTTTATTTCACAAAGGTAAAACTATTTACACTATAACATTCAGGTTTGGATCATTCTCTCAAAAGATAATGCAAACTGATCATTTCCTATTATTTTCACGCAGACAAGCAGTATTTACATGCTTTATGACAATTAGGTGCCAATGAGTCCTTATAGGCAAAATTGCTAAATTCATTGAAGGTAAGTCTACTTACACTATAACATTCAGGTTTGGATCATTCTCTCATAAGAAAATGCAAACTTCACATTTTCTATCATTTAAACGCAGACAAGCAGTTTTTACATGCTTTACGACAATTAGGTGCAAATTAGTCCTTATAGGCAAAATTGCTTTATTTTATGAAGGTAAGTCTACTTACACTATAACATTCAGGTTTGTATCATTCTCTCATAAGAAAATGCAAACTGCATATTAACCATTATTTTAACGCAGACACGCAGTTTTTACATGCTTTACGACAATTAGGTGCAAATGAGTCCTTGTAGGCAAAATTGCTTTATTTCATGAAGGTAAGTCTATTCACACTATAACATTCAGGTTTGGATCATTCTCTCATAAGAAAATGCAAACTGCATATTAACCATTATTTTAACGCAGACAAGCAGTTTTTACATGCTTCACGACAATTGCGTGCAAATGAGTCCTTATAGGCAAAATTGCTTTATTTTACAAAGGTTAGTCTATTTACACTATAACATTCAGGTTTGGATCATTTTCTCAAAAGATAATGCAAACTGATCATTTCCTATTATTTTCACGCAGACATGCAGTATTTACATGCTTTATGACAATTAGGTGCAAATGAGTCCAAATAGGCAGAATTGCTTTATTTCACAAAGGTAGTCTACTTTCACTATAACATTCAGGTTGTGATCAATCTCTCATAAGAAAATGCAAACTGCATATTAACCATTATTTTGACGCAGACAAGCAGTTTTTACATGCTTCACGACAATTGCGTGCAAATGAGTCCTAATAGGCAAAATTGCTTTATTTCACAAAGGTAAGTCTATTTACACTATAACATTCAGGTTTGGATCATTCTCTCAAAAGATAATGCAAACTGATCATTTCCTATTATTTTCACGCAGACAAGCAGTATTTACATGCTTTATGACAATAAGGTGCCAATGAGTCCTTATAGGCAAAATTGCTTTATTTCATGAAGGTAAGTCTACTAACACTATAACATTCAGGTTTGGATCATTCTCTCATAAGAAAAGGCAAACTTCACATTTTCTATCATTTAAACGCATACAAGCAGTTTTTACATGCTTTATGACAATTAGGGGCAAATGAGTCCTTATAGGCAAAATTGCTTTATTTCATGAAGGTAAGTCTATTTACACTATAACATTCAGGTTTGGATCATTCTCTCATAAGAAAATGCAAACTGCACATTTACTACCATTTTAACGCAGACAAGCAGTTTTTACATGCTTCACGACAATTAGGTGCAAATGAGTACTTATAGGCAAAATTGCTTTATTTTACAAAGGCAAGTCTATTTACACTATAACATTCAGCTTTGGATCATTCTCTCATAAGAAAAAGCAAACTGCATATTAACCATTATTTTAACGCAGACAAGCAGTTTTAACATGCTTTACGATAATTAGGTGCAAATTAGTCCTTATAGGCAAAATTGCTTTATTTCATGAAGGTAAGTCTACTTATACTATAACATTCAGGTTTGGTTCATTCTCTCATAAGAAAATGCAAAATGCATATTAACCATTATTTTAACGCAGACAAGCAGTTATTACATGCTTTACGACAATTAGGTGCAAATGAGTCCTTATAGGAAAAATTGCTTTATTTCACAAAGGTAAGTTTACATACACTATAATATTCAGGTTTGGACCATTCTCTCATAAGAAAATGCAAACTGCATATTAACCATTATTTTAACGCAGACAAGCAGTTTTTACGTGCTTTTCGACAATTAGGTGCAAATGAGTCCTTATAGGCAAAATTGCTTTATTTCACAAAGGTAAGTTTACATACACTATAATATTCAGGTTTGGACCATTCTCTCATAAGAAAATGCAAACTGCATATTAACTATTATTTTAACGCATACAAGCAGTTTTTACATGCTTTATGACAATTAGGTGCAAATGAGTCCTTATAGGCAAAATTGCTTTATTTCATGAGGGTAAGTCTATTTACATTATTACATTTAGGTTTGGATCATTCTCTCATAGGAAAATGCAAACTGCATATTTACTATCATTTTCACGCAGACAAGCAGTTTTTACATGTTTTACGACAATTAGGTGCAAATAAGTCCTTAAAGGCAAAATTGTTTTATTCCATAAAGGTAAGTCTACTTTCACTATAACATTCAGGTTTGGATCATTCTCTCATAAGAAAATGCAAACTGCATATTAACCATTATTTTAACGCAGACATGCAGTTTTTACATGCTTTACGACAATTAGGTGCAAATGAGCCCTTATAGGCAAAATTGCTTTATTTCACAAAGGTAAGTTTACATACACTATAATATTCAGGTTTGGACCATTCTCTCATAAGAAAATGCAAACTGCATATTAACTATTATTTTAACGCATACAAGCAGTTTTTACATGCTTTATGACAATTAGGTGCAAATGAGTCCTTATAGGCAAAATTGCTTTATTTCATGAGGGTAAGTCTATTTACATTATTACATTCAGGTTTGGATCATTCTCTCATAGGAAAATGCAAACTGCATATTTACTATCATTTTCACGCAGACAAGCAGTTATTACATGCTTTACGACAATTAGGTGCAATTGAGTCCTTATAGGAAAAATTGCTTTATTTCACAAAGGTAAGTTTACATACACTATAATATTCAGGTTTGGACCATTCTCTCATAAGAAAATGCAAACTGCATATTAACCATTATTTTAACGCAGACAAGCAGTTTTTACGTGCTTTTCGACAATTAGGTGCAAATGAGTCCTTATAGGCAAAATTGCTTTATTTCACAAAGGTAAGTTTACTTACACTATAACATTCAGGTTTGGATCATTCTCTCATAAGAAAATGCAAACTGCATAATAACTATTATCTTAACGCATACAAGCAGTTTTTACATGCTTTATGACAATTAGGTGCAAATGAGTCCTTATAGGCAAAATTGCTTTATATCATGAGGGTAAGTCTATTTACATTATTACATTCAGGTTTAGATCATTCTCTCATAAGAAAATGCAAACTGCATATTAACCATTATTTTAACGCAGACAAGCAGTTTTTACGTGCTTTTCGACAATTAGGTGCAAATGAGTCCTTATAGGCAAAATTGCTTTATTTCACAAAGGTAAGTTTACATACACTATAATATTCAGGTTTGGACCATTCTCTCATAAGAAAATGCAAACTGCATATTAACTATTATTTTAACGCATACAAGCAGTTTTTACATGCTTTATGACAATTAGGTGCAACTGAGTCCTTATAGGCAAAATTGCTTCATTTCATGAGGGTAAGTCTATACACACTATAACATTCAGGTTTGGATCATTCTCTCATAAAAAATCGCAAACTGCACATTTACTATCATTTTAACGCAGACAAGCAGTTTTTACATGCTTCACGACAATTAGGTGCAAATTAGTCCTTATAGGCAAAATTGCTTTATTTTACAAAGGCAAGTCTATTTACACTATAACATTCAGGTTTGGATCATTCTCTCATAAGAAAATGCAAAGTGCACATTTACTATCATTTTAACGCAGACAAGCAGTTTTTACATGCTTTACGACAATTAGGTGCAAATTAGTCCTTATAGGCAAAATTGCTTTATTTCATGAAGGTAAGTCTACTTACACTATATAATTCAGGTTTGGATCATTCTCTCATAAGAAAATGCAAACTGCATATTAACCATTATTTTAACGCATACAAGCAGTTTTTACATGCCTTATGACAATTAGGTGCAAATGTGTCCTTATAGGCAAAATTGCTTTATTTTACAAAGGCAAGTCTATTTACACTATAACATTCAGGTTTGGATCATTCTCTCATAAGAAAATGCAAACTGCACATTTACTATCATTTTAACGCAGACAAGCAGTTTTTACGTGCTTTTCGACAATTAGGTGCAAATGAGTAGTTATAGGCAAAATTGCTTTATTTCACAAAGGTAAGTTTACATACACTATAATATTCAGGTTTGGACCATTCTCTCATAAGAAAATGCAAACTGCATATAAACCATTATTTTAACGCAGACAAGCAGTTTTTACATGCTTCACGACAATTAGGTGCAAATGAGTCCTTATAGGCAAAATTGCTTTATTTTATGAGGGTAAGTCTATTTACACTATAACATTCAGGTTTTGATCATTCTCTCATAAGAAAATGCAAAGTGCACATTTACTATCATTTTAACGCAGACAAGCAGTTTTTACATTCTTTACGACAATTAGGTGCAAATTAGTCCTTATAGGCAAAATTGCTTTATTTCATGAAGGTAAGT
The DNA here is from genome assembly GCA_963575645.1 of Xanthostigma xanthostigma. Lineage (NCBI taxonomy): Eukaryota > Metazoa > Arthropoda > Insecta > Raphidioptera > Raphidiidae > Xanthostigma > Xanthostigma xanthostigma. The sequence continues at coordinate 19,798,474 of OY754473.1, read as the reverse complement.
CTACTTACACTATATAATTCAGGTTTGGATCATTCTCTCATAAGAAAATGCAAACTGCATATTAACCATTATTTTAACGCATACAAGCAGTTTTTACATGCTTTATGACAATTAGGGGCAAATGAGTCCTTATAGGCAAAATTGTTTTATTTCATGAAGGTTAGTCTATTTACACTATAACATTCAGCTTTGGATCATTCTCTCATAAGAAAAAGCAAACTGCATATTAACCATTATTTTAACGCAGACAAGCAGTTTTTACATGCTTTACGACAATTAGGTGCAAATGAGTCCTTATAGGCAAAATTGCTTTATTTTATGAGGGTAAGTCTATTTACACTATAACATTCAGGTTTGGATCATTCTCTCATAAGAAAATGCAAACTGCATATTACCCATTATTTTAACGCATACAAGCAGTTTTTACATGCTTTATGACAATTAGGAACAAATGAGTCCTTATAGGCAAAATTGCTTTATTTTACAAAGGTAAGTCTATTTACACTATAACATTCAGGTTTGGATCATTTTCTCAAAAGATAATGCAAACTGATCATTTCCTATTATTTTCACGCAGACAAGCAGTATTTACATGCTTTATGACAATTAGGTGCAAATGTGTCCTTATAGGCAAAATTGCTTTATTTTACAAAGGCAAGTCTATTTACACTATAACATTCAGGTTTGGAGCATTCTCTCATAAAAAAATGCAAACTGCACATTTACTATCATTTTAACGCAGACATACAGTTTTTCATGCTTCACGACAATTAGGTGCAAATGAGTTCTTATAGGCAAAATTGCTTTATTTTACAAAGGCAAGTCTATTTACACTATAACATTCAGGTTTGGATCATTCTCTCATAAGAAAATGCAAACTGCATATTAACCATTATTTTAACGCATACAAGCAGTTTTTACATGCTTTATGACAATTAGGGGCAAATGAGTCCTTATAGGCAAAATTGTTTTATTTCATGAAGGTTAGTCTATTTACACTATAACATTCAGCTTTGGATCATTCTCTCATAAGAAAAAGCAAACTGCATATTAACCATTATTTTAACGCAGACAAGCAGTTTTTACATGCTTTACGACAATTAGGTGCAAATGAGTCCTTATAGGCAAAATTGCTTTATTTTATGAGGGTAAGTCTATTTACACTATAACATTCAGGTTTGGATCATTCTCTCATAAGAAAATGCAAACTGCATATTACCCATTATTTTAACGCATACAAGCAGTTTTTACATGCTTTATGACAATTAGGAACAAATGAGTCCTTATAGGCAAAATTGCTTTATTTTACAAAGGTAAGTCTATTTACACTATAACATTCAGGTTTGGATCATTTTTAAAAGATAATGCAAACTGATCATTTCCTATTATTTTCACGCAGACAAGCAGTATTTACATGCTTTATGACAATTAGGTGCAAATGTGTCCTTATAGGCAAATTTGCTTTATTTTACAAAGGCAAGTCTATTTACACTATAACATTCAGGTTTGGAGCATTCTCTCATAAAAAAATGCAAACTGCACATTTACTATCATTTTAACGCAGACAAGCAGTTTTTCATGCTTCACGACAATTAGGTGCAAATGAGTCCATATAGGCAAAATTGCTTTATTTTACAAAGGCAAGTCTATTTACACTATAACATTCAGGTTTGGATTATTCTCACATAGGAAAATGCAAACTGCATATTGACCATTATTTTAACGCGTACAAGCAGTTTTTACATGCTTTATGACAATTAGGGGCAAATGAGTCCTTATAGGCAAAATTGTTTTATTTCATGAAGGTTAGTCTATTTACACTATAACATTCAGCTTTGGATCATTCTCTCATAAGAAAAAGCAAACTGCATATTAACCATTATTTTAACGCAGACAAGCAGTTTTTACATGCTTTACGACAATTAGGTGCAAATGAGTCCTTATAGGCAAAATTGCTTTATTTTATGAGGGTAAGTCTATTTACACTATAACATTCAGGTTTGGATCATTCTCTCATAAGAAAATGCAAACTGCATATTACCCATTATTTTAACGCAGACAAGCAGTTTTTACATGCTTCACGACAATTAGGTGCAAATGAGTCCTTATAGGCAAAATTGCTTTATTTTACAAAGGTAAGTCTATTTACACTATAACATTCAGGTTTGGATCATTTTCTCAAAAGATAATGCAAACTGATCATTTCCTATTATTTTCACGCAGACAAGCAGTATTTACATGCTTTATGACAATTAGGTGCAAATGAGTCCTTATAGGCAAAATTGCTTTATTTTATGAGGGTAAGTCTATTTACACTATAACATTCAGGTTTGGATCATTCTCTCATAAGAAAATGCAAACTGCATAATAACCATTATTTTAACGCAGACAAGCAGTTTTTGCATGCTTCACGACAATTAGGTGCAAATGAGTCCTTATAGGCAAAATTGCCTTATTTCACAAAGGTAAGTTTACATACACTATAATATTCAGGTTTGGACCATTCTCTCATAAGAAAATGCAAATTAATCATTTCCTATTATTTTAACGCATACAAGCAGTTTTTACATGCTTTATGACAATTAGGTGCAAATGAGTCCTTATAGGCAAAATTGCTTTATTTCATGAGGGTAAGTCTATTTACATTATTACATTCAGGTTTGGATCATTCTCTCATAGGAAAATGCAAACTGCATATTTACTATCATTTTCACGCAGACAAGCAGTTTTTACATGTTTTACGACAATTAGGTGCAAATAAGTCCTTAAAGGCAAAATTGTTTTATTCCATAAAGGTAAGTCTACTTTCACTATAACATTCAGGTTTGGATCATTCTCTCATAAGAAAATGCAAACTGCATATTAACCATTATTTTAACGCAGACATGCAGTTTTTACATGCTTTACGACAATTAGGTGCAAATGAGCCCTTATAGGCAAAATTGCTTTATTTCACAAAGGTAAGTTTACATACACTATAATATTCAGGTTTGGACCATTCTCTCATAAGAAAATGCAAACTGCATATTAACTATTATTTTAACGCATACAAGCAGTTTTTACATGCTTTATGACAATTAGGTGCAAATGAGTCCTTATAGGCAAAATTGCTTTATTTCATGAGGGTAAGTCTATTTACATTATTACATTCAGGTTTGGATCATTCTCTCATAGGAAAATGCAAACTGCATATTTACTATCATTTTCACGCAGACAAGCAGTTATTACATGCTTTACGACAATTAGGTGCAATTGAGTCCTTATAGGAAAAATTGCTTTATTTCACAAAGGTAAGTTTACATACACTATAATATTCAGGTTTGGACCATTCTCTCATAAGAAAATGCAAACTGCATATTAACCATTATTTTAACGCAGACAAGCAGTTTTTACGTGCTTTTCGACAATTAGGTGCAAATGAGTCCTTATAGGCAAAATTGCTTTATTTCACAAAGGTAAGTTTACTTACACTATAACATTCAGGTTTGGATCATTCTCTCATAAGAAAATGCAAACTGCATAATAACTATTATCTTAACGCATACAAGCAGTTTTTACATGCTTTATGACAATTAGGTGCAAATGAGTCCTTATAGGCAAAATTGCTTTATATCATGAGGGTAAGTCTATTTACATTATTACATTCAGGTTTAGATCATTCTCTCATAAGAAAATGCAAACTGCATATTAACCATTATTTTAACGCAGACAAGCAGTTTTTACGTGCTTTTCGACAATTAGGTGCAAATGAGTCCTTATAGGCAAAATTGCTTTATTTCACAAAGGTAAGTTTACATACACTATAATATTCAGGTTTGGACCATTCTCTCATAAGAAAATGCAAACTGCATATTAACTATTATTTTAACGCATACAAGCAGTTTTTACATGCTTTATGACAATTAGGTGCAACTGAGTCCTTATAGGCAAAATTGCTTCATTTCATGAGGGTAAGTCTATACACACTATAACATTCAGGTTTGGATCATTCTCTCATAAAAAATCGCAAACTGCACATTTACTATCATTTTAACGCAGACAAGCAGTTTTTACATGCTTCACGACAATTAGGTGCAAATTAGTCCTTATAGGCAAAATTGCTTTATTTTACAAAGGCAAGTCTATTTACACTATAACATTCAGGTTTGGATCATTCTCTCATAAGAAAATGCAAAGTGCACATTTACTATCATTTTAACGCAGACAAGCAGTTTTTACATGCTTTACGACAATTAGGTGCAAATTAGTCCTTATAGGCAAAATTGCTTTATTTCATGAAGGTAAGTCTACTTACACTATATAATTCAGGTTTGGATCATTCTCTCATAAGAAAATGCAAACTGCATATTAACCATTATTTTAACGCATACAAGCAGTTTTTACATGCCTTATGACAATTAGGTGCAAATGTGTCCTTATAGGCAAAATTGCTTTATTTTACAAAGGCAAGTCTATTTACACTATAACATTCAGGTTTGGATCATTCTCTCATAAGAAAATGCAAACTGCACATTTACTATCATTTTAACGCAGACAAGCAGTTTTTACGTGCTTTTCGACAATTAGGTGCAAATGAGTAGTTATAGGCAAAATTGCTTTATTTCACAAAGGTAAGTTTACATACACTATAATATTCAGGTTTGGACCATTCTCTCATAAGAAAATGCAAACTGCATATAAACCATTATTTTAACGCAGACAAGCAGTTTTTACATGCTTCACGACAATTAGGTGCAAATGAGTCCTTATAGGCAAAATTGCTTTATTTTATGAGGGTAAGTCTATTTACACTATAACATTCAGGTTTTGATCATTCTCTCATAAGAAAATGCAAAGTGCACATTTACTATCATTTTAACGCAGACAAGCAGTTTTTACATTCTTTACGACAATTAGGTGCAAATTAGTCCTTATAGGCAAAATTGCTTTATTTCATGAAGGTAAGTCTACTTACACTATATAATTCAGGTTTGGATCATTCTCTCATAAGAAAATGCAAACTGCATATTAACCATTATTTTAACGCATACAAGCAGTTTTTACATGCTTTATGACAATTAGGGGCAAATGAGTCCTTATAGGCAAAATTGTTTTATTTCATGAAGGTTAGTCTATTTACACTATAACATTCAGCTTTGGATCATTCTCTCATAAGAAAAAGCAAACTGCATATTAACCATTATTTTAACGCAGACAAGCAGTTTTTACATGCTTTACGACAATTAGGTGCAAATGAGTCCTTATAGGCAAAATTGCTTTATTTTATGAGGGTAAGTCTATTTACACTATAACATTCAGGTTTGGATCATTCTCTCATAAGAAAATGCAAACTGCATATTACCCATTATTTTAACGCATACAAGCAGTTTTTACATGCTTTATGACAATTAGGAACAAATGAGTCCTTATAGGCAAAATTGCTTTATTTTACAAAGGTAAGTCTATTTACACTATAACATTCAGGTTTGGATCATTTTCTCAAAAGATAATGCAAACTGATCATTTCCTATTATTTTCACGCAGACAAGCAGTATTTACATGCTTTATGACAATTAGGTGCAAATGTGTCCTTATAGGCAAAATTGCTTTATTTTACAAAGGCAAGTCTATTTACACTATAACATTCAGGTTTGGAGCATTCTCTCATAAAAAAATGCAAACTGCACATTTACTATCATTTTAACGCAGACATACAGTTTTTCATGCTTCACGACAATTAGGTGCAAATGAGTTCTTATAGGCAAAATTGCTTTATTTTACAAAGGCAAGTCTATTTACACTATAACATTCAGGTTTGGATCATTCTCTCATAAGAAAATGCAAACTGCATATTAACCATTATTTTAACGCATACAAGCAGTTTTTACATGCTTTATGACAATTAGGGGCAAATGAGTCCTTATAGGCAAAATTGTTTTATTTCATGAAGGTTAGTCTATTTACACTATAACATTCAGCTTTGGATCATTCTCTCATAAGAAAAAGCAAACTGCATATTAACCATTATTTTAACGCAGACAAGCAGTTTTTACATGCTTTACGACAATTAGGTGCAAATGAGTCCTTATAGGCAAAATTGCTTTATTTTATGAGGGTAAGTCTATTTACACTATAACATTCAGGTTTGGATCATTCTCTCATAAGAAAATGCAAACTGCATATTACCCATTATTTTAACGCATACAAGCAGTTTTTACATGCTTTATGACAATTAGGAACAAATGAGTCCTTATAGGCAAAATTGCTTTATTTTACAAAGGTAAGTCTATTTACACTATAACATTCAGGTTTGGATCATTTTTAAAAGATAATGCAAACTGATCATTTCCTATTATTTTCACGCAGACAAGCAGTATTTACATGCTTTATGACAATTAGGTGCAAATGTGTCCTTATAGGCAAATTTGCTTTATTTTACAAAGGCAAGTCTATTTACACTATAACATTCAGGTTTGGAGCATTCTCTCATAAAAAAATGCAAACTGCACATTTACTATCATTTTAACGCAGACAAGCAGTTTTTCATGCTTCACGACAATTAGGTGCAAATGAGTCCATATAGGCAAAATTGCTTTATTTTACAAAGGCAAGTCTATTTACACTATAACATTCAGGTTTGGATTATTCTCACATAGGAAAATGCAAACTGCATATTGACCATTATTTTAACGCGTACAAGCAGTTTTTACATGCTTTATGACAATTAGGGGCAAATGAGTCCTTTTAGGCAAAATTGTTTTATTTCATGAAGGTTAGTCTATTTACACTATAACATTCAGCTTTGGATCATTCTCTCATAAGAAAAAGCAAACTGCATATTAACCATTATTTTAACGCAGACAAGCAGTTTTTACATGCTTTACGACAATTAGGTGCAAATGAGTCCTTATAGGCAAAATTGCTTTATTTTATGAGGGTAAGTCTATTTACACTATAACATTCAGGTTTGGATCATTCTCTCATAAGAAAATGCAAACTGCATATTACCCATTATTTTAACGCAGACAAGCAGTTTTTACATGCTTCACGACAATTAGGTGCAAATGAGTCCTTATAGGCAAAATTGCTTTATTTTACAAAGGTAAGTCTATTTACACTATAACATTCAGGTTTGGATCATTTTCTCAAAAGATAATGCAAACTGATCATTTCCTATTATTTTCACGCAGACAAGCAGTATTTACATGCTTTATGACAATTAGGTGCAAATGAGTCCTTATAGGCAAAATTGCTTTATTTTATGAGGGTAAGTCTATTTACACTATAACATTCAGGTTTGGATCATTCTCTCATAAGAAAATGCAAACTGCATAATAACCATTATTTTAACGCAGACAAGCAGTTTTTGCATGCTTCACGACAATTAGGTGCAAATGAGTCCTTATAGGCAAAATTGCCTTATTTCACAAAGGTAAGTTTACATACACTATAATATTCAGGTTTGGACCATTCTCTCATAAGAAAATGCAAATTAATCATTTCCTATTATTTTCACGCAGACAAGCAGTATTTACATGCTTTATGACAATTAGGTGCAAATGTGTCCTTATAGGCAAAATTGCTTTATTTTACAAAGGCAAGTCTATTTACACTATAACATTCAGGTTTGGATCATTATCTCATAAGAAAATGCAAACTGCACATTTACTATCATTTTAACGCAGACAAGCAGTTTTAACATGCTTTACGATAATTAGGTGCAAATTAGTCCTTATAGGCAAAATTGCTTTATTTCATGAAGGTAAGTCTACTTATACTATAACATTCAGGTTTGGTTCATTCTCTCATAAGAAAATGCAAAATGCATATTAACCATTATTTTAACGCAGACAAGCAGTTATTACATGCTTTACGACAATTAGGTGCAAATGAGTCCTTATAGGAAAAATTGCTTTATTTCACAAAGGTAAGTTTACATACACTATAATATTCATGTTTGGACCATTCTCTTATAAGAAAATGCAAACTGCATATTAACCATTATTTTAACGCAGACAAGCAGTTTTTACGTGCTTTTCGACAATTAGGTGCAAATGAGTCCTTATATGCAAAATTGCTTTATTTCACAAAGGTAAGTTTACATACACTATAATATTCAGGTTTGGACCATTCTCTCATAAGAAAATGCAAATTGCATATAAACCATTATTTTAACGCAGACAAGCAGTTTTTACATGCTTCACGACAATTAGGTGCAAATGAGTCCTTATAGGCAAAATTGCTTTATTTTATGAGGGTAAGTCTATTTACACTATAACATTCAGGTTTGGATCATTCTCTCATAAGAAAATGCAAAGTGCACATTTACTATCATTTTAACGCAGACAAGCAGTTTTTACATGCTTTACGACAATTAGGTGCAAATTAGTCCTTATAGGCAAAATTGCTTTATTTCATGAAGGTAAGTCTACTTACACTATATAATTCAGGTTTGGATCATTCTCTCATAAGAAAATGCAAACTGCATATTAACCATTATTTTACCGCATACAAGCAGTTTTTACATGCTTTATGACAATTAGGGGCAAATGAGTCCTTATAGGCAAAATTGTTTTATTTCATGAAGGTTAGTCTATTTACACTATAACATTCAGCTTTGGATCATTCTCTCATAAGAAAAAGCAAACTGCATATTAATCATTATTTTAACGCAGACAAGCAGTTTTTACATGCTTTACGACAATTAGGTGCAAATGAGTCCTTATAGGCAAAATTGCTTTATTTTATGAGGGTAAGTCTATTTACACTATAACATTCAGGTTTGGATCATTCTCTCATAAGAAAAAACAAACTGCATATTACCCATTATTTTAACGCATACAAGCAGTTTTTACATGCTTTATGACAATTAGAAACAAATGAGTCCTTATAGGCAAAATTGCTTTATTTTACAAAGGTAAGTCTATTTACACTATAACATTCAGGTTTGGATCATTTTCTCAAAAGATAATGCAAACTGATCATTTCCTATTATTTTCACGCAGACAAGCAGTATTTACATGCTTTATGACAATTAGGTGCAAATGAGTCCTTATAGGCAAAATTGCTTTATTTTACAAAGGCAAGTCTATTTACACTATAACATTCAGGTTTGGATCATTCTCTCATAAGAAAATGCAAACTGCACATTTACTATCATTTTAACGCAGACAAGCAGTTTTTACATGCTTCACGACAATTAGGTGCAAATGAGTACTTATAGGCAAAATTGCTTTATTTTACAAAGGCAAGTCTATTTACACTATAACATTCAGCTTTGGATCATTCTCTCATAAGAAAAAGCAAACTGCATATTAACCATTATTTTAACGCAGACAAGCAGTTTTAACATGCTTTACGGTAATTAGGTGCAAATTAGTCCTTATAGGCAAAATTGCTTTATTTCATGAAGGTAAGTCTACTTATACTATAACATTCAGGTTTGGTTCATTCTCTCATAAGAAAATGCAAAATGCATATTAACCATTATTTTAACGCAGACAAGCAGTTATTACATGCTTTACGACAATTAGGTGCAAATGCGTCCTTATAGGAAAAATTGCTTTATTTCACAAAGGTAAGTTTACATACACTATAATATTCAGGTTTGGACCATTCTCTCATAAGAAAATGCAAACTGCATATTAACCATTATTTTAACGCAGACAAGCAGTTTTTACGTGCTTTTCGACAATTAGGTGCAAATGAGTCCTTATAGGCAAAATTGCTTTATTTCACAAAGGTAAGTTTACATACACTATAATATTCAGGTTTGGACCATTCTCTCATAAGAAAATGCAAACTGCATATTAACTATTATTTTAACGCATACAAGCAGTTTTTACATGCTTTATGACAATTAGGTGCAAATGAGTCCTTATAGGCAAAATTGCTTTATTTCATGAGGGTAAGTCTATTTACATTATTACATTCAGGTTTGGATCATTCTCTCATAGGAAAATGCAAACTGCATATTTATTATCATTTTCACGCAGACAAGCAGTTTTTACATGTTTTACGACAATTAGGTGCAAATAAGTCCTTAAAGGCAAAATTGTTTTATTCCATAAAGGTAAGTCTACTTTCACTATAACATTCAGGTTTGGATCATTCTCTCATAAGAAAATGCAAACTGCATATTAACCATTATTTTAACGCAGACATGCAGTTTTTACATGCTTTACGACAATTAGGTGCAAATGAGCCCTTATAGGCAAAATTGCTTTATTTCACAAAGGTAAGTTTACTTACACTATAACATTCAGGTTTGGATCATTCTCTCATAAGAAAATGCAAACTGCATAATAACTATTATCTTAACGCATACAAGCAGTTTTTACATGCTTTATGACAATTAGGTGCAAATGAGTCCTTATAGGCAAAATTGCTTTATATCATGAGGGTAAGTCTATTTACATTATTACATTCAGGTTTAGATCATTCTCTCATAAGAAAATGCAAACTGCATATTAACCATTATTTTAACGCAGACAAGCAGTTTTTACGTGCTTTTCGACAATTAGGTGCAAATGAGTCCTTATAGGCAAAATTGCTTTATTTCACAAAGGTAAGTTTACATACACTATAATATTCAGGTTTGGACCATTCTCTCATAAGAAAATGCAAACTGCATATTAACTATTATTTTAACGCATACAAGCAGTTTTTACATGCTTTATGACAATTAGGTGCAACTGAGTCCTTATAGGCAAAATTGCTTCATTTCATGAGGGTAAGTCTTTACACACTATAACATTTAGGTTTGGATCATTCTCTCATAAAAAATCGCAAACTGCACATTTACTATCATTTTAACGCAGACAAGCAGTTTTTACATGCTTCACGACAATTAGGTGCAAATTAGTCCTTATAGGCAAAATTGCTTTATTTTACAAAGGCAAGTCTATTTACACTATAACATTCAGGTTTGGATCATTCTCTCATAAGAAAATGCAAAGTGCACATTTACTATCATTTTAACGCAGACAAGCAGTTTTTACATGCTTTACGACAATTAGGTGCAAATTAGTCCTTATAGGCAAAATTGCTTTATTTCATGAAGGTAAGTCTACTTACACTATATAATTCAGGTTTGGATCATTCTCTCATAAGAAAATGCAAACTGCATATTAACCATTATTTTAACGCATACAAGCAGTTTTTACATGCCTTATGACAATTAGGTGCAAATGTGTCCTTATAGGCAAAATTGCTTTATTTTACAAAGGCAAGTCTATTTACACTATAACATTCAGGTTTGGATCATTCTCTCATAAGAAAATGCAAACTGCACATTTACTATCATTTTAACGCAGACAAGCAGTTTTTACGTGCTTTTCGACAATTAGGTGCAAATGAGTAGTTATAGGCAAAATTGCTTTATTTCACAAAGGTAAGTTTACATACACTATAATATTCAGGTTTGGACCATTCTCTCATAAGAAAATGCAAACTGCATATAAACCATTATTTTAACGCAGACAAGCAGTTTTTACATGCTTCACGACAATTAGGTGCAAATAAGTCCTTATAGGCAAAATTGTTTTATTTTATGAGGGTAAGTCTATTTACACTATAACATTCAGGTTTGGATCATTCTCTCATAAGAAAATGCAAAGTGCACATTTACTATCATTTTAACGCAGACAAGCAGTTTTTACATTCTTTACGACAATTAGGTGCAAATTAGTCCTTATAGGCAAAATTGCTTTATTTCATGAAGGTAAGTCTACTTACACTATATAATTCAGGTTTTGATCATTCTCTCATAAGAAAATGCAAACTGCATATTAACCATTATTTTAACGCATACAAGCAGTTTTTACATGCTTTATGACAATTAGGGGCAAATGAGTCCTTATAGGCAAAATTGTTTTATTTCATGAAGGTTAGTCTATTTACACTATAACATTCAGCTTTGGATCATTCTCTCATAAGAAAATGCAAACAGCATATTAACCATTATTTTAACGCAGACAAGCAGTTTTTACATGCTTTACGACAATTAGGTGCAAATGAGTCCTTATAGGCAAAATTGCTTTATTTTATGAGGGTAAGTCTATTTACACTATAACATTCAGGTTTGGATCATTCTCTCATAAGAAAATGCAAACTGCATATTACCTATTATTTTAACGCATACAAGCAGTTTTTACATGCTTTATGACAATTAGGAACAAATGAGTCCTTATAGGCAAAATTGCTTTATTTTACAAAGGTAAGTCTATTTACACTATAACATTCAGGTTTGGATCATTTTCTCAAAAGATAATGCAAACTGATTATTTCCTATTATTTTCACGCAGACAAGCAGTATTTACATGCTTTATGACAATTAGGTGCAAATGTGTCCTTATAGGCAAAATTGCTTTATTTTACAAAGGCAAGTCTATTTACAATATAACATTCAGGTTTGGAGCATTCTCTCATAAAAAAATGCAAACTGCACATTTACTATCATTTTAACGCAGACAAGCAGTTTTTCATGCTTCACGACAATTAGGTGCAAATGAGTTCTTATAGGCAAAATTGCTTTATTTTACAAAGACAAGTCTATTTACACTATAACATTCAGGTTTGGATCATTCTCTCATAAGAAAATGCAAACTGCATATTAACCATTATTTTAACGCATACAAGCAGTTTTTACATGCTTTATGACAATTAGGGGCAAATGAGTCCTTATAGGCAAAATTGTTTTATTTCATGAAGGTTAGTCTATTTACACTATAACATTCAGCTTTGGATCATTCTCTCATAAGAAAAAGCAAACTGCATATTAACCATTATTTTAACGCAGACAAGCAGTTTTTACATGCTTTACGACAATTAGGTGCAAATGAGTCCTTATAGGCAAAATTGCTTTATTTTATGAGGGTAAGTCTATTTACACTATAACATTCAGGTTTGGATCATTCTCTCATAAGAAAATGCAAACTGCATATTACCCATTATTTTAACGCATACAAGCAGTTTTTACATGCTTTATGACAATTAGGAACAAATGAGTCCTTATAGGCAAAATTGCTTTATTTTACAAAGGTAAGTCTATTTACACTATAACATTCAGGTTTGGATCATTTTATCAAAAGATAATGCAAACTGATCATTTCCTATTATTTTCACGCAGACAAGCAGTATTTACATGCTTTATGACAATTAGGTGCAAATGTGTCCTTATAGGCAAAATTGCTTTATTTTACAAAGGCAAGTCTATTTACACTATAACATTCAGGTTTGGAGCATTCTCTCATAAAAAAATGCAAACTGCACATTTACTATCATTTTAACGCAGACAAGCAGTTTTACATGCTTCACGACAATTAGGTGCAAATGAGTCCTTATAGGCAAAATTGCTTTATTTTACAAAGGCAAGTCTATTTACACTATAACATTCAGGTTTAGATCATTCTTTCATAAGAAAATGCAAACTGCACATTTACTATCATTTTAACGCAGACAAGCAGTTTTTACATGCTTCACGACAATTAGGTGCAAATGAGTACTTATAGGCAAAATTGCTTTATTTTACAAAGGCAAGTCTATTTACACTATAACATTCAGGTTTGGATTATTCTCACATAGGAAAATGCAAACTGCATATTGACCATTATTTTAACGCGTACAAGCAGTTTTTACATGCTTTATGACAATTAGGGGCAAATGAGTCCTTATAGGCAAAATTGCTTTATATTATGAGGGTAAGTCTATTTACACTATAACATTCAGGTTTGGATCATTCTCTCATAAGAAAATGCAAACTGCATATTACCCATTATTTTAACGCAGACAAGCAGTTTTTACATGCTTCACGACAATTAGGTGCAAATGAGTCCTTATAGGCAAAATTGCTTTATTTCACAAAGGTAAGTTTACATACACTATAATATTCAGGTTTGGACCATTCTCTCATAAGAAAATGCAAATTAATCATTTCCTATTATTTTCACGCAGACAAGCAGTATTTACATGCTTTATGACAATTAGGTGCAAATGTGTCCTTATAGGCAAAATTGCTTTATTTTACAAAGGCAAGTCTATTTACACTATAACATTCAGGTTTGGATCATTATCTCATAAGAAAATGCAAACTGCACATTTACTATCATTTTAACGCAGACAAGCAGTTTTAACATGCTTTACGATAATTAGGTGCAAATTAGTCCTTATAAGCAAAATTGCTTTATTTCATGAAGGTAAGTCTACTTACACTATAAAATTCAGGTTTAGTTCATTCTCTCATAAGAAAATGCAAACTGCATATTAACCAATATATTAACGCAGACAAGCAGTTTTTACATGCTTTACGACAATTAGGTGCAAATGAGTCCTTATAGGCAAAATTGCTTTATTTCACAAAGGTAAGTTTACATACACTATAATATTCAGGTTTGGACCATTCTCTCATAAGAAAATGCAAACTGCACATTTACTATCATTTTAACGCAGACAAGCAGTTTTTACATGCTTCACGACAATTAGGTGCAAATGAGTCCTTATAGGCAAAATTGCTTAATTTTAAAAAGGCAAGTCTATTTACACTATAACATTCAGGTTTGGATCATTCTCTCATAAAAAAATGCAAACTGCACATTTACTATCATTTTAACGCAGACAAGCAGTTTTTACATGCTTTACGACAATTAGGTGCAAATTAGTCCTTATAGGCAAAATTGCTTTATTTCATGAAGGTAAGACTACTTACACTATATAATTCAGGTTTGGATCATTCTCTCATAAGAAAATGCAAACTGCATATTAACCATTATTTTAACGCATACAAGCAGTTTTTACATGCTTTATGACAATTAGGGGCAAATGAGTCCTTATAGGCAAAATTGCTTTATTTCATGAAGGTTAGTCTATTTACACTATAACATTCAGATTTGGATCATTCTCTCATAAGAAAAAGCAAACTGCAAATTAACCATTATTTTAACGCAGACAAGCAGTTTTTACATGCTTTACGACAATTAGGTGCAAATGAGTCCTTATAGGCAAAATTGCTTTATTTTATGAGAGTAAGTCTATTTACACTATAACATTCAGGTTTGGATCATTCTCTCATAAGAAAATGCAAACTGCATATTACCCATTATTTTAACGCATACAAACAGTTTTTACATGCTTTATGACAATTAGGAACAAATGAGTCCTTATAGGCAAAATTGCTTTATTTCATGAAGGTAAGTCTATTTACACTATAACATTCAGGTTTGGATCATTCTCTCATAAGAAAATGCAAACTACATATTAACCATTATTTTAACGCAGACAAGCAGTTTTTACATGCTTTATGACAATTAGGTGCAAATGTGTCCTTATAGGTAAAATTGCTTTATTTTACAAAGGCAAGTCTATTTACACTATAACATTCAGGTTTGGATCATTCTTTCATAAAAAAATGCAAACTGCACATTTACTATCATTTTAACGCAGACAAACAGTTTTTACATGCTTCACGACAATTAGGTGCAAATGAGTCCTTATTGGCAAAATTGCTTTATTTTACAAAGGCAAGTCTATTTACACTATAACATTCAGGTTTGGATCATTCTCTCATAAGAAAATGCAAACTGCACATTTAATATCATTTTAACGCAGACAAGCAGTTTTTACATGCTTTACGACAATTAGGTGCAAATAAGTCCTTAAAGGCTATATTGTTTTATTTCACAAAGGTAAGTCTACTTTCAGTATAACATTAAGGTTTGGATCATTCTCTCATAAGAAAATGCAAACTGCATATTTACTATCATTTTCACGCAGACAAGCAGTTTTTACATGTTTTACGACAATTAGGTGCAAATAAGTCCTTAAAGGCAAAATTGTTTTATTTCACAAAGGTAAGTCTACTTTCAGTATAACATTCAGGTTTGGATCATTCTCTCATAAGAAAATGCAAACTGCATATTAACCATTATTTTAACGCAGACAAGCAGTTTTTACATGCTTCACGACAATTGCGTGCAAATGAGTCCCTATAGGCAAAATTGCTTTATTTTACAAAGGTAAGTCTATTTACACTATAACATTCAGGTTTGGATCATTTTCTCAAAAGATAATGCAAACTGATCATTTCCTATTATTTTCACGCAGACAAGCAGTATTTACATGCTTTATGACAATTAGGTGCAAATGTGTCCTTATAGGCAAAATTGCTTTATTTTACAAAGGCAAGTCTATTTACACTATAACATTGAGGTTTGGAGCATTCTCTCACAAAAAAATGCAAACTGCACATTTACTATCATTTTAACGCAAACAAGCAGTTTTTCATGCTTCTGGACAATTAGGTGCAAATGAGTCCTTATAGGCAAAATTGCTTTATTTTACAAAGGCAAGTCTATTTACACTATAACATTCAGGTTTGGATCATTCTCTCATAAGAAAATGCAAACTGCACATTTACTATCATTTTAACGCAGACAAGCAGTTTTTACATGCTTCACGACAATTTGGTGCAAATGAGTACTTATAGGCAAAATTGCTTTATTTTACAAAGGCAAGTCTATTTACACTATAACATTCAGGTTTGGATCATTCTCTCATAAGAAAATGCAAACTGCACATTTACTATCTTTTTAACGCAGACAAGCAGTTTTTACATGCTTTACGACAATAATTTAGGTGCAAATTAGTCATTATAGGCAAAATTGCTTTATTTCGTGAAGGTAAGTCTACTTACACTATAACATTCAGGTTTGGATCATTCTCTCATAAAATGCAAACTGCATATTGACCAATATTTTAACGCATATAAGCAGTTTTTACATGCTTTATGACAATTAGGGGCAAATGAGTCCTTGTAGGCAAAATTGCTTTATTTCATGAAGGTAAGTCTATTCACACTATAACATTCAGGTTTGGATCATTCTCTCATAAGAAAATGCAAACTGGATATTAACCATTATTTTAATGCAGACAAGCAGTTTTTACATGCTTCACGACAATTGCGTGCAAATGAGTCCTTATAGGCAAAATTGCTTTATTTTACAAAGGTTAGTCTTTTTACACTATGTATAACATTCAGGTTTGGATCATTTTCTCAAAAGATAATGCAAACTGATCATTTCCTATTATTTTCACGCAGACAAGCAGTATTTACATGCTTTATGACAATTAGGTGCAAATGAGTCCAAATAGGCAGAATTGCTTTATTTCACAAAGGTAAGTCTACTTTCACTATAACATTCAGGTTGGGATCAATCTCTCATAAGAAAATGCAAACTGCATATTAACCATTATTTTAACGCAGACAAGCAGTTTTTACATGCTTCACGACAATTGCGTGCAAATGAGTCCTTATAGGCAAAATTGCTTTATTTTACAAAGGTAAGTCTATTTATACTATAACATTCAGGTTTGGATCATTTTCTCAAAAGATAATGCAAACTGATCATTTCCTATTATTTTCACGCAGACAAGAAGTATTTACATGCTTTTTGACAATAAGGTGCAAATGTGTCCTTATAGGCAAAATTGCTTTATTTCATGAAGGTAAGTCTACTTACACTATGACATTCAGGTTTGGATCATTCTCTCATAAGAAAATGCAAACTGCATATTAACCATTATTTTGACGCAGACAAGCAGTTTTTACATGCTTCACGACAATTGCGTGCAAATGAGTCCTAATAGGCAAAATTGCTTTATTTCACAAAGGTAAAACTATTTACACTATAACATTCAGGTTTGGATCATTCTCTCAAAAGATAATGCAAACTGATCATTTCCTATTATTTTCACGCAGACAAGCAGTATTTACATGCTTTATGACAATTAGGTGCCAATGAGTCCTTATAGGCAAAATTGCTAAATTCATTGAAGGTAAGTCTACTTACACTATAACATTCAGGTTTGGATCATTCTCTCATAAGAAAATGCAAACTTCACATTTTCTATCATTTAAACGCAGACAAGCAGTTTTTACAAGCTTTACGACAATAAGGTGCAAATTAGTCCTTATAGGCAAAATTGCTTTATTTTATGAAGGTAAGTCTACTTACACTATAACATTCAGGTTTGTATCATTCTCTTATAAGAAAATGCAAACTGCATATTAACCATTATTTTAACGCAGACAAGCAGTTTTTACATGCTTCACGACAATTGCGTGCAAATAAGTCCTTATAGGCAAAATTGGTTTAATTTACAAAGGTTAGTCTATTTACACTATAACATTCAGGTTTGGATCATTTTCTCAAAAGATAATGCAAACTGATCATTTCCTATTATTTTCACGCAGACATGCAGTATTTACATGCTTTATGACAATTAGGTGCCAATGAGTCCTTATAGGCAAAATTGCTAAATTAATTGAAGGTAAGTCTACTTACACTATAACATTCAGGTTTGGATCATTCTCTCATAAGAAAATGCAAACTGCATATTAACCATTATTTTGACGCAGACAAGCAGTTTTTACATGCTTCACGACAATTGCGTGCAAATGAGTCCTAATAGGCAAAATTGCTTTATTTCACAAGGGTAAAACTATTTACACTATAACATTCAGGTTTGGATCATTCTCTCAAAAGATAATGCAAACTGATCATTTCCTATTATTTTCACGCAGACAAGCAGTATTTACATGCTTTATGACAATTAGGTGCAAATGAGTCCTTATAGGCAAAATTGCTTTATTTTATGAGGGTAAGTCTATTTACACTATAACATTCAGGTTTGGATCATTCTCTCATAAGAAAATGCAAACTGCATATAAACCATTATTTTAACGCAGACAAGCAGTTTTTGCATGCTTCACGACAATTAGGTGCAAATGAGTCCTTATAGGCAAAATTGCTTTATTTCACAAAGGTAAGTTTACATACACTATAATATTCATGTTTGGACCATTCTCTCATAAGAAAATGCAAACTGCATATTAACCATTATTTTAACGCAGACAAGCAGTTTTTACGTGCTTTTCGACAATTAGGTGCAAATGAGTCCTTATTTGCAAAATTGCTTTATTTCACAAAGGTAAGTTTACATACACTATAATATTCAGGTTTGGACCATTCTCTCATAAGAAAATGCAAATTGCATATAAACCATTATTTTAACGCAGACAAGCAGTTTTTACATGCTTCACGACAATTAGGTGCAAATGAGTCCTTATAGGCAAAATTGCTTTATTTTATGAGGGTAAGTCTATCTACACTATAACATTCAGGTTTGGATCATTCTCTCATAAGAAAATGCAAAGTGCACATTTACTATCATTTTAACGCAGACAAGCAGTTTTTACATGCTTTACGACAATTAGGTGCAAATTAGTCCTTATAGGCAAAATTGCTTTATTTCATGAAGGTAAGTCTACTTACACTATATAATTCAGGTTTGGATCATTCTCTCATAAGAAAATGCAAACTGCATATTAACCATTATTTTACCGCATACAAGCAGTTTTTACATGCTTTATGACAATTAGGGGCAAATGAGTCCTTATAGGCAAAATTGTTTTATTTCATGAAGGTTAGTCTATTTACACTATAACATTCAGCTTTGGATCATTCTCTCATAAAAAAAAGCAAACTGCATATTAATCATTATTTTAACGCAGACAAGCAGTTTTTACATGCTTTACGACAATTAGGTGCAAATGAGTCCTTATAGGCAAAATTGCTTTATTTTATGAGGGTAAGTCTATTTACACTATAACATTCAGGTTTGGATCATTCTCTCATAAGAAAAAACAAACTGCATATTACCCATTATTTTAACGCATACAAGCAGTTTTTACATGCTTTATGACAATTAGAAACAAATGAGTCCTTATAGGCAAAATTGCTTTATTTTACAAAGGTAAGTCTATTTACACTATAACATTCAGGTTTGGATCATTTTCTCAAAAGATAATGCAAACTGATCATTTCCTATTATTTTCACGCAGACAAGCAGTATTTACATGCTTTATGACAATTAGGTGCAAATGTGTCCTTATAGGCAAAATTGCTTTATTTTACAAAGGCAAGTCTATTTACACTATAACATTCAGGTTTGGAGCATTCTCTCATAAAAAAATGCAAACTGCACATTTACTATCATTTTAACGCAGACAAGCAGTTTTTACATGCTTCACGACAATTAGGTGCAAATGAGTACTTATAGGCAAAATTGCTTTATTTTACAAAGGCAAGTCTATTTACACTATAACATTCAGCTTTGGATCATTCTCTCATAAGAAAAAGCAAACTGCATATTAACCATTATTTTAACGCAGACAAGCAGTTTTAACATGCTTTACGATAATTAGGTGCAAATTAGTCCTTATAGGCAAAATTGCTTTATTTCATGAAGGTAAGTCTACTTATACTATAACATTCAGGTTTAGTTCATTCTCTCATAAGAAAATGCAAAATGCATATTAACCATTATTTTAACGCAGACAAGCAGTTATTACATGCTTTACGACAATTAGGTGCAAATGAGTCCTTATAGGATATATTGCTTTATTTCACAAAGGTAAGTTTACATACACTATAATATTCAGGTTTGGACCGTTCTCTCATAAGAAAATGCAAACTGCATATTAACCATTATTTTAACGCAGACAAGCAGTTTTTACGTGCTTTTCGACAATTAGGTGCAAATGAGTCCTTATAGGCAAAATTGCTTTATTTCACAAAGGTAAGTTTACATACACTATAATATTCAGGTTTGGACCATTCTCTCATAAGAAAATGCAAACTGCATATTAACTATTATTTTAACGCATACAAGCAGTTTTTACATGCTTTATGACAATTAGGTGCAAATGAGTCCTTATAGGCAAAATTGCTTTATTTCATGAGGGTAAGTCTATTTACATTATTACATTCAGGTTTGGATCATTCTCTCATAGGAAAATGCAAACTGCATATTTACTATCATTTTCACGCAGACAAGCAGTTTTTACATGTTTTACGACAATTAGGTGCAAATAAGTCCTTAAAGGCAAAATTGTTTTATTCCATAAAGGTAAGTCTACTTTCACTATAACATTCAGGTTTGGATCATTCTCTCATAAGAAAATGCAAACTGCATATTAACCATTATTTTAACGCAGACATGCAGTTTTTACATGCTTTACGACAATTAGGTGCAAATGAGCCCTTATAGGCAAAATTGCTTTATTTCACAAAGGTAAGTTTACTTACACTATAACATTCAGGTTTGGATCATTCTCTCATAAGAAAATGCAAACTGCATAATAACTATTATCTTAACGCATACAAGCAGTTTTTACATGCTTTATGACAATTAGGTGCAAATGAGTCCTTATAGGCAAAATTGCTTTATATCATGAGGGTAAGTCTATTTACATTATTACATTCAGGTTTAGATCATTCTCTCATAAGAAAATGCAAACTGCATATTAACCATTATTTTAACGCAGACAAGCAGTTTTTACGTGCTTTTCGACAATTAGGTGCAAATGAGTCCTTATAGGCAAAATTGCTTTATTTCACAAAGGTAAGTTTACATACACTATAATATTCAGGTTTGGACCATTCTCTCATAAGAAAATGCAAACTGCATATTAACTATTATTTTAACGCATACAAGCAGTTTTTACATGCTTTATGACAATTAGGTGCAACTGAGTCCTTATAGGCAAAATTGCTTCATTTCATGAGGGTAAGTCTACTTACACTATATAATTCAGGTTTGGATCATTCTCTCATAAGAAAATGCAAACTGCATATTAACCATTATTTTAACTCATACAAGCAGTTTTTACATGCCTTATGACAATTAGGTGCAAATGTGTCCTTATAGGCAAAATTGCTTTATTTTACAAAGGCAAGTCTATTTACACTATAACATTCAGGTTTGGATCATTCTCTCATAAGAAAATGCAAACTGCACATTTACTATCATTTTAACGCAGACAAGCAGTTTTTACGTGCTTTTCGACAATTAGGTGCAAATGAGTAGTTATAGGCAAAATTGCTTTATTTCACAAAGGTAAGTTTACATACACTATAATATTCAGGTTTAGACCATTCTCTCATAAGAAAATGCAAACTGCATATAAACCATTATTTTAACGCAGACAAGCAGTTTTTACATGCTTCACGACAATTAGGTGCAAATGAGTCCTTATAGGCAAAATTGCTTTATTTTATGAGGGTAAGTCTATTTACACTATAACATTCAGGTTTGGATCATTCTCTCATAAGAAAATGCAAAGTGCACATTTACTATCATTTTAACGCAGACAAGCAGTTTTTACATTCTTTACGACAATTAGGTGCAAATTAGTCCTTATAGGCAAAATTGCTTTATTTCATGAAGGTAAGTCTACTTACACTATATAATTCAGGTTTGGATCATTCTCTCATAAGAAAATGCAAACTGCATATTAACCATTATTTTAACGCATACAAGCAGTTTTTACATGCTTTATGACAATTAGGGGCAAATGAGTCCTTATAGGCAAAATTGTTTTATTTCATGAAGGTTAGTCTATTTACACTATAACATTCAGCTTTGGATCATTCTCTCATAAGAAAAAGCAAACTGCATATTAACCATTATTTTAACGCAGACAAGCAGTTTTTACATGCTTTACGACAATTAGGTGCAAATGAGTCCTTATAGGCAAAATTGCTTTATTTTATGAGGGTAAGTCTATTTACACTATAACATTCAGGTTTGGATCATTCTCTCATAAGAAAATGCAAACTGCATATTACCCATTATTTTAACGCATACAAGCAGTTTTTACATGCTTTATGACAATTAGGAACAAATGAGTCCTTATAGGCAAAATTGCTTTATTTTACATAGGTAAGTCTATTTACACTATAACATTCAGGTTTGGATCATTTTCTCAAAAGATAATGCAAACTGATCATTTCCTATTATTTTCACGCAGACAAGCAGTATTTACATGCTTTATGACAATTAGGTGCAAATGTGTCCTTATAGGCAAAATTGCTTTATTTTACAAAGGCAAGTCTATTTACACTATAACATTCAGGTTTGGAGCATTCTCTCATAAAAAAATGCAAACTGCACATTTACTATCATTTTAACGCAGACAAGCAGTTTTTCATGCTTCACGACAATTAGGTGCAAATGAGTTCTTATAGGCAAAATTGCTTTATTTTACAAAGACAAGTCTATTTACACTATAACATTCAGGTTTGGATCATTCTCTCATAAGAAAATGCAAACTGCATATTAACCATTATTTTAACGCATACAAGCAGTTTTTTCATGCTTTATGACAATTAGGGGCAAATGAGTCCTTATAGGCAAAATTGTTTTATTTCATGAAGGTTAGTCTATTTACACTATAACATTCAGCTTTGGATCATTCTCTCATAAGAAAAAGCAAACTGCATATTAACCATTATTTTAACGCATACAAGCAGTTTTTACATGCTTTACGACAATTAGGTGCAAATGAGTCCTTATAGGCAAAATTGCTTTATTTTATGAGGGTAAGTCTATTTACACTATAACATTCAGGTTTGGATCATTCTCTCATAAGAAAATGCAAACTGCATATTACCCATTATTTTAACGCATACAAGCAGTTTTTACATGCTTTATGACAATTAGGAACAAATGAGTCCTTATAGGCAAAATTGCTTTATTTTACAAAGGTAAGTCTATTTACACTATAACATTCAGGTTTGGATCATTTTCTCAAAAGATAATGCAAACTGATCATTTCCTATTATTTTCACGCAGACAAGCAGTATTTACATGCTTTATGACAATTAGGTGCAAATGTGTCCTTATAGGCAAAATTGCTTTATTTTACAAAGGCAAGTCTATTTACACTATAACATTCAGGTTTGGAGCATTCTCTCTTAAAAAAATGCAAACTGCACATTTACTATCATTTTAACGCAGACAAGCAGTTTTTCATGCTTCACGACAATTAGGTGCAAATGAGTCCTTATAGGCAAAATTGCTTTATTTTACAAAGGCAAGTCTATTTACACTATAACATTCAGGTTTGGATCATTCTTTCATAAGAAAATGCAAACTGCACATTTACTATCATTTTAACGCAGACAAGCAGTTTTTACATGCTTCACGACAATTAGGTGCAAATGAGTACTTATAGGCAAAATTGCTTTATTTTACAAAGGCAAGTCTATTTACACTATAACATTCAGGTTTGGATTATTCTCACATAGGAAAATGCAAACTGCATATTGACCATTATTTTAACGCGTACAAGCAGTTTTTACATGCTTTATGACAATTAGGGGCAAATGAGTCCTTATAGGCAAAATTGTTTTATTTCATGAAGGTTAGTCTATTTACACTATAACATTCAGCTTTGGATCATTCTCTCATAAGAAAAAGCAAACTGCATATTAACCATTATTTTAACGCAGACAAGCAGTTTTTACATGCTTTACGACAATTAGGTGCAAATGAGTCCTTATAGGCAAAATTGCTTTATTTTATGAGGGTAAGTCTATTTACACTATAACATTCAGGTTTGGATCATTCTCTCATAAGAAAATGCAAACTGCATATTACCCATTATTTTAACGCAGACAAGCAGTTTTTACATGCTTTACGACAATTAGGTGCAAATGAGTCCTTATAGGCAAAATTGCTTTATTTTATGAGGGCAAGTCTATTTACACTATAACATTCAGGTTTGGAGCATTCTCTCTTAAAAAAATGCAAACTGCACATTTACTATCATTTTAACGCAGACAAGCAGTTTTTCATGCTTCACGACAATTAGGTGCAAATGAGTCCTTATAGGCAAAATTGCTTTATTTTACAAAGGTAAGTCTATTTACACTATAACATTCAGGTTTGGATCATTTTCTCAAAAGATAATGCAAACTGATCATTTCCTATTATTTTCACGCAGACAAGCAGTATTTACATGCTTTATGACAATTAGGTGCAAATGAGTCCTTATAGGCAAAATTGCTTTATTTTATGAGGGTAAGTCTATTTACACTATAACATTCAGGTTTGGATCATTCTCTCATAAGAAAATGCAAACTGCATAATAACCATTATTTTAACGCAGACAAGCAGTTTTTGCATGCTTCACGACAATTAGGTGCAAATGAGTCCTTATAGGCAAAATTGCTTTATTTCACAAAGGTAAGTTTACATACACTATAATATTCAGGTTTGGACCATTCTCTCATAAGAAAATGCAAATTAATCATTTCCTATTATTTTCACGCAGACAAGCAGTATTTACATGCTTTATGACAATTAGGTGCAAATGTGTCCTTATAGGCAAAATTGCTTTATTTTACAAAGGCAAGTCTATTTACACTATAACATTCAGGTTTGGATCATTATCTCATAAGAAAATGCAAACTGCACATTTACTATCATTTTAACGCAGACAAGCAGTTTTAACATGCTTTACGATAATTAGGTGCAAATTAGTCCTTATAGGCAAAATTGCTTTATTTCATGAAGGTAAGTCTACTTACACTATAAAATTCAGGTTTGGTTCATTCTCTCATAAGAAAATGCAAACTGCATATTAACCAATATATTAACGCAGACAAGCAGTTTTTACATGCTTTACGACAATTAGGTGCAAATGAGTCCTTATAGGCAAAATTGCTTTATTTCACAAAGGTAAGTTTACATACACTATAATATTCAGGTTTGGACCATTCTCTCATAAGAAAATGCAAACTGCATATTAACCATTATTTTAACGCCGACAAGCAGTTTTTACGTGCTTTTCGACAATTGGGTGCAAATGAGTCCTTATAGGCAAAATTGCTTTACTTCACAAAGGAAAGTTTACATACACTATAATATTCAGGTTTGGATCATTCTCTCATAAAAAATCGCAAACTGCACATTTACTATCATTTTAACGCAGACAAGCAGTTTTTACATGCTTCACGACAATTAGGTGCAAATGAGTCCTTATAGGCAAAATTGCTTAATTTTAAAAAGGCAAGTCTATTTACACTATAACATTCAGGTTTGGATCATTCTCTCATAAAAAAATGCAAACTGCACATTTACTATCATTTTAACGCAGACAAGCAGTTTTTACATGCTTTACGACAATTAGGTGCAAATTAGTCCTTATAGGCAAAATTGCTTTATTTCATGAAGGTAAGACTACTTACACTATATAATTCAGGTTTGGATCATTCTCTCATAAGAAAATGCAAACTGCATATTAACCATTATTTTAACGCATACAAGCAGTTTTTACATGCTTTATGACAATTAGGGGCAAATGAGTCCTTATAGGCAAAATTGCTTTATTTCATGAAGGTAAGTCTATTTACACTATAACATTCAGATTTGGATCATTCTCTCATAAGAAAAAGCAAACTGCAAATTAACCATTATTTTAACGCAGACAAGCAGTTTTTACATGCTTTACGACAATTAGGTGCAAATGAGTCCTTATAGGCAAAATTGCTTTATTTTATGAGGGTAAGTCTATTTACACTATAACATTCAGGTTTGGATCATTCTCTCATAAGAAAATGCAAACTGCATATTACCCATTATTTTAACGCATACAAACAGTTTTTACATGCTTTATGACAATTAGGAACAAATGAGTCCTTATAGGCAAAATTGCTTTATTTCATGAAGGTAAGTCTATTTACACTATAACATTCAGGTTTGGATCATTCTCTCATAAGAAAATGCAAACTACATATTAACCATTATTTTAACGCAGACAAGCAGTTTTTACATGCTTTATGACAATTAGGTGCAAATGTGTCCTTATAGGTAAAATTGCTTTATTTTACAAAGGCAAGTCTATTTACACTATAACATTCAGGTTTGGATCATTCTTTCATAAAAAAATGCAAACTGCACATTTACTATCATTTTAACGCAGACAAACAGTTTTTACATGCTTCACGACAATTAGGTGCAAATGAGTCCTTATTGGCAAAATTGCTTTATTTTACAAAGGCAAGTCTATTTACACTATAACATTCAGGTTTGGATCATTCTCTCATAAAAAAATGCAAACTGCACATTTAATATCATTTTAACGCAGACAAGCAGTTTTTACATGCTTTACGACAATTAGGTGCAAATAAGTCCTTAAAGGCTATATTGTTTTATTTCACAAAGGTAAGTCTACTTTCAGTATAACATTAAGGTTTGGATCATTCTCTCATAAGAAAATGCAAACTGCATATTTACTATCATTTTCACGCAGACAAGCAGTTTTTACATGTTTTACGACAATTAGGTGCAAATAAGTCCTTAAAGGCAAAATTGTTTTATTTCACAAAGGTAAGTCTACTTTCAGTATAACATTCAGGTTTGGATCATTCTCTCATAAGAAAATGCAAACTGCATATTAACCATTATTTTAACGCAGACAAGCAGTTTTTACATGCTTCACGACAATTGCGTGCAAATGAGTCCTTATAGGCAAAATTGCTTTATTTTACAAAGGTAAGTCTATTTACACTATAACATTCAGGTTTGGATCATTTTCTCAAAAGATAATGCAAACTGATCATTTCCTATTATTTTCACGCAGACAAGCAGTATTTACATGCTTTATGACAATTAGGTGCAAATGTGTCCTTATAGGCAAAATTGCTTTATTTTACAAAGGCAAGTCTATTTACACTATAACATTGAGGTTTGGAGCATTCTCTCACAAAAAAATGCAAACTGCACATTTACTATCATTTTAACGCAAACAAGCAGTTTTTCATGCTTCTGGACAATTAGGTGCAAATGAGTCCTTTTAGGCAAAATTGCTTTATTTTACAAAGGCAAGTCTATTTAGACTATAACATTCAGGTTTGGATCATTCTCTCATAAGAAAATGCAAACTGCACATTTACTATCATTTTAACGCAGACAAGCAGTTTTTACATGCTTCACGACAATTTGGTGCAAATGAGTACTTATAGGCAAAATTGCTTTATTTTACAAAGGCAAGTCTATTTACACTATAACATTCAGGTTTGGATCATTCTCTCATAAGAAAATGCAAACTGCACATTTACTATCTTTTTAACGCAGACAAGCAGTTTTTACATGCTTTACGACAATAATTTAGGTGCAAATTAGTCATTATAGGCAAAATTGCTTTATTTCGTGAAGGTAAGTCTACTTACACTATAACATTCAGGTTTGGATCATTCTCTCATAAAATGCAAACTGCATATTGACCAATATTTTAACGCATATAAGCAGTTTTTACATGCTTTATGACAATTAGGGGCAAATGAGTCCTTGTAGGCAAAATTGCTTTATTTCATGAAGGTAAGTCTATTCACACTATAACATTCAGGTTTGGATCATTCTCTCATAAGAAAATGCAAACTGGATATTAACCATTATTTTAATGCAGACAAGCAGTTTTTACATGCTTCACGACAATTGCGTGCAAATGAGTCCTTATAGGCAAAATTGCTTTATTTTACAAAGGTTAGTCTTTTTACACTATGTATAACATTCAGGTTTGGATCATTTTCTCAAAAGATAATGCAAACTGATCATTTCCTATTATTTTCACGCAGACAAGCAGTATTTACATGCTTTATGACAATTAGGTGCAAATGAGTCCAAATAGGCAGAATTGCTTTATTTCACAAAGGTAAGTCTACTTTCACTATAACATTCAGGTTGGGATCAATCTCTCATAAGAAAATGCAAACTGCATATTAACCATTATTTTAACGCAGACAAGCAGTTTTTACATGCTTCACGACAATTGCGTGCAAATGAGTCCTTATAGGCAAAATTGCTTTATTTTACAAAGGTAAGTCTATTTATACTATAACATTCAGGTTTGGATCATTTTCTCAAAAGATAATGCAAACTGATCATTTCCTATTATTTTCACGCAGACAAGAAGTATTTACATGCTTTTTGACAATAAGGTGCAATTGTGTCCTTATAGGCAAAATTGTATTATTTCATGAAGGTAAGTCTACTTACACTATGACATTCAGGTTTGGATCATTCTCTCATAAGAAAATGCAAACTGCATATTAACCATTATTTTGACGCAGACAAGCAGTTTTTACATGCTTCACGACAATTGCGTGCAAATGAGTCCTAATAGGTAAAATTGCTTTATTTCACAAAGGTAAAACTATTTACACTATAACATTCAGGTTTGGATCATTCTCTCAAAAGATAATGCAAACTGATCATTTCCTATTATTTTCACGCAGACAAGCAGTATTTACATGCTTTATGACAATTAGGTGCCAATGAGTCCTTATAGGCAAAATTGCTAAATTCATTGAAGGTAAGTCTACTTACACTATAACATTCAGGTTTGGATCATTCTCTCATAAGAAAATGCAAACTTCACATTTTCTATCATTTAAACGCAGACAAGCAGTTTTTACAAGCTTTACGACAATAAGGTGCAAATTAGTCCTTATAGGCAAAATTGCTTTATTTTATGAAGGTAAGTCTACTTACACTATAACATTCAGGTTTGTATCATTCTCTTATAAGAAAATGCAAACTGCATATTAACCATTATTTTAACGCAAACAAGCAGTTTTCACATGCTTTACGACAATTAGGTGCAAATGAGTCCTTGTAGGCAAAATTGCTT
Source organism: Xanthostigma xanthostigma (assembly GCA_963575645.1). Classification (NCBI taxonomy): domain Eukaryota; kingdom Metazoa; phylum Arthropoda; class Insecta; order Raphidioptera; family Raphidiidae; genus Xanthostigma; species Xanthostigma xanthostigma. Next base: position 19,768,962 of record OY754473.1, on the reverse strand, counting down.
TATTTCATGAAGGTAAGTCTATTCACACTATAACATTCAGGTTTGGATCATTCTCTCATAAGAAAATGCAAACTGCATATTAACCATTATTTTAACGCAGACAAGCAGTTTTTACATGCTTCACGACAATTGCGTGCAAATAAGTCTTTATAGGCAAAATTGGTTTATTTTACAAAGGTTAGTCTATTTACACTATAACATTCAGGTTTGGATCATTTTCTCAAAAGATAATGCAAACTGATCATTTCCTATTATTTTCACGCAGACATGCAGTATTTACATGCTTTATGACAATTAGGTGCCAATGAGTCCTTATAGGCAAAATTGCTAAATTAATTGAAGGTAAGTCTACTTACACTATAACATTCAGGTTTGGATCATTCTCTCATAAGAAAATGCAAACTGCATATTAACCATTATTTTGACGCAGACAAGCAGTTTTTACATGCTTCACGACAATTGCGTGCAAATGAGTCCTAATAGGCAAAATTGCTTTATTTCACAAAGGTAAAACTATTTACACTATAACATTCAGGTTTGGATCATTCTCTCAAAAGATAATGCAAACTGATCATTTCCTATTATTTTCACGCAGACAAGCAGTATTTACATGCTTTATGACAATTAGGTGCCAATGAGTCCTTATAGGCAAAATTGCTAAATTCATTGAAGGTAAGTCTACTTACACTATAACATTCAGGTTTGGATCATTCTCTCATAAGAAAATGCAAACTTCACATTTTCTATCATTTAAACGCAGACAAGCAGTTTTTACATGCTTTACGACAATTAGGTGCAAATTAGTCCTTATAGGCAAAATTGCTTTATTTTATGAAGGTAAGTCTACTTACACTATAACATTCAGGTTTGTATCATTCTCTCATAAGAAAATGCAAACTGCATATTAACCATTATTTTAACGCAGACACGCAGTTTTTACACGCTTTACGACAATTAGGTGCAAATGAGTCCTTGTAGGCAAAATTGCTTTATTTCATGAAGGTAAGTCTATAAACACTATAACATTCAGGTTTGGATCATTCTCTCATAAGAAAATGCAAACTGCATATTAACCATTATTTTAACGCAGACAAGCAGTTTTTACATGCTTCACGACAATTGCGTGCAAATGAGTCCTTATACGCAAAATTGCTTTATTTTACAAAGGTTAGTCTATTTACACTATAACATTCAGGTTTGGATCATTTTCTCAAAAGATAATGCAAACTGATCATTTCCTATTATTTTCACGCAGACATGCAGTATTTACATGCTTTATGACAATTAGGTGCAAATGAGTCCAAATAGGCAGAATTGCTTTATTTCACAAAGGTAAGTCTACTTTCACTATAACATTCAGGTTGTGATCAATCTCTCATAAGAAAATGCAAACTGCATATTAACCATTATTTTGACGCAGACAAGCAGTTTTTACATGCTTCACGACAATTGCGTGCAAATGAGTCCTAATAGGCAAAATTGCTTTATTTCACAAAGGTAAGTCTATTTACACTATAACATTCAGGTTTGGATCATTCTCTCAAAAGATAATGCAAACTGATCATTTCCTATTATTTTCACGCAGACAAGCAGTATTTACATGCTTTATGACAATAAGGTGCCAATGAGTCCTTATAGGCAAAATTGCTTTATTTCATGAAGGTAAGTCTACTAACACTATAACATTCAGGTTTGGATCATTCTCTCATAAGAAAAGGCAAACTTCACATTTTCTATCATTTAAACGCATACAAGCAGTTTTTACATGCTTTACGACAATTAGGTGCAAATTAGTCCTTATAGGCAAAATTGCTTTATTTCACAAAGGTAATTTTACTTACACTATAACATTCAGGTTTTAGATCATTCTCTCATAAGAAAATGCAAACTGCATATTAACTATTATTTTAACGCATACAAGCAGTTTTTACATGCTTTATGACAATTAGGGGCAAATGAGTCCTTATAGGCAAAATTGCTTTATTTCATGAAGGTAAGTCTATTTACACTATAACATTCAGGTTTGGATCATTCTCTCATAAGAAAATGCAAACTGCTTATTAACCATTATTTTAACGCAGACAAGCAGTTTTTACATGCTTTACGACAATTAGGTGCAAATTAGTCCTTATAGGCAAAATTGCTTTATTTCACAAAGGTAAGTTTACTTACATTAAAACATTCAGGTTTGGTACATTCTCTCATAAGAAAATGCAAACTGCATATTAATCATTATTTTAACGCAGACAAGCAGTTTTTACATGCTTTATGACAATTAGGTGCACATGAGTCCTTATAGGCAAAATCGCTATATTTTACAAAGGCAAGTCTATTTACACTATAACATTCAGGTTTGGACAATTCTCTCATAAGAAAATGCAAACTGCACATTTACTATCATTTTAACGCAGAAAAGCAGTTTTTACATGCTTTACGACAATTAGGTGCAAATTAGTCCTTATAGGCAAAATTGCTTTATTTCATGAAGGTGAGTCTACTTACACTATAACATTCAGGTTTGGATCATTCTCTCATAAGAAAATGCAAACTGCATATTAACCATTATTTTAACGCAGACAAGCAGTTTTTACATGCTTCACGACAATTGCGTGCAAATGAGTCCTTATAGACAAAATTGCTATATTTTACAAAGGTTAGTCTATTTACACTATAACTGTCAGGTTTGGATCATTTTCTCAAAAGATAATGCAAACTGATCATTTGCTATTATTTTCACGCAGACATGCAGTATTTACATGCTTTATGACAATTAGGTGCAAATGTGTCCTTATAGGCAAAATTGCTTTATTTTACAAAGGCAAGTCTATTTACATTATAACATTCAGGTTTGGATCATTCTCTCATAAAAAAATGCAAACTGTACATTTACTATCATTTTAACGCAGACAAGCAGTTTTTACATGCTTCACGACAATTAGGTGCAAATGAGTCCTTATAGGCAAAATTGCTTTATTTTACAAAGGTAAGTCTATTTACACTATAACATTCAGGCTTGGATCATTTTCTCAAAAAATAATGCAAACTGATCATTTCCTATTATTTTCACGCAGACAAGCAGTATTTACATGCTTTACGACAATTAGGTGCAAATTAGTCCTTATAGGCAAAATTGCTTTATTTCGTAAAGGTAAGTCTACTTACACTATAACATTCAGGTTTGGATCATTCTCTCATAGGAAAATGCAAACTGCATATTGACCATTATTTTAACGCATACAAGCAGTTTTTACATGCTTTATGACAATTAGGGGCAAATGAGTCCTTATAGGCAAAATTGCTTTATTTTATGAGGGTAAGTCTATTTACACTATAACATTCAGGTTTGGATCATTCTCTCATAAGAAAATGCAAACTGCATATTATTAACTATTATTTAAACGCATACAAGCAGTTTTTACATGCTTTATGAAAATTAGGTGCAAATGAGTCATTATAGGCAAAATTGCTTTATTTCATGAGGGTAAGTCTATTTACACTATAACATTCAGGTTTGGATCATTCTCTCATAAGAAAATGCAAACTGCATATTTACTATCATTTTCACGCAGACAAGCAGTTTTTACTTGTTTTACGACAATTAGGTGCAAATGAGTCCTTTTAGGCAAAATTGCTTTATTTTATGAGGGTAAGTCTATTTACACAATAACATTCAGGTTTGGATCATTCCCTCATAAGAAAATGCAAACTGCATATTAACTATTATTTTAACGCATACAAGCAGTTTTTACATGCTTCACGACAATTAGGTGCAAATGAGTCCTAATAGGCAGATTTGCTTTATTTCACAAAGGTAAGTCTATTTACACTATAACATTCAGGTTTGGATCATTCTCTCAAAAGATAATGCAAACTGATCATTTCCTATTATTTTCACGCAGACAAGCAGTATATACATGCTTTATGACAATTAGGTTCAAATGAGTCCTAATAGGCATAATTGCTTTATTTCACAAAGGTAAGTCTACTTTCACTATAATATTCAGTTTTGGATCATTCTCTCATAAGAAAATGCAAACTGCATATTAACCATTATTTTAACGCAGACAAGCAGTTTTTACATGCTTCACGACAATTGCGTGCAAATGAGTCCTAATAGGCAAAATTGATTTATTTCACAAAAGTAAGTCTATTTACACTATAACATTTAGGTTTGGATTATTCTCTCAAAAGATAATGCAAACTGATCATTTCCTATTATTTTCACGCAGACAAGCAGTATTTACATGCTTTATGACAATTAGGTGCAAATGAGTCCTTATAGGCAAAATTACTTTATTTTATGAGGGTTAGTCTATTTACACAATAACATTCAGGTTTGGATCATTCTCTCATAAGAAAATGCAAACTGCACATTTACTATCATTTTAACGCAGACAAGCAGTTTTTACATGCTTTACGACAATTAGGTGCAAATGTGTCCTTATAGGCAAAATTGCTTTATTTCATGAAGGTAAGTCTATTTACACTATAACATCCAGGTTTGGATCATTCTCTCATAAGAAAATGCAAACTGCATATTAAGCATTATTTTAACGCATACAAGCAGTTTTTACATGCTTTATGACAATTAGGTGCAAAAGAGTCATTATAGGCAAAATTGCTTTATTTCATGAGGGTAAGTCTATTTACATTATAACATTCAGGTTTGGATCATTCTCTCATAAGAAAATGCAAACTGCATATTTACTATCATTTTCACGCAGACAAGCAGTTTTTACTTGTTTTACGACAATTAGGTGCAAATAAGTCCTTATAGGCAAAATAGCTTTATTTCGTGAAGGTAAGTCTACTTACACTATAACATTCAGGTTTGGATCATTCTCTCATAGGAAAATGCAAACTGCATATTGACCATTATTTTAACGCATACAAGCAGTTTTTACATGCTTTATGACAATTAGAGGCAAATGAGTCCTTATAGGCAAAATTGCTTTATTTCATGAAGGTAAGTCTATTTACACTATACCATTCAGGTTAGAATCATTCTCTCATAAGAAAATGCAAACTGCATATTAACCATTATTTTAACGCATACAAGCAGTTTTTACAAGATTTATGACAATTAGGTGCAAATGAGTCCTTATAGGCAAAATTGCTTTATTTCATGAGGGTAAGTCCATTTACACTATAACATTCAGGTTTGGATCATTCTCTCATAAGAAAATGCAAACTGCATATTTACTATCATTTTCGCAGACAAGCAGTTTTTACATGTTTACGACAATTAAGTGCAAATAAGTCCTTAAAGTCAAAATTGTTTTATTTCACAAAGGTAAGTCTACTTTCACTATAACATTCAGGTTTGGATCATTCTCTCATAAGAAAATGCAAACTGCATATTAACCATTATTTAACGCATACAAGCAGTTTTTACATGCTTTATGACAATTAGGGGCGAATGAGTCCTTATAGGCAAAATTGCTTTATTTCATGAAGGTAAGTCTATTTACACTATAACATTCAGGTTTGGATCATTCTCTCATAAGAAAATGCAAACTGCATATTAACCATTATTTTAACGCAGACAAGCAGTCTTTACATGCTTTACGACAATTAGGTGCAAATGAGTCCTTATAGGCAAAATTGCTTTATTTCACAAAGGAAAGTTTACTTATACTATAACATTCAGGTTTGGATCATTCTCTCATAAGAAAATGCAAACTTCATATTAACTATTATTTTAACGCATACAAGCAGTTTTTACATGCTTTATGACAATTAGGTGCAAATGAGTCCTTTTAAGCAAAATTGCTTTATTTCATGAGGGTAAGTCTATTTACACTATAACATTCAGGTTTGGATCATTCTCTTATAAGAAAATGCAAACTGCATATTTACTATCATTTTCATGCAGACAAGCAGTTTTTACATGTTTTACGACAATTAGGTGCAAATAAGTCCTTAAAGGCAAAATTGTTTTATTTCACAAAGGAAAGCTTACTTATACTATAACATTCAGGTTTGGATCATTCTCTCATAAGAAAATGCAAACTGCATATTAACTATTATTTTAACGCATACAAGCAGTTTTTACATGCTTTATGACAATTAGGTGCAAATGAGTCCTTATAAGCAAAATTGCTTTATTTCATGAGGGTAAGTCTACTTTCACTATAACATTCAGGTTTGGATCATTCTCTCATAAGAAAATGCAAACTGCATATTAACCATTATTTTAACGCAGACAAGCAGTTTTTACATGCTTCACGACAATTGCGTGCAAATGAGTCCTTATAGGCAAAATTGCTTTATTTTACAAAGGTAAGTCTATTTACACTATAACATTCAGGTTTGGATCATTCTCTTATAAGAAAATGCAAACTGCATATTAACCATTATTTTAACGCATACAAGCAGTTTTTACAAGATTTATGACAATTAGGTGCAAATGAGTCCTTATGGGCAAAATTGCTTTATTTCATGAGGGTAAGTCTATTTACACTATAACATTCAGGTTTGGATCATTCTCTCATAAGAAAATGCAAACTGCATATTAACCATTATTTTAACGCAGACAAGCAGTTTTTACATGCTTCACGACAATTGCGTGCAAATAAGTCCTTATAGGCAAAATTGCTTTATATTACAAAGGTAAGTCTATTTACACTATATTATTCAGGTTTGGATCATTTTCTCAAAAGATAATGCAAACTGATCATTTCCTATTATTTTCACGCAGACAAGCAGTATTTACATGCTTTATGACAATTAGGTGCAAATGTGTCCTTATAGGCAAAATTGCTTTATTTTACAATGGCAAGTCTATTTACACTATAACATTCAGGTTTGGATCATTCTCTCATAAGAAAATGCAAACTGCACATTTACTATCATTTTAACGCAGACAAGCAGTTTTTACATGCCTTATGACAATTAGGTGCAAATGAGTCCTTATAGGCAAAATTGCTGTATTTTACAAAGGCAAGTCTATTTACACTATAACATTTAGGTTTGGACAATTCTCTCATAAGAAAATGCAAACTGCACATTTACTATCATTTTAACGCAGACAAGCAGTTTTTACATGCTTTACGACATTTAGGTGCAAATTAGTCCTTATAGGCAAAATTGCTATATTTTACAAAGGCAAGTCTATTTACTCTATAACATTCAGGTTTGGATCATTCTCTCATAAGAAAATGCAAACTGCACATTTACTATCATTTTAACGCAGAAAAGCAGTTTTTACATGCTTTACGACAATTAGGTGCAAATTAGTCCTTATAGGCAAAATTGCTTAATTTCATGAAGGTGAGTCTACTTACACTATAACATTCAGGTTTGGATCATTCTCTCATAAGAAAATGCAAACTGCATATTAACTATTATTTTAACGCATACAAGCAGTTTTTACATGCTTTAAGACAATTAGGTGCAAATGAGTCCTTATAGGCAAAATTGCTTTATATTACAAAGGTAATTCTATTTACACTATAACATTCAGGTTTGGATCATTTTCACAAAAGATAATGCGAACTGATCATTTCCTATTATTTTCACACAGACAAGCAGTATTTACATGCTTTATGACAATTAGGTGCAAATGTGTCCTTATAGGCAAAATTGCTTTATTTTACAAAGGCAAGTCTATTTACACTATAACATTCAGGGTTGGATCATTCTCTCATAAGAAAATGCAAACTGCACATTTACTATCATTTTAACGCAGACAAGCAGTTTTTACATGCTTTATGACAATTAGGTGCAAATGAGTCCTTTTAGGCAAAATTGCTATATTCTACAAAGGCAAGTCTATTTACACTATAACATTCAGGTTTGGATCATTCTCTCATAAGAAAATGCAAACTGCACATTTACTATCATTTTAACGCAGACAAGCAGTTTTTACATGCTTTATGACAATTAGGTGCAAATGAGTCCTTTTAGGCAAAATTGCTATATTCTACAAAGGCAAGTCTATTTACACTATAACATTCAGGTTTGGATCATTCTCTCATAAGAAAATGCAAACTGCACATTTACTATCATTTTAACGCAGACCAGCAGTTTTTACATGCTTTACGACAATTAGGTGCAAATTAGTCCTTATAGGCAAAATTGCTATATTTTACAAAGGCAAGTCTATTTACACTATACAGTCAGGTTTGGATCATTCTCTCATAAGAAAATGCAAACTGCACATTTACTATCATTTTAACGCAGACAAGCAGTTTTTACATGCTTTACGACAATTAGGTGCAAATTAGTCCTTATAGGCAAAATTGCTTTATTTCATGAAGGTGAGTCTACTTACCCTATAACATTCAGGTTTGGATCATTCTCTCATAAGAAAATGCAAACTGCATATCAACCATTATTTTAACGCAGACAAGCAGTTTTTACATGCTTCACGACAATTAGGTGCAAATGAGTCCTTATAGGCAAAATTGCTATATTTTACAAAGGCAAGTCTATTTACACTATAACATTCAGGTTTGGATCATTCTCTCATAAGAAAATGCAAATTCATATTTACTATCATTTTCACGCTGACAAGCAGTTTTTACATGTTTTACGACAATTAGGTGCAAAGAAGTTCTTAAAGGCAAAATTGTTTTATTTCACAAAGAAAAACTACTTTCACTATAACATTCAGGTTTGGATCATTATCTCATAAGAAAATGCAAACTGCATATTAACCATTATTTCAACGCAGACAAGCAGTTTTTACATGCTTCACGACAATTGCGTGCAAACGAGTCCTTATAGGCAAAATTGCTTTATTTTACAAAGGTAAGTCTATTTACACTATACATTCAGGTTTGGATTATTCTCCCATAAGAAAATGCAAACTGCACATTTACCATCATTTTAACGCAGACAAGCAGTTTTTACATGCTTCACGACAATTAGGTGCAAATGAGTCCTAATAGGCAGAATTGCTTTATTTCACAAAGGTAAGTCTATTTGCACAATAACATTCAGGTTTGGATCATTCTCTCAAAAGATAATGCAAACTGATCATTTCCTATTATTTTCACGCAGACAAGCAGTATTTACATGCTTTATGACGATTAGGTGCAAATGAGTCCTAATAGGCAGAATTGCTTTATTTCACAAAGGTAAGTCTACTTTCACTATAACATTCAGGTTTGGATCATTCTCTCATAAGAAAATGCAAACTGCATATTAACCATTATTTTAACGCAGACAAGCAGTTTTTACATGCTTCTCGACAATTGCGTGCAAATGAGTCCTTATAGGCAAAATTGCTTTATTTTACAAAGGTAAGTCTATTTACACTATAACATTCAGGTTTGGATCATTTTCTCAAAAGATAATGCAAACTGATTATTTCCTATTATTTTCACGCAGACAAGAAGTATTTACATGCTTTATGACAATTAGGTGCAAATGTGTCCTTATAGACAAAATTGCTTTATTTCATGAAGCTACGTCTACTTACACTATAACATTCAGGTTTGGATCATCCCCTCATTAGAAAATGCAAAATGCATATTTACTATCATTTTCACGCAGACAAGTAGTTTTTCCATGCTTCACGACTGTTAGATATTTCAATTATTTATGTTGGTAACATAATAGGTTAGTAATTTTTGTTTTGTTGAGATAAAAAAGTAGTCAGATTTGGCGGTGTAATACAGTGAAAAAAATGGCGATTTGACGAGAAGGTGACAGGTGTATGATGTGTGTGTGCAGGTTCAATAAAAACGATTACAAAAAGAATTACAGTCCACTTAATCAATAACATAAGTTTTTTGGTCCATCGCAACCGGATACAATGTGACAAGTAACTAGTGACAATTCATAAATTTGAGTAAAGCATATTGGACAATTTGTAGCGTGTGTACAACAAAGCAGCGCCAGTGGCAATCAAACAATTCGTGAATCGTATGTACAATTAACTGGTGACAATTTACAATTAAACAAAAATGGCTGAAGAACTAAAAGCATTAAAAATGGAAAGAGCGGCTATGAAAGGGCAAATTACAAGATTCAAAAGTTATTTCGAGGGTGAAGAGCAAAATGACATACAATTACAATTAAGGTTAGAAAAAGTTTATTTGTTATATGACAAGTTCCAAGAAGTACAAACGCGTATAGAAATCATTGATGAATCAGAAACAGAGACAAATGAACGAGATCGATTCGAAAACAACTATTTTGAAATCATCTCCAAGGTTAGAAAATATCTAGGAGAAAAAGAAGAGAAAGCGTCAACAAATGAAACTGCATCATATAAAGCCAGTACTCAAAATGTTAAATTACCTACCATGACCTTACCCACATTTGAAGGCAATTATGAACAGTGGCTATTATTTAAAGATTCGTTTACATCAGTAATTGATTCTAATGACAATTTGAACGAGTTGCAAAAGTTCCAATACTTACGTGGTTCATTGAAGGGTGAAGCGTTGTCACTCATCAGCGGTCTTGAAACAACAGCGAGAAATTACAAAGTAGCTTGGGACTTACTGCAAAAACGCTATCAAAACAAGCGACTAATTATAAATACGCATATTAAAGGCATAGTCGAGGCAGGATTGGTTTCAAAAGAAAATCACAATACACTCCGACAATTTGTAGACGGCATGCAAAAACATCTACGAGCACTAGAAGCGTTAGAACAACCAGTAGAAGAGTGGAACACGCTATTAGTCTATTTAATAACAAGTAAAATAGATTATTACACAAGACGAGAATGGGAAACGATCAACGGCAAGAAAAATGTTGACGTTTTGCCTACCACAGAAGAATTAATGCAATTTTTGACGAACAGATGCAACATGCTGGAAATGATGGAAAAAAATAAAACTCAAGAAGTTGTGAAAACAAACACCAGACGAATAGAAAAGCAAGTCAATTTGGTAGCTACGACAACAAACGCCTGTAATTATTGTGCAAAACAGGACCATGCGATATACAAGTGTGAAACGTTCATAGCGCAACCGATAGAGAAGCGAATCGAAGAAGCAAAAAGATTAAAATTGTGTCTAAACTGCTTGAAATCGGGACACTTCGCGAAACAATGCAAGTCATCTCACTGTAGACAATGTTCAAGATACCACAATTCATTGTTGCATTTGGAAGCTAGCCAACATTCTGAAGAATCATCAAATTCGACGTCGCAAGAAGAAAAACCAGCAGTAGCGACACATTTTGCGCAAGGACAAGAATCATTCACATTGTTGGCGACTGCTCAAGTATACGTTTGTACAACAGAGGGACGTATGCAGGAATGCAGAGTCTTATTAGATCCAGGATCACAGGTTAGTTTTGTAACATCAGAACTATGCAAAAGATTAAAGATCCCAGTAAAAGAAAAACAAGTCACAATCGGAGGGATTAATGAAACAATATCAAATGCAAGTAAACAAGCGCATGTCAAAATAAAATCAAGATTCAACAATTACCATGCAGTCATTCCATGTTTAGTAGTACCCACAATAACGGGGAATTTGCCACAGCTACGGCTAGATATAAACCAGTTAAGGTTACCTGAAAATATACAATGGGCTGATCCAGAATTTTATACACCAAATACAATTGATTTGCTCATAGGCGCAGATCTATTTTGGAACCTATTAACCGAAGGGCAGATTAAGCTATCAAAAAGACCTAATTCACCGGTTTTACAAAATACAAAACTAGGATGGGTCATATCAGGAACAGTTATATCAAGCAAGATAACTTCAAAACAATTGTGTTACTTTGCGGGATTTGCAAACCTCGAAGCCCAAATAGAACAATTTTGGGAAACAGAAGAAATTGTACAGAAACAGTTATACTCCGAACAAGAAAAACAATGCGAAAAACACTTCGTTGAGAATGTCGAACGGGACGAAGCCGGTCGATTCATAGTGGCTTTACCTGGTGTTCAACCGGAACGATTAGGAGAGTCATTGAAAACAGCAATGAGGAGGCTAAATACATTAGAAAGAAGATTAGAACAAGATGTCGAACTGAAAAATGAATATCACAAGTTCCTGAACGAGTACGAAGAGATGGGACATATGAAGCGAGTATCGACGGAAGTAGAAAACACAAAAAAAGGTATTTATTATTTACCACATCATCCCATAGTAAAAGAGGACAGCTTAACCACAAAGTTGAGGGTTGTATTTGATGCGTCGGCAAAAACCACAACCGGCTTATCGCTTAATGATATACTGTTAGTCGGACCGAAGATCCAAGATGACTTGTTCGATATCGTAATAAGGTTTCGTACGTATCCGATCGTATTGACAGCGGATATAGCTATGATGTATCGACAAATCAAAATAAAAGAGAACGATAAAAGACTACAACGTATTTGCTGGAGACGAGATCCGAACGAAGATATATCGATTTACGAATTGCAGACGGTAACCTACGTAACCGCGTCAGCGCCATTCCTAGCGACCCGATGCTTAAAACAATTATCGGAAGAGGTCGAACAAAGCTTTCCGGCAGCAGCCAAGGCTATTCGAAGAGACTTCTACATGGACGATTTGCTAACCGGAGCAGATAACCAGGAAGAAGCGATACGACTGAGACAGCAACTATCGGAATCACTTTCGCAAGGGGGATTCTATCTAAGAAAATGGAGATCGAATGAACCTACTATATTACAGGAAATCAAGGAAAACAATATAACCGACGACTCGTTGTTGGTACTTAATAAAGATGGTGCAATCAAAACCTTAGGAATAAACTGGGATGCTCGAACGGACACCCTACAATATACAATTAGATTAAATAAGGACCAACAATTTACAAAAAGGGCGATATTAGCTAAGATAGCAAAAATATTCGATCCGCTAGGACTAGTAGGTCCAATCATAACCACTGCAAAATTGATAATGCAACAACTGTGGCAAATCCAACTCGACTGGGACGAACCGGTACCTCAACATATAGTGGATATCTGGACTACATACTACGATCAGTTGGAAACAATTAATGAGTTCAAGGTGGAACGAAAGGTTAGAAACCAGGAGCAGGGTGAAAATATAGAACTACATGGCTTTTGCGATGCATCGGAAAAGGCCTATGGAGCCTGCGTGTACATAAAAGCTATCGAGACAACAGGTAACAATATTGCGAGGCTACTTTGTTCCAAATCAAGGGTAGCACCTCTAAAGAATCTATCATTACCGCGACTAGAATTAAATGGAGCTGTGTTATTATCAAAATTAGTAACATCGGTACAACGGGCCATAGGAGATAAAATCAAGAAGATTTATTTGTGGACCGATTCAACGATTGTGTTGGCATGGATAAACACTCAACCAAATCAGCTTAAGACGTTTGCAGCTAACCGAGTAGCTGAAATACAAAGACTCACTGAACCAGATGATTGGCGTCATGTACCATCGAAAACAAACCCAGCAGACATAGTGTCCAGGGGTAGTACACCGAAAGATCTTTTGCACAACAACCTATGGTGGCAAGGGCCCGAGTGGCTAACGAAACAAGAATGGCCATCGTTGCAGTTGTCATATGATCAAGAAGCAATCAACAAGGAGTCTAAACCTAAAACAGTAACCGCAGGAACGCTGACCACGTTAGCCTGTGAAAGATTTTCGACATTTGAAAAAATGAAACGAGTTATTGCTTTCTGTAAAAGATTCTCCTATAATTCAACGAACAATGGGAATCGAAAAATAGATGCATTTACCGTAGACGAATTGGAAGCGGCCACCAGGTCCATATTGTTGTGGATTCAGCGAGAAACGTTTCCGCAGGACATAAAAGAATTGGAAGCGGGACGACAAATTGCAAAGGGGAGTAAGTTACTTACCTTAAATCCATTCATAGATGCATGTGGTTTATTACGTGTAGGAGGTCGACTACGGCATGCAAGCATAGACAGTGACCATAAAAACCCCATAATACTACCTAACAATCATCAAGTTACAAGACTCTTACTAGAAGAAGAACATCGAAAATTATATCACGGAGGAGTAGATCAGATGCTAGCATCCATAAGAACAAGATATTGGCCTATAAACGGAAGAATCATGGCAAGGGGAATAGTACGCAATTGCATCGTATGCTTTCGTTTCAAGCCCAAGCCGAGCGAGACACTGATGGGAGACTTACCAAGGTATCGGGTAACTCCAACCGGCCGTCCATTTGTTAATATTGGAATCGATTACGCCGGACCCTTACAATTAAAGGAAAGCAAGCGACGAGGACGACCCGTTATAAGTAAGGCTTATGTTGCAGTGTTTGTCTGCTTAGTAACCCGAGCAGTACATCTCGAACTAGTCACCGATTTATCGACCGAAGCATTTTTGGCTGCCTTTAGACGATTCACAGCCAGGAGAGGCTTATGTTCTATTGTCTGTTCTGATAATGGCACAAATTTTGTCGGGGCAAACAATGAACTTCGACAATTATATGAATTTCAACGAAAAAATAAATCTGAACTAACCGCTGAACTAGCACGAAGACAAATAACATGGAAATTTATTCCACCCCGTTCTCCACATTTCGGCGGAATATGGGAAGCAGCGGTAAAATGTTTTAAACGTCATTTTTTTAAAATTACTCGGAATTTAACCCTTACATTTGAAGAATGCTATACCCTCCTAACGGAAATTGAAGCTTGTCTAAACTCCAGACCATTAACCCAAGTAACCGATGATCCTAATGACCTAACAGTATTGACACCTTCACATTTCCTAATCGGAGACACGGCTTACTTACCAGTTGAGCCAGATTTACAACAAAATCCAGATCGAACGCTCAGCCGCTGGCAACATCTTCAGAAGATTCGACAGCATTTCTGGAAACGATGGCAGCAGGAGTATCTGCACCAGTTGCAGACCCGTTCCAAGTGGAACAGCTTAACGGAAAACCCCAAGATAGGAGACCTAGTGCTACTAGTTGAAGATAATTTACCGGCAATAAAGTGGTCCATAGGGCGCATCACTCAGCAACATCCTGGAGCAGATGGTGTCGTGCGAGTAGTGACAGTAAAAACTAAAAGTGGTGTGTTCAAACGACCAACAAAAAGACTGTGCGTATTACCAAATCAGGATTGAACAATTATTTGAAATCAATAATAATTAAGTGTCGATTATACTTGACTGTATGTTAATTTCTATTTGTTAACTGTGTTCATTTGAATTTGGTTTATTTCATATTGCAATAATTGATTTAATATTTCATGTATTATGTAAGCAATTTCTTGTCCGTCTTCATATTATTGTTATTAATTTTGAACAAATTTGTCCAAGGCGGGCGGGATGTTAGATATTTCAATTATTTATGTTGGTAACATAATAGGTTAGTAATTTTTGTTTTGTTGAGATAAAAAAGTAGTCAGATTTGGCGGTGTAATACAGTGAAAAAAATGGCGATTTGACGAGAAGGTGACAGGTGTATGATGTGTGTGTGCAGGTTCAATAAAAACGATTACAAAAAGAATTACAGTCCACTTAATCAATAACAACGACAGTCAGGTGCAAATGAGTCCTTATAGGCAAAATTGCTTTATTTTACAAAGGCAAGTCTATTTACACTATAACATCAGGTTTGGATCATTCTCTCATAAGAAAATGCAAACTGCACATTTACTATCATTTTAACGCAGACAAGCAGTTTTTACATGCTTTACGACAATTAGGTGCAAATTATTCCTTATAGGCATAATTGCTTTATTTCATGAAGGTAAGTCTATTTACACTATAACATTCAGGTTTAAATCATTCTCTCATAAGAAAATGCAAACTGCCTATTAACCATCATTTTACGCAGACAAGCAGTTTTTACATGCTTTACGACAATAAGGTGCAAATGAGCCCTTATAGGCAAAATTGCTTTATTTCACAAATGTAAGTTTACTTACACTATAACATTCAGGTTTGGTTCATTCTCTCATAAGAAAATGCAAACGGCACATTTACTATCATTTTAACGCAGACAAGCAGTTTTTACATGCTTTATGACATTTAGGGGCAAATGAGTCCTTATAGGCAAAATTGTTTTATTTCATGAAGGTAAGTCTATTTACACTATAACATTCAGGTTCGGATCATTCTCTTATAAGAAAATGCAAACTGCATATTAACCATTATTTTAACGCAGACAAGCAGTTTTTACATGCTTCACGACAATTAGGTGCAAATGAGTCCTTAAAGGCAAAAATGTTTTATTTCACAAAGGTAAGTCTACTTTCACTATAACATTGAGGTTTGGATCATTCTCTCATAATAAAATGCAAACTGCATATAAACCATTATTTTAACGCAGACAAGCAGTTTTTACATGCTTACGACAATTGCGTGCAAATGAGTCTTTATAGGCAAAATTGCATTATTTTACAAAGGTAAGTCTATTTACACTATAACATTCAGGTTTGGATCATTTTCTCAAAAGATAATGCAAACTGATCATTTCTATTATTTTCACGCAGACAAGCAGTATTTACATGCTTTATGACAATTGGGTGCAAATGTGTCCTTATTGGCAAAATTGCTTTATTTTACAAAGGCAAGTCTATTTACACTATAACTTTCAGGTTTGGGTCATTCTCTCATAAAAAAATGCAAACTGCACATTTACTATCATTTTTATGCAGACAAGCAGTTTTTACATGTTTTACGACAATTAGGTGCAAATTAGTCCGTATAGGCAAAATTGCTTTATTTCATGAAGGTAAGTCTACTTATACTATAACATTCAGGTTTGGATCATTCTCTCATAAGAAAATGCAAACTGCATATTAACCATTATTTTAACGCAGACAAGCAGTTTTTACATGCTTTACGACAATTAGGTGCAAATGAGTCCTTATAGGCAAAATTGCTTTATTTCACAAAGGAAAGTTTACTTATACTATAACATTCAGGTTTGGATCATTCTCTCATAAGAAAATGCAAACTGCATATTAACTATTATTTTAACGCATACAAGCAGTTTTTACATGCTTTATGACAATTAGGTGCAAATGAGTCCTTATAGGCAAAATTGCTTTATTTCATGAGGGTAAGTCTATTTACACTATACCATTCAGGTTTGGGTCATTCTCTTATAAGAAATTGCAAACTGCATATTTACTATCATTTTCATGCAGACAAGCAGTTTTAACATGTTTTACGACAATTAGGTGCAAATAAGTCCTTAAAGGCAAAATTGTTTTATTTCACAAAGGCAAGTCTACTTTCACTATAACATTCAGGTTTGGATTATTCTCTCATAAGAAAATGCAAACTGTACATTAACCATTATTTTAACACAGACAAGCAGTTTTTACATGCTTTACGACAATTGCGTGCAAATGAGTCCTTATAGGCAAAATTGCTTTATTTTACAAAGGTAAGTCTATTTACACTATAACATTCAGGTTTGGATCATTCTCTCATAAGAAAATGCAAACTGCATATTAACCATTATTTTAACGCATACAAGCAGTTTTTACAAGATTTATGACAATTAGGTGCAAATGAGTCCTTATAGGCAAAATTGCTTTATTTCATGAGGGTAAGTCTATTTACACTATAACATTCAGGTTTGGATCATTCTCTCATAAGAAAATGCAAACTGCATATTTACTATCATTTTAACGCAGACAAGCAGTTTTACATGTTTTACGACAATTAGGTGCAAATTAGTCCGTATAGGCAAAATTGCTTTATTTCATGAAGGTAAGTCTACTTATACTATAACATTCAGGTTTGGATCATTCTCTCATAAGAAAATGCAAACTGCATATTAACCATTATTTTAACGCAGACAAGCAGTTTTTACATGCTTCACGACAATTGCGTGCAAATAAGTCCTCATAGGCAAAATTGCTTTATATTACAAAGGTAAGTCTATTTACACTATATTATTCAGGTTTGGATCATTTTCTCAAAAGATAATGCAAACTGATCATTTCCTATTATTTTAACGCAGACAAGCAGTTTTTACATGCTTTATGACAATTAGGTGCACATGAGTAGTTCTTTTATGGGCATTCAGAATCACCCTTACACCCTGCCTGGAAAATGCATTTTCCGACAGTTTTCCAAACGAGGAAAAAAAATTTTCCGGGTCGAGTTTGGGCTCAAATGAAAGAGGGGGATCAGACGACCACGCCCATGACGTCTAATCGGTCGGCAGAGGTTCCGTTCTCGAGACGGGTGGGGGTACCCTTTCCCTATGAAAATTTCCAGCATCGAGTGGGGCGTCTAATTAAACTAGAGCACGCCCCCAACACGTCTGCGTCGTCCAATCGCTCGTCAGACGTCCCGTTCTCGAGACGGGTGGGGGTCCCTTTGCAAAAAAAAATTTTTCACAGTCGAGTGACGTCTCTAATCAAACAGCATGGCCGCGGGAACACGCCTACATGCTGCGTTCGACTCCGGCTCGCTTCGTTCTCCGAGCAGGGAGGGGACTGGGGGCTTGTTAATATTTTACAAGGGGGCTTGCATGCGTTAACGAGTCTGCATCGGTCACTGTCTGTTGTATGTGGGATAGGAACATAAAGATGTTAAAATAAAACATAATATATCTTTAAAAGATTTTTTTATTTATTCATAAATAATATATTGTTATAAGTTCATCTTAAAAAATAACAGGTTTATTCATTATTATTATTGAGATTGTATGTCCGTGCTTGTTTCTTTATTAACATTTCTTCGAGAATAAACGGAGAAGTATTCATTATAATTATCTATCAATTTTTCCACAAATAAAATTTCTCTATCGATTCTGACGCACTGACAGGTGTCTGGGCCGCATCTTGCTCTTTCATCAGCCCACACGCAGTTCGCCTCATGCAGACCATGTTTAGATGTAATCAGTTGTAGCGATCCGGCAACGTTATATTTAGCCTTGAAATTCGTGAAATATTTCAAAGTTCTCGGACAGTTGATGCGGTTGCCGTTCTCGCCAGACAACAACGAGTTCAGTTTCTTTCTAACAACGTCTACGCGTTCCATTCTTTTGTTTTTTTTAGAAATATTCTTCAAATGATCTTGTGCTGTTGTTCTTGTTGTTCGACGCACACCTGAACGTAAACTGTGCTGACTATTCAGTCGATGTACAATTTATACACGTTTCCATCAAGACGCTTATGTTGTGTCTCAAGTAATGCACGTTCCAAGTCAGTAGACCGAACAGATGCGTGGTCGATCGATTGAGTTGTTCTTGGAAATCATTCAATGTACTATTGACTTTTCCCATTGCATCGATTACATATTCAACATTTTCCACTTGAAATTTATGAAACATTCGACTGTAGGTACTGTTTATTTTCAAAATCGATCCGCATTTGTTGTCTAAATCCGAAACCCAAAAATCTAAAATTATGAGGTCTGCAATTACGTATGCGCTCACCAAACCACACACTGCAAACGTGAAGAATGTTCTCCACTCGGCGACACCCATTGTAACACTGAATGTCGACTACACACTTCTCTAATATTAATATCTGAAATATAAATTTTCCCCAAGGTATTTTTTTAATAAAAACGCAGTATTACGTTTAAATATATTTATTGTAAAAAAAATCAATACATTAAAAATTGCTTAAATCTAATTTTATATGTTTATACCATGCATTTCAAAATCGTCATAATCACCGGTGTCATCATAATTTCCATCATCTTCAAAGCCTTCGTCGTTTTCGTAATCTTCGTCGTCGTAGTCTTCGTCTGAATCATCTACTCTATCTTCAGTTGTTTCGAAAATAATTTTAATTTTTAAATTTTCTACTATAATTGTTTCTTTTTGTGACTTTAAATCTGAACAATCAATATAGTTTGATTGCAGTAATTCGTTTGTGTTTTTGTCTCTTACAACAACTGTAATACCGGCTTCAGGAATCTCCATGTTGTTATTATTCTCAAAAGAAGCAGCAGCAGCAGTAGCAACAGTTCTGTTCTGCTCGACTGACAACGGTGAATTGACAATTTTCAGTACCGGAGTGAGAATATGAGAGACTTTTTCAATTCTTCTTTTAAATCGATCGCGATCTCTAGCAATCTGTTCCCATATTCCCACCCGCGCTTTACGATATGCAAAATTCCAACAAACCATATAGTTAATCTTTACCTTATCGTTAAAACACACTTTTTTTTTATTCATTTTCTTAATTAAAACTACTGCTACTACTATTAATGTCAGAAAGAATTTTTTCACTACAAACTATAGGTAGCTCATAAAATAATCTTTCATAATTAATAGTATGTAATATATCTCTAGGAATAAAAAAATCGTTGCTGCTTAAGCGTAAACAATTTAGCAGCTTGCACTTATCTAAATACGTATTATAATATAAATTAATGTTTTTTGAATAGTAAACGTAAGAACACAATAAACTATTCACATTGTCTTTTAGTTCTAATAAACATTCCCACTGATCTTTTGATAAAATCAGCGAACTGGGAGAAGTTGTTCTTTTAAATTTTAAATGTTTTATGTTCTTTAGATAGACTTCTTTAATTTCCACGTTTCCACCAATCACTGAGTAAAATCGACGATGAGCGACGTCGTTAAAGTACTTGTTAACATAGTTGCACAAGAGCATCAGCGCGCACCAATCGTTTTGATCCAGAAAAATGCTTGTTGTTTTCAAGTCTCGCAGTTCGAGCGTTGCTTGAAAGCCTTGAGAGGGCAACCAACCCACGTTGACGTATTTATTTCGTTTTGCGTCGATAAAGAAGATGTTTTGCATCAAAAGTTGCGTTCTAGAGTTCAATGCGCCCAAGTCCGACAGAGACGAAGCAAGTGTTGATACCTCAGACGTAGCACTCGTATTTTCGATTGAAAACTCTTCGTTGCACACCAGTGGAAACTCTACGATGTCTTCACCTCTCCCCTTGTCCGCATTCTCAATCGTTGCGTTGTAGTCATTAATATTCACATCGTATGAATTCATCATCGTCGTCGTTGAGTCAGAGTTGTAAAACCGAAATATATTCGGAGAAGTAGTCATGTTTCAACAAAACCTTGCACACTGGTTCGCTGTCTTGCTACGAATCGTGTTATAACACATCTAATGACAGTCTGATGTTACCCTTCCCTTCTGCACCGTGTCGCCAACACTTCTGTTGAAATCTGTCTCGACAGCTGCTGCTGCTGCTGTTGTGCTCGTCGTTTCGTTATGATCAATTGTTAAATTTCGTTGCAGTTTATGCGCAAGACTGTTAATATCTTCGCGGAAATTTATATCGACGTTCAACAGTTTCAATCGCTTCAAATACCCGTGCAATTTTTCGTATAATTTTTCGAGTGCTCTTCTATCAGTAACGCTGAGCATAAACATTTTTTCATAGTAAGTATTTTTGATAAACACTTCAAAAACTATACGCCCATCGTCCAAAACGAATCGCACTTGACGCGGATCTGTTTTTAAAAATCGTATACCCTGCTTCCAAGGAGTGGGTGTTTGCTGTGCAACGTTATTTTCGTCAAAGACAAATCCCCATTCTTCTAATTTTCGTTTATTTTCCGCAGAGAGAGCCAAAAAACGCCTGCTCTGATTGAACAGCTCTACGCCGAGAATTTCTTGTAAAGTGGTCGCGGTCGATCGAACGGGCACAGATCCAACGCACCATTTATCAACGCTATCATCGCTCATAACGTTGCTGAATGCACTCATTCTTGCTAAAGACTGAATTATTTAAAGTTTATGTTTTGTAATATATATGCAGCTTTTTTCTCCCTCCAGCTCATAATGTTTGGCGCGTACATAATTCAGAAACATATTTTCGCAGTTTGAACACGTTCTTGCATGCACAATTGTTTGCAAATTTCATGTTTGTATGCGAGACTGTTTTACAGACGCTCTCATATTTTGAAGGCAGAGACAATACTTTCAACGGAGGACAGTTCAGACACTCTAAATCCACATAGACTAAATCTTCTGGCCCGTTTTCTTTTAAGAATTTTTGTTTCTCAAGTCCTTTGACGAAAATCAGCTTTGAACCTTTAAAAATCCTAGTCAAATGTTTCTTCAGTTCGCTATATTCAACGCCTACGCTGTCGCTGTCGCCATCATTCCAATCGAGACCGTTTATTTTTCGTTTATTGTAAGCATTTTGTTTTTTATATTTCGCGTCGAGTAAACGTTTTTCGTACGGCGGCCCGAACACTATTTGTTCTACACTTTCGCTAAACAAATTGCAAAATGCCAATTCCTTTGCAAAGTATTCATGCCCGTTACCCACGACGAACTGAACGTCACAAATTCCCGTTTTACAAGACATTACACAATTTTTGCAACCGTATTTTGTAAGGGATGATAAGTGAAGAGTTTATCGTGTATAATCAAACAGTACGCTGTTGTGTTTGGGGGGAAATTTTCGTAAGCTTCGATCATCAATTTGATATCTACAACGCCCTTCTTGATGGCTTCCGGTTGTCGCGAGCAATCGAAAACAATTAGCGGTGATTTTGTTTTGAATTCGTTTTTATTCAAAAGAGGCGCGTTTTTATTTCCATAGAAATAGATTTCCTGTCCCTTGAGATACTTTTCGTATACAATGTTGAAGTCATTTTTTTCGAAATTCATAGAGAGCGGTTCGTAGGGATACGCTTCGGAATTTAAAAAGAGTTTTGCCAACCGCAGTTTACAGTGATCGAAGACGCTGCTGTCCTTTAGTTGAGTGCCGTAGCGTTTCGTTTGAAAACCCACAATGATCAGACGCGGCGTTTCGACTTGATTGGTGGTCGTCACGGTCCATACGTGTTTTGTAGACGTCGGCAGCGCAGGATATTCGTACAGATCCCACGATCTGAACACGATGTTTTTATTTTTGTTTGCCGTCTTCAAGAGTTTAATTTTCATATCGTTAGACGGTATAATATAGGGCACGTTCCACTTAATGGACGTTAATTCTATTTTGCTAGATTTTTGAATTTGTCCTTGAGCTGCTGCAGTTGTTAAAATTGCCGAATTATCGTCTCGCTTACGTATCAATATCAATTCTTGTTTACCGTTCACCATCACTCTCTTGTGATCGTGTGCGAAGCCCAAAATGTATTTCAAAGGTATGCTGACGCTAAAGTTTCCCTCCGAATCTAACAAGTCGGCGTTTTTATTTGAGCTTAAATCCCAACCGCAGTTTGAAAGTGCTCTCACGTCGTCTGGACTGTGCAACACATAGCCGATCATGGTGGCCGTGATGCCTACGTTTTTAGTAGAGTCAATTGGCATGCCCCACAATTCATAGCGAATTTCCTCAAACAGATGCGCTATTCCGTTGTTGATGATGCTCGAATTTTCTGGTTTTCCACCGTCTTCGTCGATCAATTTCCCGCGCACTTCGAGCACGCTGTCGTGAGGAAACGTGATGGCATCCTGATTTTGAATTGCTATGCGTATTTCATCATTAGACTTTAATTGATTGGTGTTAAACGGTTCCTGTGAGTGAACGCGAATCGAGTCTATACTTTCGTCTAGAACTATCGGAAAGTCGACGGCCAGAATGTCTTGCATTTTTTTATTTCAGTTCAAGTCCGATCGATTTTAGAAAATTTAAATTCTTTTTATTAATTTGATTTTTTTGCTTTTTCTGACTTATTTTTATTTTTTTCTGACCGAATCCTGTCTTTTTTATCACCTTCTTACTTTTCTTTACACTCGGTGCTGCTTGTGCTGTTTTTTTCGCTGTTATCGATTCAGTGGACGACGCTAGACTGGCGTAATTTGACCTTTGTTGAAGTTTATAATCTCCGTAATATATACCCATCTTACAAGCGTTTCAGATGTAAACGCACAGTGACAGGCTCGCCGTTGAAATTCACTAATCGATCGTTCTGGTCTACAATAGTAACGGTCACGTTGTCTATAACACGACGATTTATCGGCAAATAAATGACGTTTCTCGGCGTAATGGATATCTTATAGCCCGGCTCCTCTTGTGGATAGAACTGAAAGAGAGTGTGCTCGGGCTGTCCGTTTAAATAGGATCCGCTGACAATGTTACACTTCACTCTGACGGCGTTTATTTTTGAAATATGCGCATTAAAATCTGCTTTGTGTGCACTGTTTGCTTCCAACATCGGACGTGTCATGCTGAAACCCAGCAAAGATCCCACACTACCTTCGGCGCCGATGTCTATAATCACATCGCTCTTTATTTCCGTTTTCAACGTGTTGTTGTTTGCCTTGATTCTAATTGTTCTGTTCACTTTTTTCAACTCTTCGACAAGGTAGTTGTTGATATCATTGATATCGTACGCCCCTTTCGGTATCTCGATCGTTTTCCTATTGTCAGGAAAGTCTGGATCCTGGTAGACAAATTTATTGTTGGTCTCATCAATATTTGGAATTGAATGCCACGACTCAAACTCAATCAGTCCCAGTTGATATTCCTCGCTCTCGTCGAGCACGATCGCCGGATAGAACAGACTGCTCAACACCGATTCGGCTCCGCTCAGGGTGAACGTGAAAGACATTATCTAAGTGTGTTTTTTTAACAGGAAAAACAAGCAGTGATGACCGCACAAAACTGAGTTGAATTTCTGTTTTCTCTCGTAGTTATATACTATGTTGCAACCTTTCAAATAGTGGACGGCGAGCTCTTTCGGCGGTTGCAAGTTGCCGAAACTGTCAAAGTACTGTACATTTTTACCGATTTTTCTATACGCCACCCAATGCGTCCCGGGACCGTCTTTATCATCTAAATTTACTACAGCGCTCTCGTTCTTTTTCGGTTTTTTAGGCAGCGCGTTTCTCATGTACACGCCTCTGAAGAACTTGATGCGTAATATTTTAGCATAGCGTTTGATTTCCGCATCGGTGAGCGCGTGTTTCGGTAACGTTTTTAAAAGTTTTTTGAAGCCGTTGCCGCCGGCCGGTAAGGTCTTAAATAAAGACCGTAGCCTCGACGATAGGGTTTCAAGTAGAGACCGCTTCCTTTCTTGCCGAGCGCTATCGCTTCCATTGTTTCGTTGTGACGATTCGCTTCGGAGAGTTTATCTCTGGCCGCCTTGGTGTCCATGACGGTTTTGGCGACGTTCGCAGCTCCGCCGGCCAGAGCTCCCAACGCCGACAGACCGGCAAAGAGCGGGATTAGCGGTAAAAATCCTCCCGTCTTGGGTACGGGTATCACGCGAGATTCACCATTATTTTTTATTGCAGCATTTGCATATTTGTTTACGCCCGTCGAGTTAATTGTATCCAGTTCTAGCTGTGCTCGTTTAATAAGATCGTTCTTGATGTTAGATTTTCTAGTTTTCACACTTCTTCCTCTCCTTCTCCGTATTCCGGCTGATTTTGCTTTTCTTTGCCTATTGACGCGTCTGTGTTTAACACCCGCACCTGCGGAAGAAGTTCTCTTCATTTTTCTTCCCATGCCGAGTTTAGTTTTAATTTTCATAGCGTTTGTCGTAAGCCACGCGGCAGTTTTTTCACTTAAATTGGAGTCTTTGGCTTTGACGCGATTCCAAGCGCTCTCGAGTAGCTCTCTGTCGGCTGTGTGACGTTCTTTTAAATCCTTTGTGTTTGCGTAAGCTATGTCGTGCTTTTTGCACGCTTCGTCCAATCGATTCACGCCCAAATCGCCTCTGTTCAAACGTTCCTTTAACTTTGTTCCGGGTCCGCAATAGCTGTAGCCGGGGATGTGTAATTCAAACGGGAGTTTGTTGATTAACGTGTTGACAAGTCCACGTCCGCTAACTTTATCATTTGTGGAACGGTAAACGATCATCTTTTATACTCAACTGCGTGTGTGTGTGTTCGCAATGTCCCCTTTTATTCTAAAAGTCATTTTTCAAAAAAAAACACAAACTATACCACGTCTTTCTTGTCTATCCACGAGTTGTGACTGTTGTCGAAGCCCAACCACTTAACGTACAATCTGTTACCTTTCGTTCTCAAGACTCTCTCCACCAAATAGACATTGTTGTGATTGGGCACTTTTTGAATTTCCTCCTCGTAAAAGCCGCCCTTAATCGGTGTATTGTTTGCGTCGACCAGCTCATAAGTGCGTGGATTGGTGCTCAGTTTTACTTTAGAAACAGTAAAAACTTCAGTAGTCCAGTTGGGCAGGTAGCCTTTGTCGAACAAATGTTTGTATTTACTTATGCGTACGCGATCACCGACGTGTATTTTTTGTTTTCTCACGTCAATTGTTTTTAAATTAGAGTAGACGGTCTTTAATAACTTTTTTTCATTTTTTTCATTAACCTGTCTGGGTTTCATTTTTATCGTTCTGTGTTTAGTGTCATTATAGTCGGCTACAATGTTCGGCAACACCGTGAGCCACTTGTAATTACCTTCGATGCTGAAGCGTTTCCACAGTCGCGCCTTCAGTGTTCTTATGAAGCGCTCGACAATGCTACTTTTTAAATTGCTAAAGCTCGAATAGTGATTGATGGAATATTTTTTCATTAAATTTTGAAAATTTGAATTGTAAAATTCCGTTCCGTTGTCAGTTTGCAGATTACGGGGTGGCTTTTTAAGTTTTTTTAGAATTTTCAACATTGCGTCCGCCACCTCCTTTCCACGTTTACTTTTCAGCGGTTGCGTCCACGCATACTTTGAAAACGCATCGATAACGGTGAGAATGTATCTGTAGTTGCTGTTAACGCCGGCGTACGGAATCATTTCGGCGAGATCGGCCTGATACAGGTCGTACAGACCCTTGACGAGCACACGTCTGCGGCGATAGTTCTTTCTCGCCGGCTTGTGCAGCTCGTTGACAATTCTAATTTTTTCTGCAGAGGCTTTTTGCGATAATATTTTGACGTTGTTGTTCTTGTTGTTGATGGCGGTGTTATTTCGCGTGCGAAGACGACCGCGTTTCATTGTAAAATATAGGATTTAAAAAAAGTTTTCTGCGTTGTATTTTCGATAGCAGCGTTGTCTTAAATGTTCTCTGCGCTCTCTCTTTGACAACAGACGCTAATTTCAAGTTTGTGTTGGTTAATATAGGTTCCAATCTACTGCTGGACTCGTTGGCAAAATATTTTATAGTCGACGACGACGACGACGACGATAATGATGATAATGCCGATGAGGATAATGTCGTCAACGGTTGCGGTGGCGTCAATTCGTCATTATAGCTGCGTGATAGAAATCGACTGACACGCGACGTTTTTAAACTTCTATGTAAAATGTCTATTATTTCATCATCTTCGTCAGAGGCGTGGTGGAGATATCGCGTAAAATTCAAAGCCGTCGACACGTCACCTTTTTTCTTCAACTTTTTCGCTACGCTCGAAGCCGACAGTCGTGGAAGTTTGTTAACAAAACGTCTAATTAACGGTTCTTCTTCTTCTTCTTCCGTTTCATATCGAGTGTCCATAATACTAAGAAATCTCACCGGCGATGGTGGTGGTGGTGGTGGTGGCGGTGGTGATGGTTCTTGATAATCGTTGCTAATATTAAGATCATCAACATTATCATCCCCACCACGACCATTTTTTTTATTTTTTGTACCGATATTTTGCAATAAGGCTATTTTATTCTGTTGTGTATTATTATATTGAATATTCCTTTTATTTTTTCTCGTAAGTGACAAATTATTGACCTGTATAAGCTGTTTTCTTTTGTGCCATTCAACTTTAGCAGTGCTTTTTCTTAGATTAGCGTAAACTGTTCTCGCCGCACGTTCTGCGCTTATCAAGTCTTTCGTAGTTGCTATGTCAACATCTCTGCTATGTCTATTGATTGAGAACATTTCACTCGCTTAATAACGGATAGCGTAGGTATATTTCCACGCCTAGCGTAACCCTGTCTTTAATTTTTAACGCCGCCGTTCTTGCACTAGCTGAAAATTTTATGCGATCACCGGTGTGGATTATAGTCGATTCAAGCGTCGAATACAATTTATCGTTGATGAATATATTTGCGTCCACAGGCGACGTTCTTATAGACTGTATTTCCATTCCGTCGCACTCCTCGCCGAATATATACTCTACGAATCCTTCGGTTAGAGTATAATGATTTTCGGGTGTTAATTTAGCATCGCGACTGAACAGACGAATCAAAAAATGTCCGCGATATGTTCTCAAAGAATTCTTTATCGATAGGGGTATTGTATTGTCGATAAAGTGGTTCATCAGACTTATTAATTTATTGTTTAAATATTCAATCGTGACAGCGTCCTGTTGGTCTGTCGGATCACCGACATTTGTCAGTTTTTTGCCATTAAAGTCTAAATTATTATCTACAATTTTAAAGCCGAGTGTAGAAGAGAGAACAGGAGGAGGAGGAGGAGGATCGTGAATTAATTTCCACTGCCGACGTCTACTGTGTCTTCCAAACTTGTCCACGGGCATGTTGAAAGCGCACTGACGATCGAGCGGTAAACAAAACTCAATTTATACAATAATGTTTGCTTCCCTCAGTTCTTCTATGATTGAAACTATTTCGTTGTGATGCGAAGTATTGCCAGCTTCTTGGGAAGCGTACAACAATTTCAGTCTGTCTACCAATTCGTTCAAATTATTCCAATACACATACTCTTTCGTCTTGTTTCGGTTCATTTTTAAAAACATTCCCTTACCGGTCGCTGCAACTGATCCTGTTGTTTCAGTTTCTTTATCATTTTTGTTTGCAAACAGAGGTGCGATTATATTTTTATATTTAAAACCCGAATTAGATTTTATTTTACCATCTGTTTTTAGATGTGCGCCTGTATATTTTAAAAGCTGCGCGTATACTGCCCTATCCTGTCCCGTATAATTTTCAGGTTTTTTCATAAAAATCAATTCATAAAGTCCCGCAGTACCGTCGACCTTGTATTTACCGACTACAAAATCGTTTTCAAGAAAACGTATTTCCTTATCTCCAATCATGTATTTGCCTGCATTTTCGTCGCCATCATTTTCTTCCTCGTCTATATATTTAACTCCGTAAACGTAGTCTTTTTGATTTACAGGTTTTCTATTTAAATATATTTCCGAAAGATTTGGAGTGATCGGCTTGGTGACAGTGGTAGTGGCGGTAGGTGTACTAGATGATATCGGTGCTTGAAAATCAAGTTTACGGCTCAAAGCGGTTCTTGTAGCAGTCGTCGACGATAGTTTTCGTGGAGTTTCGTCTAATTTTAATTCTCTCTTAAGAAACTTCCGTTCTTCTTCATCTTCTTCTTGTTCTTTTTTTACACGATCTATTAAAATTTTAATAGGACCTAAGAGCGGTTGTAATTGCGTCTCTGCACATCTGCTCTGCTCAAAAACACCCGATTTTATGATATTATATTTATTTCTAACGGATTTAATGGCTCTTCGCAATCGCTTACGCAGGGAAATTTCGCTTTTATTCTTCTTCATCATGTCACCGGAGCGCACGACAGAAGCACAACTGCGTAATAATTGAACGGGACGTGTATATTTATACTTGCTGTTTCACGGCTATAAATTTGTCGAAATTCACTCTATATCGACCTTTGTTTAGATCCGAGTCTCTATCGATCACAAAAAAATTGTACTTGTTCTCCGCCCAGCACTTGACACAGAGATTTTTAAACTCTTGAAAAGACATATCGGTGTTGACGTAATCATCATATGCATGATGCAAGTTCATATCGTCTTGCTTGAAGAGCACAATAAAATTAGCATTGTCTCTGACGAGCTGTTTGGGTATCCTACTGTACGACTGACATAGGTAAAAACTATCGACACTAGCGTGTCGTCCCATGCTAAAGTATTCGCGAATGTTGCTCTGACTTTCACACGCCACATCGTCGAAAATAAAAATTGAATTTCGTTTTGCCTCGTTCGGATGCATTATTGTTTCACTGTCGGTAAAGGTGTAATAGCCCATTCCACTGACGCCGCTCAAGATCTCTGCAAGCAGTCGATATTTCTCCTGTTGCAGAGATTTCGAGTATACGTATACATTTTCAAACTTTAGTCCGTTGCTGTCGATCAACAAGGAAACCATAACATTGGTCTTACCGCAATTCGACGGACCAACAACAATACACCTCACACTAGTGGGAAGTAAAACTCCATGTTTCTTAATTATTGTCTGTGCACTTTTTTTTTTTATCTAGATTTAAAATTTCAATCTTTACCGGCTGCTGTAACAGTTTCATTTTTTGATCACAGCTCACGAGCAACTGAGGAAGAAATGGTGTGTGTAAGTTTTTTATATAGAAGAAAAGCAATGAACTTTTAATTCAAAGATTGCACCACTTTAATCAGTCTGAAATGAAAAAATAAAAAAAGTAAACAGTGTTGAGTTTTACAAATTGAAAAATTTAATAAATTTATAAAAATACAATAATCAATAATAAAAATATATATGGATATTTTTGTTAGTAAATTACAACAATTTTATTAGTAAATTACATCGAATAGTATTATGCAAAAAAATTACATTCTATTTTTCATTAATTTTATAATGACCCCATGGCAGCGTGTCGTGCGTTCCCGCTATAAGAAAGCGTTTGTCGTCGTGCGCGCTCAAACCGATCTTATTGATTTCTTGCGTGTAGACCTCATGCTTGATCGATCTGAACACGCACATGCTACACATGAGGTGCTTCTTAGTCTCTAAGCAACGTAAATAATCATGAAATTTAAAAGCGGCGACAGTGTCTTTTTTTACGCCTTTGCTCTTCTTGAAACAACTTCCTCCGGCATCGCGATCGTAGTCGCACGCAGCATGAACGCATTCGGAGTCGTTGCATAATTTGTCCGTTAAATAGGCGTACAATTTTGATCGAAGTCCGACAAATTTTACAATGTTATCCGTGACTTCGAACTTGAACTTACCCAACACTTTCTTATTCACCAGAGGTAAGCCGTACGGATTGTCTGCTGGGAAGTTGGAAGTATCGAATCGTTCCAGAACGTCACCCTTGATATCATTGTAAAAATCGTCTGTCTTCACTTCGAAAATAAACGAATCTGTGTCGGTGTAGCAAAGACGCACGCTCTCGCCGTACTTAGGTTTCATGTAAGCGTAAAGAAAATCATACATTAAAATTTTTGAGACATCGAGAACAGATAGGCCGATATAGTTTGGCTTGTCGTACTTGACGCTGAGACGTTTCATTTGTACACCGACAAAATTCTCATTAAACACGGTGATTGAATGAAAATTCGGTCTACTTATCAAAGTCTCAGCGTCCAAATTTTTACCGCTATTTTTCCAATCGCTTATAAGTTTAACGTCTACGCGTTTCTCTACACTCTCAACACTTTTACCGAATATAGCGTTGTTGAACAGTTTATAGAGGTCCTTTTCAAAGTCAGAGGTCGCTAGTTTACGTAGTTCAGTGTTGGCGTCAATGTACGGTTTCAAAAAGTCGCTCTGCTTAAAAGTCAACACGCGGTGTATTTTTGTAACGCGTAAGCCGTGCCTTACACACTGCTGCAAGTTTCTGTAGTGTAAAACGTATTTCTGTTTGTCGGTCAGGGCGGTCAAAAGTTTAGTCTGTTTTGATTTCGATGTGGGCGGCACTTGTTGCTTAGCGCAAAAGGGTAGGTCTTTGTGTAAGTCGTGTAATTCTGTCGGGTACTCCAAGTCCACCTCTAAAAAGCATCCTTCGTCCGCGTTCGGAGCTATGCCGCTATAGTCAAAGTTATTAATTTCCAGTTCGGGTAGCCATTTGAAGTTGCCGTAAGGCATCGCTTCAGACATACTCCACCCGTACTGGTTGTTTGCGTCTAAATAGACTATGTAGGACGAAGGTTTGCTAGTGTCGTATGTTTGCATGTATTTGTTGTTGGCTTCGCTGTAGCGTTTCGAGCACTGACTGATGCCACCGCGTAACGCGCGTCTCACAAAATGTATTTGGTCAATGTCCGTCAAAAGTTCTAGTTGTATGTCGGTAAATTTCAACATGCAGTCCCAGGAAAGACCGGGCGTTGTAAAATAGTGAGCCGGATCAAGTTCGTAATGTGTTTTCGTCGCAATTCTAAATTTTTCAAACGCGTCTGCCAATATCATCACGTCAGTTTTCAGGTACACGTCACTGTAATCGCCGAGAGTATTGCAATTGAAACTATGCCATACGTTTTGAGCGTGGGCGTAGTCTTCATTGCTGATTTTACTATTGCTTTTAAGCAGGCTCGTAAATAAGTCTATGTGCGGTAATTCGGTGTCGTCCAATTTTGATAAGGAGTCTACATACTCGTACGGAAAGATTCCTTTCCGTCTGAGCAATTTAAACAGTTCGTGGTCGGTGAAGAGTGCTCGCATTTCTGTGCACTCGTTGTCGGTGAGAGTCTTTGCAATTTTGTCTAGGCCGGCCGAAATGAATCTAAAAGAATCCAAGAATCGCAACTCTACATATTTTTTTCTATCGTCCTCTTCGTTGTCATAAAGGTCAGTATAGTAAGTGTCATCGCTGCAGTCGTCTTGTTCGTTTACAGGAATTTTTATGGACATTGAAATATATTTTTCTTTATTGAGAGGTATGACGCTGATTTTTTGGTATTTTTCCGCAAATTTAGATATAAATAAATGCACGTCATAGTCAAGATTATGGAAAAATATCGGTATAAACTTGGGAACTTTGTAATTTAAATTACACGAGTTGTGGGCCAATCCATTCGGCTCGCCCGTCAAGTGACAGTGATCTAACACCACCTTTTTATCGCACACGTCGCGTTCGGTGAATTTTTCACTGCATAGGCAACAGGCCGTTGCCGAATAGATTCGTCGTCGCTCGTCGGCTTCCAGCTGACGCATCGGCACGACCGTCTGTGAGATTTTCGTCAAGCGTCTGACGTCGGCCACCAGTGTGTCTATGAAGCGATCGATGCAGTCGACGCCTCTGACGCAACGGTACGTGGACAATGCGTCATCGTAGGAGCACTTTACATAATAGCCAAAACTATAGGGCGTGTGTTTTTGCAACGACTGAACGTATGACGCGGACGGATCGGCTGAGCAGCCGCGAATCGGTTGCAGGTAGCTTTCAGAATCGGCGTAAATGACAAACGGAACGGTCATTTTCCTTTCTAAGTTTTTAAATTTTACAATATTGCCGGGCGCCTTTCTACCCAGTCGATCCGTCACAATGTCGGCGGTCGGTAAAGACACACGCACCTTACTACAGTCCTGCTCTTGATGTCTCTGCAACTTGAACTCATTAGCGAACGAAACCAAGCACCCGTCGCATAGATATAATTGTCCGTGGTGCTTCGTCAACTGACTGCGCACCAAGCGCGATAGGTGCTTGATCCATGCGTAATGAGTTACACCTTCATCGTTACATAAATATAAAACGTTTACATGATTTAATTTTCGATCACTCGTCACATACAATACAACTATTTCGTCTTTATCGTTCAAACCATACACATTTACACTGACACTGTTGTTTTGCCTCTCGAATTTCGACACGTCTTTTATCTTCACTGGGAAGTCTATATTTTTAAAATTCAACACTGTGTCGTAGTGCGCGTACGAGGTGGTGCGATGTGGATTATTAACGACGGGATACAGCGCGCTCATTATCGACCAGGCGAAGCATGCGTTGTCGTTCTCGTTTTCCACGTTGACGACGGAGTGCTTGTCGCGAATTTTCTTGGGTAGCTGTATGTATTTGGACGCTCGCAGTGGGTTATACTTCATTACGTTCAATTCAATGTAGCGTATCTGCCGCAACGCCCAACCGCTCTGCACTTCCTGGAACTCTTCAGACTTTTTCACAATCTTGACAGTCATTTCGTCATAGATGGCGGCCGGATCGCTGCCTTGAGTAAGTGCCACGCTCTTGGTGTTGAAAGATTTCAGTTCGTTCACTACAACGTCACCTTTCTCGGTAGCATTGACCTTGTAGAAGTCTGCAAACAGTTCCATGTTAAATTTCAAAGCGACGAAACGCTCCAAAGACAGCGTGAGCAAGTCCACCACGTCCGACCTGCTCGCTTGCATAAAGAGCGTAACGTCCAAATTTGAACGGTCTTTGTTGTGTATTTTATAAGAACAAATACGCTTCTTGAACGCTGACTTGCAGACTTCTACGTTTTCGCGAAGACCTATGAAAGAATTTTCCTTATGCGCGGTGCTGTTCCTATGTCCAGCCAAACCTCTAGAGTCGACCAACACGCCGCAGACTTCGCACAATTGCTCGTTTTTGACACGTTTCGCTTGCCCGGAATCATTGTTGTTGCTTCCGGCGCGTTTGCCTGTTGAAGTGGATGCTGCAGCGTCCATTGGATCAATAGAGCGCACCCCTTTTGTGCCTGTTCCTTTTATAGAATGCACTCTTACCAAATGTGCTTTCATATTGTCTGCTCGGTTGAAATATTCACCGCACACTATACACTCTACACGCACAGTTTTATCATGAATTTTCACATGTCTCTGTCTATGGTCCCGGCTCGTAAAAGTTTTACCGCACACGTCACACTTGAACATTTTATTTATTGTTTTTTACAAAAAACACTACATCGTCTTCCAAATAATTAGGTAGAGCAATATTGTACAATAGTATTTGTCTGTATGCTAATGCTCTTAAGCTAGTTATATTTGAAAAACAAAATTTACATTTACGAAAACACTGCATTAAACTTTTTTTACATTTTAAACAGTGTGAGTGTTTCAAGTTTGTAAAGTCTGGTAACCATCTACCCGAAAGCATTTCTTTAAAATATATTATTTTTTTCGTTAAATGAAGAAATATACAACATCCAAAAAATTTTGTCTTCTCACACAGAAAACAGTAATTTTCCGAATTACTTTTAATGAATTTACAGTCTTTTTGAAATTTCTCTGTGCAATCGTTGCAAAAATTAACGTTAAATGAATGGTTACTGTATTTAAAAACTGCAAAACATTTGCACTGCATACGAATGATATAAATAACAGTTTATTTAAAATGATGATGATGATGTGGAAGCGGTGTTGTCATCTTTGTTCAATTTTACTCTTTTTTTGGGATTTCCTCCTCATCGTCGATATCTCTATTTGTGCAGCTGCTGCTGTCGTCGCCAGAGGAGGAGGAGGAGTTGTCCACAAAATTTATTATCGCCGTCTTGTTTCGATACTGGCCGATGGTCTTCTCGCCTTTGTAAACTAGCGACGTATTTTTTACCGCTAATAGCTCCTGTTTTTCTATATCGGACAATCTTTCAAATCGGGCAGGTAAAAAAAAGATGCCCTCCTTGTCTTTAAGCGTTACGGTGAGTTTGGAGCCGTATTTTGTTGTCATTGTGTTTATATTTTTTATTTGATATTTTTTATTTATTTCTAAACTGTTTAATGTACTAAATTTATTTTCGTCGTTGCTCAATTCACAGTTGCCAATTTTATTGAATTTGGACATCTATAACAAAGAAATAGAACAACATAAAAGACGTTTTCGTTAAACATACTGCAGGGAAACCTTTATTAGGGCGTATGTGTGCATGTGAACTAAAATCATTTAAATAAAATAAATATTTACCTTGTATGCTGTATTCAAACGACAATTCAATAAAAACCAACGATCCAATTCTTGTTTTAGAAAAAAACTTTATGTGTTGTTTTGTTTTGAAACACTTATAATGCCGAATTGTTTAAAGTTGTTTA
Source organism: Xanthostigma xanthostigma (assembly GCA_963575645.1). Taxonomy (NCBI): domain Eukaryota; kingdom Metazoa; phylum Arthropoda; class Insecta; order Raphidioptera; family Raphidiidae; genus Xanthostigma; species Xanthostigma xanthostigma. Next base: position 19,733,573 of record OY754473.1, on the reverse strand, counting down.
AAGTTGTTCAAAACACGATCCGTGAACACGTAAAGACCAACTGATAATTGTGGCTGTACCTCGGTAGGTTATATACTAAACCATTTTCAAAAAAATGTATTATTCCACGGTCGCATGCATTGTGTATATCTTGCAGGTGTAGAATGTTAACACCATTTTTATTTTATTGTGTTTTGCTAGAAAATATTTTTACAGACGTAGTAGTTATTAAGTCGCCACGGGTAGTAATAAATTGCAATTCTAAAGATTAAACATAATTTTTATTTTTTATTAATTGCGTTTGCAATCATTTATATTTACAGGCGTAATAAATATTAACTCACCTCGAGTTGCAAGACCTTGCAATTCTAAAGTGGAAACTCAATTTTTATTTTTCTTAATTGCGTTTGCAATCATTTATATTTACAGACGTAATAAATATTAACTCGCCTCGAGTTGCAAGACCTTGCAATTCCTAAAGTGGAATGTGCAACGTTCAGTAATCTTAAATAATATTGTTTTTACATACGGGTTATTGACTGCTTTTTTATTTCCGCTTTTACTTTTAATATGTCCTTGCGTGCTTCAAGTTGTTAAATACTTAAATAATGTATAAATTTGTATATCTTATGACTTGTTACATTGTTGTTCGTTTACACAATTACTTTGTAGAAGGTCAGGAGAGACGTAAAAGATAACACTGTTATTGGAAAGGGAAAAATGACGCATTTTTTTTCTTTTCGGCTTGTTACTGCCCCCCTTTGACTTTTTGACATTTCTGAAAAGTGCAAAGGCTTCGTCTACTCGGCCGCTATCGAATGAAAAAAACCACGTTAAAATCCGTTCGACCGTTTTCGAGATATTCAATAAATTGTTTTTTGCATGCAAACATAAACAGGATTTTTGGCAGGGCCGCAAGCGTTTATTTATCTCGACTAAAAATAAAAATCTTGTAATTTGAAATATTTGGTGAAATATTCGAAAGACAGCAAAACGCCTCAAGTGAAAACGATTTGCAATGAGATGGCGCTCGCTTTGATCAACTAATATTTACGAAAGAGTTTTTTTAATTTTTGAAAAAGACACGTTTTCGAGGCGCACTGTCGCTAACAAAGAAAATGCACGCGTGCGTAGGGTGAACTGGAAGAGATGCCCTCTCTGAATCTAATAAAATTTTTCCTAAATTATCAATTTCGTCGGGTGCTTTTCAAAAAATCCGTCAAAGTCCGAAAACTTGAACATTGGTCATCCCGCGCAGTTTATGCTAATTTAATGTTGTCGACCGTCGCACGGACTGAGTCAGTCGCACTGTTCTGTAGGCTGATTGTAAAAAATATCTGCCAGACACTAAGGTCGAAAATTGCGTGTATATTGCAACATATTATCATTTGACTAAGCGCTGTTGTGTGGCTAAGTCGGTAGTGTTTAAATATTTTTTAATTATTATTTTTTCGATTGGAATAGACTAAACTATGAATAAGATTAGATATTATTATAAACGCTCGACAGTTAAACTGTTAAGATGGTCTGTGGTTAGGTGCACGCGTTTGTGTGGTGAAATAATGTTTGAAATGTGAATGTTTTTTTTATAAATGGTGAGTTTTGCCCTTTATTATTATATTAACGCCTTTTCATAATTTTTTTCAAAATATGTGCAGTAATTCTCTATGTGTGTGTGACTCTGATAAATTCAATTTTAACAACAAAACTAAATTTTCGTTATTTGATTTTTTTTCAAGAGTCCAAATGTGTTAACAATAAAGTAACAAACAATAACGCCCTAATGAAAATTTCCAAAATTTTGAGTTTTCATTTTCGAAAATTTTCAAAAAGTCGTTTTTTTTGAAATTGGAACTCGGTTTAGAAATCATTATTTTTTGAAGTTTGGTGGTGGGAGTAACGGGTTTTTTGATATTTTTTATGTGGTGTAGGTGCAGAATCTAAAATTTTTTTTTCAAAGATATTTGAATTTTGTGAAGAGGGAAAAGTTGTTTGTAATTAAAAAACAAATCATTAAGCTCTCTTGAAGAAATCCAAAATTTTGCATTTTTTCTGGAAAAATTATGAATTTTATTTTTTTAATAATTGTATTTATGGTGTCGTATAGAGCATCTTGCGTAGATCCGATAGCGCATGCAAGCCCCCTTGTAAAATATTAACAAGCCCCCAGTCCCCTCCCTGCTCGGAGAACGAAGCGAGCCGGAGTCGAACGCAGCATGTAGGCGTGTTCCCGCGGCCATGCTGTTTGATTAGAGACGTCACTCGACTGTGAAAAAATTTTTTTTTGCAAAGGGACCCCCACCCGTCTCGATTACGGGACGTCTGACGAGCGATTGGACGACGCAGACGTGTTGGGGGCGTGCTCTAGTTTAATTAGACGCCCCACTCGACGCTGGAAATTTTCATAGGGAAAGGGTACCCCCACCCGTCTCGAGAACGGAACCTCTGCCGACCGATTGGACGCCATGGGCGTGGTCGTCTGATCCCCCTCTTTCATTTGAGCCCAAACTCGACCCGGAAAATTTTTTTTCCTCGTTTGGAAAACTGTCGGAAAATGCATTTTCCAGGCAGGGTGTAAGGGTGATTCTGAATGCCCATAAAAGAACTACTCACATGAGTCCTTATAGGCAAAATCGCTATATTTTACAAAGGCAAGTCTATTTACACTATAACATTCAGGTTTGGACAATTCTCTCATAAGAAAATGCAAACTGCACATTTACTATCATTTTAACGCAGAAAAGCAATTTTTACATGCTTTACGACAATTAGGTGCAAATTAGTCCTTATAGGCAAAATTGCTTTATTTCATGAAGGTGAGTCTACTTACACTATAACATTCAGGTTTGGATCATTCTCTCATAAGAAAATGCAAACTGCATATTAACTATTATTTTAACGCAGACAAGCAGTTTTTACATGCTTTATGACAATTAGGTGCACATGAGTCCTTATAGGCAAAATCGCTATATTTTACAAAGGCAAGTCTATTTACACTATAACATTCAGGTTTGGACAATTCTCTCATAAGAAAATGCAAACTGCACATTTACTATCATTTTAACGCAGAAAAGCAGTTTTTACATGCTTTACGACAATTAGGTGCAAATTAGTCCTTATAGGCAAAATTGCTTTATTTCATGAAGGTGAGTCTACTTACACTATAACATTCAGGTTTGGATCATTCTCTCATAAGAAAATGCAAACTGCATATTAACTATTATTTTAACGCATACAAGCAGTTTTTACATGCTTTAAGACAATTAGGTGCAAATGAGTCCTTATAGGCAAAATTGCTTTATATTACAAAGGTTATTCTATTTACACTATAACATTCAGGTTTGGATCATTTTCACAAAAGATAATGCGAACTGATCATTTCCTATTATTTTCACACAGACAAGCAGTTTTTACATGCTTTACGACAATTAGGTGCAAATTAGTCCTTATAGGCAAAATTGCTATATTTCACAAAGGCAAGTCTATTTACACTATAACAGTCAGGTTTGGATCATTCTCTCATAAGAAAATGCAAACTGCACATTTACTATCATTTTAACGCAGACAAGCAGTTTTTACATGCTTTACGACAATTAGGTGCAAATTAGTCCTTATAGGCAAAATTGCTATATTTCACAAAGGCAAGTCTATTTACACTATAACAGTCAGGTTTGGATCATTCTCTCATAAGAAAATGCAAACTGCACATTTACTATCATTTTAACGCAGACAAGCAGTTTTTACATGCTTTACGACAATTAGGTGCAAATTAGTCCTTATAGGCAAAATTGCTTTATTTCATGAAGGTGAGTCTACTTACACTATAACATTCATGTTTGGATCATTCTCACATAAGAAAATGCAAACTGCATATCAACCATTATTTTAACGCAGACAAGCAGTTTTTACATGCTTCACGACAATTAGGTGCAAATGAGTCCTTATAGGCAAAATTGCTATATTTTACAAAGGCAAGTCTATTTACACTATAACATTCAGGTTTGGATCATTCTCTCATAAGAAAATGCAAACTGCATATTTACTATCATTTTCACGCTGACAAGCAGTTTTTACATGTTTTACGACAATTAGGTGCAAATAAGTCTTTAAAGGCAAAATTGTTTTATTTCACAAAGGTAAATCTACTTTCACTATAACATTCAGGTTTGGATCATTATCTCATAAGAAAATGCAAACTGCATATTAACCATTATTTCAACGCAGACAAGCAGTTTTTACATGCTCCACGACAATTGCGTGCAAACGAGTCCTTATAGGCAAAATTGCTTTATTTTACAAAGGTAAGTCTATTTACACTATACATTCAGGTTTGGATCATTCTCCCATAAGAAAATGCAAACTGCACATTTACTATCATTTTAACGCAGACAAGCAGTTTTTACATGCTTTACGACAATTAGGTGCAAATTAGTCCTTATAGGCAAAATTGCTTTATTTCATGAAGGTGAGTCTACTTACACTATAACATTCAGGTTTGGATCATTCTCTCATAAGAAAATGCAAACTGCATATTAACTATTGTTTTTAATCATACAAGCAGTTTTTACATGCCTTATGACAATTAGGTGCAAATGAGTCCTTATAGGCAAAATAGCTTTATTTCATGAGGGTAAGTCTATTTACACTATAACATTCAGGTTTGGATCATTCTCTCATAAGAAAATGCAAAGTGCATATTAACTATTATTTTAACGCAGACAAGCAGCTTTTACATGCTTCACGACAATTGCGTGCAAATGAGTCCTTATAGGCAAAATTGCTTTATTTTACAAAGGTAAGTCTAATTACACTATAACATTCATAAGAAAATGCAAACTGCATATTAACCATTATTTTAACGCATACAAGCAGTTTTTACATGCTTTATGACAATTAGGGGCAAATGAGTCCTTATAGGCAAAATTGCTTTATTTCATGAAGGTAAGTCTATTTACACTATAACATTCAGGTTTGGATCATTCTCTCATAAAAAAATGCAAACTGCATATTAACTATTATTTTAACGCAGACAAGCAGTTTTTACATGCTTAACGACAATTGCGTGCAAATGAGTCCTTATAGGCAAAATTGCTGTATTTTACAAAGGTAAGTCTATTTACACTATAACATTCAGGTTTGGATCATTCTCTCATAAGAAAATGCAAACTGCATATTAACCATTATTTTAACGCATACAAGCAGTTTTTACATGCTTTATGACAATTAGGGGCAAATGAGTCCTTATAGGCAAAATTGCTTTATTTCATGAAGGTAAGTTTATTTACACTATAACATTCAGGTTTGGATCATTCTCTCATAAAAAAATGCAAACTGCATATTAACCATTATTTTAACGCAGACAAGCAGTTTTTACATGCTTAACGACAATTGCGTGCAAATGAGTCCTTATAGGCAAAATTGCTGTATTTTACAAAGGTAAGTCTATTTACACTATAAAATTCAGGTTTGGATCATTCTCTCATAAGAAAATGCAAACTGCGTATTAACCATTATTTTAACGCAGACCAGCAGTTTTTACATGCTTTACGACAATTAGGTGCAAATGAGTCCTTATAAGCAAAATTGCTTTATTTTATGAGGGTAAGTCTATTTACACTATAACATTTAGGTTTGGATCATTCTCTCATAAGAAAATGCAAGCTGCATATTAACTATTATTTTAACGCATACAAGCAGTTTTTACATGCTTTATGATAATTAGGTGCAAATGAGTCCTTATAGGCAAAATTGCTTTATTTCAAGAGGGTAAGTCTATTTACACTATAACATTCAGGTTTAGATCATTCTCTCATAAAAAAATGCAAACTGCATATAAACCATTATTTTAACACAGACAAGCAGTTTTTACATGCTTAACGACAATTGCGTGCAATCGAGTCCTTATAGGAAAAATTGCTTTATTTTACAAAGGTAAGTCTATTTACACTATAACATTCAAGTTTGGATCATTCTCTCATAAGAAAATGCAAACTGCAAATTAACCATTATTTTAACGCAGACAAGCAGTTTTTACATGCTTTATGACAATTAGGGGCAAATGATTCCTTATAGGCAAAATTGCTTTATTTCATGAAGGTAAGTCTATTTACACTATAACATTCAGGTTTGGATCATTCTCTCATAAGAAAATGCAAACTGCATATTAACCATTACTTTAACGCAGCCAAGCAGTTTTTACATGCTTTACGACAATTAGGTGCAAATGAGTCCTTATAATCAAAATTGCTTTAGTTTATGAGGGTAAGTCTATTTACACTATAAAATTCAGGTTTTGATCATTCTCTCATAAGAAAATGCAAACTGCACATTTACTATCATTTTAACGCAGACAAGCAGTTTTTACATGCTTCACGACAATTAGGTTCAAATGAGTCCTTAAAGGCAAAATTGTTTTATTTCACAAGGGTAAGTCTACTTTCACTATAACATTCAGGTTTGGATCATTCTCTCATAAGAAAATGCAAACTGCATATTAACCATTATTTTAACGCAGACAAGTAGTTTTTACATGCTTAACGACAATTGCGTGCAAATGAGTCCTTATAGGCAAAATTGCTTTATTTTACAAAGGTAAGTCTATTTACACTATAACATTCAGGTTTGGATCATTCTCTCATAAAAAAATGCAAACTGCACATTTACTATCATTTTAACGCAGACAGGCAGTTTTTACATGCTTCACGACAATTAGGTGCAAATGAGTCCTTATAGGCAAAATTACTTTATTTTACAAAGGCAAGTCTATTTACACTATAACATACAGGTTTGGATCATTCTCTCATAAGAAAATGCAAACTGCACATTTACTATCATTTTAACGCAGACAAGCAGTTTTTACATGCTTTACGACAATAAGGTGCAAATTAGTCCTTATAGGCAAAATTGCTTTATTTCGAGAAGGTTAGTCTACTTACACTATAACATTCAGGTTTGGATCATTCTCTCATAGGAAAATGCAAACTGCATATTGACCATTATTTTAACGCATACAAGCAGTTTTTACATGCTTCACGACAATTAGGTGCAAATGAGTCCTTATAGGCAAAATTTCTTTATTTTACAAAGGCAAGTCTATTTACACTATAACATTCAGGTTTGGATCATTCTCTCATAAGAAAATGCAAACTGCACATTTACTATCATTTTAACGCAGACAAGCAGTTTTTACATGCTTTACGACAATTAGTCCTTATAGGCAAAATTGCTTTATTTCGTGAAGGTAAGTCTACTTACACTATAACATTTAGGTTTGGATCATTCTCTCATAAGAAAATGCAAACTGCGTATTAACCATTATTTTAACGCAGACCAGCAGTTTTTACATGCTTTACGACAATTAGGTGCAAATGAGTCCTTATAAGCAAAATTGCTTTATTTTATGAGGGTAAGTCTATTTACACTATAACATTTAGGTTTGGATCATTCTCTCATAAGAAAATGCAAGCTGCATATTAACTATTATTTTAACGCATACAAGCAGTTTTTACATGCTTTATGATAATTAGGTGCAAATGAGTCCTTATAGGCAAAATTGCTTTATTTCAAGAGGGTAAGTCTATTTACACTATAACATTCAGGTTTAGATCATTCTCTCATAAAAAAATGCAAACTGCATATAAACCATTATTTTAACGCAGACAAGCAGTTTTTACATGCTTAACGACAATTGCGTGCAAATGAGTCCTTATAGGCAAAATTGCTTTATTTTACAAAGGTTAGTCTATTTACACTATAACATTCAGGTTTGGATCATTCTCTCATAAGAAAATGCAAACTGCATATTAACCATTATGTTAACGCAGACAAGCAGTTTTTACATGCTTTATGACAATTAGGGGCAAATGATTCCTTATAGGCAAAATTGCTTTATTATATGAAGGTAAGTCTATTTACACTATAACATTCAGGTTCGGATCATTCTCTTATAAGAAAATGCAAACTGCATATTAACCATTATTTTAACGCAGACAAGCAGTTTTTACATGCTTCACGACAATTAGGTGCAAATGAGTCCTTAAAGGCAAAAATGTTTTATTTCACAAAGGTAAGTCTACTTTCACTATGACATTGAGGTTTGGATCATTCTCTCATAAGAAAATGCAAACTGCATATAAACCATTATTTTAACGCAGACAAGCAGTTTTTACATGCTTCACGACAATTGCGTGCAAATGAGTCTTTATAGGCAAAATTGCATTATTTTACAAAGGTAAGTCTATTTACACTATAACGTTCAGGTTTGGATCTTTTTCTCAAAAGATAATGCAAACTGATCATTTCCTTTTATTTTCACGCAGACAAGCAGTATTTACATGCTTTATGACAATTGGGTGCAAATGTGTCCTTATTGGCAAAATTGCTTTATTTTACAAAGGCAAGTCTATTTACACTATAACATTCAGGTTTGGATCATTCTCTCATAAAAAAATGCAAACTGCACATTTACTATCATTTTCATGCAGACAAGCAGTTTTTACATGTTTTACGACAATTAGGTGCAAATTAGTCCGTATAGGCAAAATTGCTTTATTTCACAAAGGAAAGTTTACTTATACTATAACATTCAGGTTTGGATCATTCTCTCATAAGAAAATGCAAACTGCATATTAACTATTATTTTAACGCATACAAGCAGTTTTTACATGCTTTATGACAATTAGGTGCAAATGAGTCCTTATAAGCAAAATTGCTTTATTTCATGAGGGTAAGTCTATTTACACTATAACATTCAGGTTTGGATCATTCTCTTATAAGAAAATGCAAACTGCATATTTACTATCATTTTCATGCAGACAAGCAGTTTTTACATGTTTTACGACAATTAGGTGCAAATAAATCCTTAAAGGCAAAATTGTTTTATTTCACAAAGGTACGTCTACTTTCACTATAACATTCAGGTTTGGATCATTCTCTCATAAGAAAATGCAAACTGTATATTAACCATTATTTTAACACAGACAAGCAGTTTTTACATGCTTCACGACAATTGCGTACAAATGAGTCTTTATAGGCAAAATTGCTTTATTTTACAAAGGTAAGTCTATTTACACTATAACATTCAGGTTTGGATCATTCTCTCATAAGAAAATGCAAACTGCATATTAACTATTATTTTAACGCATACAAGCAGTTTTTACAAGATTTATGACAATTAGGTGCAAATGAGTCCTTATAGGCAAAATTGCTTTATTTCATGAGGGTAAGTCTATTTACACTATAACATTCAGGTTTGGATCATTCTCTCATAAGAAAATGCAAACTGCATATTTACTATCATTTTAACGCAGACAAGCAGTTTTTACATGTTTTACGACAATTAAGTGCAAATAAGTCCTTAAAGGCAAAATTGTTTTATTTCACAAAGCTAAGTCTACTTTCACTATAACATTCAGGTTTGGATCATTCTCTCATAAGAAAATGCAAACTGCATATTAACCATTATTTTAACGCAGACAAGCAGTTTTTACATGCTTCACGACAATTGCGTGCAAATAAGTCCTTATAGGCAAAATTGCTTTATATTACAAAGCTAAGTCTATTTACACTATATTATTCAGGTTTGAATCATTTTCTCAAAAGATAATGCAAACTGATCATTTCCTATTTTTTTCACGCAGATAAGCAGTATTTACATGCTTTATGACAATTAGGTGCAAATGAGTCCTTATAGGCAAAATTGCTTTATTTCAAGAGGGTAAGTCTATTTACACTATAACATTCAGGTTTAGATCATTCTCTCATAAAAAAATGCAAACTGCATATAAACCATTATTTTAACGCAGACAAGCAGTTTTTACATGCTTAACGACAATTGCGTGCAATCGAGTCCTTATAGGCAAAATTGCTTTATTTTACAAAGGTAAGTCTATTTACACTATAACATTCAAGTTTGGATCATTCTCTCATAAGAAAATGCAAACTGCAAATTAACCATTATTTTAACGCAGACAAGCAGTTTTTACATGCTTTATGACAATTAGGGGCAAATGATTCCTTATAGGCAAAATTGCTTTATTTCATGAATGTAAGTCTATTTACACTATAACATTCAGGTTTGGATCATTCTCTCATAAGAAAATGCAAACTGCATATTAACCATTATTTAAACGCAGCCAAGCAGTTTTTACATGCTTTACGACAATTAGGTGCAAATGAGTCCTTATAATCAAAATTGCTTTAGTTTATGAGGGTAAGTCTATTTACACTATAAAATTCAGGTTTTGATCATTCTCTCATAAGAAAATGCAAACTGCACATTTACTATCATTTTAACGCAGACAAGCACTTTTTACATGCTTCACGACAATTAGGTTCAAATGAGTCCTTAAAGGCAAAATTGTTTTATTTCACAAGGGTAAGTCTACTTTCACTATAACATTCAGGTTTGGATCATTCTCTCATAAGAAAATGCAAACTGCATATTAACCATTATTTTAACGCAGACAAGTAGTTTTTACATGCTTAACGACAATTGCGTGCAAATGAGTCCTTATAGGCAAAATTGCTCTATTTTACAAAGGTAAGTCTATTTACACTATAACATTCAGGTTTGGATCATTCTCTCATAAAAAAATGCAAACTGCACATTTACTATCATTTTAACGCAGACAGGCAGTTTTTACATGCTTCACGACAATTAGGTGCAAATGAGTCCTTATAGGCAAAATTACTTTATTTTACAAAGGCAAGTCTATTTACACTATAACATACAGGTTTGGATCATTCTCTCATAAGAAAATGCAAACTGCACATTTACTATCATTTTAACGCAGACAAGCAGTTTTTACATGCTTTACGACAATAAGGTGCAAATTAGTCCTTATAGGCAAAATTGCTTTATTTCGAGAAGGTTAGTCTACTTACACTATAACATTCAGGTTTGGATCATTCTCTCATAGGAAAATGCAAACTGCATATTGACCATTATTTTAACGCATACAAGCAGTTTTTACATGCTTCACGACAATTAGGTGCAAATGAGTCCTTATAGGCAAAATTTCTTTATTTTACAAAGGCAAGTCTATTTACACTATAACAATCAGGTTTGGATCATTCTCTCATAACAAAAAGCAAACTGCACATTTACTATCATTTTAACGCAGACAAGCAGTTTTTACATGCTTTACGACAATTAGTCCTTATAGGCAAAATTGCTTTATTTCGTGAAGGTAAGTCTACTTACACTATAACATTTAGGTTTGGATCATTCTCTCATAAGAAAATGCAAACTGCGTATTAACCATTATTTTAACGCAGACCAGCAGTTTTTACATGCTTTACGACAATTAGGTGCAAATGAGTCCTTATAAGCAAAATTGCTTTATTTTATAAGGGTGAGTCTATTTACACTA